>CM014735.1:16812067-16833119 GCA_004329165.1 Spatholobus suberectus
TGTGTGATTTAATAATTTAATTACCAAAAGTGGAAATTTAATATGTGATCTAGGTAATTAAAATGAGTAAATAAGTAGTTGTTGTGTGGTTGTGGTTTTGTGTTCTCTTGGAATTTCCGTTTTGAATTTGGGAAATTGGAGGAAAATGTGCTTGAGCTATACGAGAGTGTTGGTTGTGTTTATCTGGGTTGTTGAGAGAACAACATTGTTGGGCCAGTTGTGAGTCTTGGGAAGTGACTAGATGAACCATGAGCCTTAGTGAGGCCTAGGGAAGCTTAAAGGCACTAAAACTCCCTTCCCCTCTCATTCTCTTATCTTTCATTCTATCAACCTTTCTTAAACCCACCAAGTGTATAGCGAGATTTCAAGCCTTGATCCCTTTCCTTTGTGTTGAGAAGGACATATTTCTTGAAGGTTTGGCTCTAGAGCTCAAATTCTCCACATCTTCTTCTTCCCCAAATTCAAATTCGGAAGTGTGAACACCCAATTTTATCCGGGTAATTATAACTTAAAATAAATAAGTAAATAGAATAATAATAATAATAATAATAATAAATAGAATAATAATAATAATAATAATAATTGGGTTAAGCATATTTATCTTTTATTCTTGTTAGACTAGAAGTGTCCTAGTCTGTAACTATTTTCTTGTTAAATTAAAAGTTTTAAGCCCATAACCATACATATTCATTCATAATGATATTTTAAGAGTTCATCATGATCATGGAAAATAAATATAAAATAAAGAATAATAATAAAAGGAATAGAAGAGTCAGGGAAAGGAGACGGTTGCAAAACTCATATTGAATATGGGGGTCATAAATGGAGAAAGGGAAAATGAAGAGGGGAACAACTGTTACAAAGTGGTATTAGATTTTGGGCTTTTAAATAGGAAAAAAAAGGGAGGCTTTTTCAGGGGGAAAAGATCACGAAAAGAGGAAGGAGGAGAAGAGAAAGGGAGACAACACGATTTTATATTCACTGTACGCCCATACACTCCTAGAAGTCAAAAAGGTATAACATCTTCCTCTTCTATCATTATGCAATTCTTTTTATTGAAGTTTATGATTCCTCTGTTCTTTATGCATTTGTTAATCATGTAATTCTCCGTTTTATGATTTGTTAGTGTTTGATTCCTCATCCTGAATTTTTACTTTCCTTTTATTTATTTATTTTATATACCAATATTGCACTTTGACGCATCTCATCCGTATCTCTTTCATCACTATCAACATGCACACCTCACTGTGAACACAAGATCTCACACATCAACACTGTATCATGAATTCACCTACGCATTTTCCTTCAATCATGCTTCATCACATCTTTGTTTACGCAATAAATCTCTATAAACTCAACACATAAAGATGTCAATTCTTTTTCTACAATCACATTTAATCAAATTTTTTGTCACCAAAATGATGAAGATAATAAATGAAAAATAGAATATATATATATATATATATATATATATATATATATATATATATATATATATATATATACACGCTCCTCCTTTTGCAATAACGCCACCGCGACACGACTTCACGATTGGTGTTCTCCAATTCGAAACTTCTCGACACATTTTCGCCACAAGTGAAAAGCAAATTGGGATCGCATTGCTCTCTGCCATTCTTTGCGTCTCCGTCGTGACACAAAATAACATTGGTACTATCATAAGATCCCATCTCGTGCTCCCAGTGCGACCAAAACCAGTATCACAAAACCTCTACCTCTCACTATCGCCGTCACGCAGATTTGTGCAGCCATCGTTGCTCACAGATTAGATCCGCTGTCATGTGCCTTCCACACTATATTCGCACCATAACCATGAGGATCCGAGAGTCAAACTTTCTTCTCCCCCAATGATTCAATTGGAGTATGCAAGCTCGGTGGCGATACAGTGGCTGCTCCTTAGGGCTAACGTGGGGATGCTGAAAGGGGTCTTGCCTTTTTTTTTTTCTGTTTATTGGGCTAGGTCTTAATGGTAAAGTATTTTTCTTAAAAAATAAATAATAAATAATAAACTAACTTCCGCTTTCCTTGTTTTGAGTTGACAAAAGAACGTGGCCCAATTCCGTGTCCTTCGCCTGGTTCCTTCGAGATGGCTTGGTCACATGCCAACCCCAACTTCTTTTAAAAAACAATTCTATCTAGCCTTTAATTATTGGGCTAATTCTAGATGAGTCCACTTTCGTAGCATTAGCATTTTAGAATCAACATTTATATTTATTATCTCTTATTATACAAAATAAATACTAACATCTTGTAGAAAATAAATAAACGTAAATGAACATAAAATTTAAAGATGATCACGTTGCTGTTGAAATATGTATTCGTAGGGTGATTATCTTTCGAAGTAGAATACATTTGAATAAACAAAATTAACACTTTGAAATTTTTTTTAACTAATATAAAAATCATTGGAGAATTTAATTTACAAATAAAACATATAGATTTAATGATATTTCATGTTGGGTCTACAATCCACTTGAATATCACATGAATCTCTCCCAAGTTTAAAGTTTAAATAATAATTTATTGTTAATATTCCTTTTTAATAATAAAGAATATAGATTTAATGGCTTATCATGTTTGGTCTAGGACGTACTTGAATATCACAAAATCTTCTATAACTTTGTTTTGCAAAGAGTATTTCGCATCTGTTAGGTCGCCTATCATTGTGGATAATACTCTATAATATTTATGATTTAATATCTTAATAATTCTTATAAAATAATAAAAACTAAATAACTGAAAAAAAAAAAATCAATCCACAAAAATTTTTTTTTACCTAAAGAACTACGTGAGTCTGATTTCCTCATTGCACCGGAAGATACGTAGGAGCAGGAGCCCACTCCTGTCGATCTCAAAAATAATAAAAATAAAATAGTAATAATAATAACCCTTTTTTTTAAATAAATCTATAATTTGAATAAAAAATATAAAAAAAATAATAGGATTAATAATTTTATAAGCAAGAGGATAAGACAGTTAATATTATCATACATCAAGTAAAAAGGGTAACCACTTTTATGATGGACGTCGTAGGGTGCTAACACCTTCCCTACACATAATTGACTCCCGAATCCAATATTTGGTTCAAGACCTTTTTTTAGGGTTTTTCCATGTTTTCCTTTAAAAAAATTATGGTGGCGGCTCCTCTATTTTTTTTTAATTTTTTTTTGCCATCCAGTCGTGACCCCGGTTGTGACAGGAAGCTCCAAGAGATGAAGGGAGCTTACACTTGTTGAATTCTTGATGTATTAACGTTGTTGTGTGTGAATGTTGCCTGGTATTGTGTTACAAACGTGATTTGACTGAGTTGTGTTGAGATTTATTTGAGAATGGATTGTTGTTGAAATGATGTGATTGTTGTGAAATCGGTTAAATATGATGTTGTGGGATGCTATATGTTGTTATTCGACCTCTTCGGGATTGACTTTGGGGCATGGGTGAGTGTAAAGTTTGGATTTTTAGGTTTTTCGATGAAAATCTCTAGTTCTATCATTTGATAGTCGCTGAGCAACTAGGGCTCTTACTGAGTGAGGATGCCCTGGGAGTGAAGTGTGGCTTGTAGGTTTGAGTTCGTTGAGCGACCCATCGTATCACTGAGCCAGTGTTCTTGAGTGGTAGTTGTGATAAAGGAAAATGAAGGAATTCACTGAGCGATATTCTGTTCGTTGAGCGAGTGTTCATAAGGATCTGGAAATTTTCCAGAAGGTAGATCGTTGAGCGAGTAGTAGACATTCCAGAAGGTTTAGAGGTGGTTTGCTAAGCAAGGACTGAACTCGCTAAGCAACTTGGGATCTTGGAGAGTTGGTGCTCTCTGTTGTAAGTCCTTCGCTGGGCGTTAGGCATGTCTGGAACTTGGTTATTCTCCAAATTGGCTAGTTGCTGAGAGAGTAGGATACTCGTTGAGTGAATTTTGTGTGAGAGTAAATTGGAGGAAGTCCTTGGAACAAATTCGCTGAGCGACCTCTGTTGTCGTTGAGCAAGAATCCTAGAAACAGAGAAGGGGTACTATCTGGAGTGGATGTTGGCTGAGCGAGACTTATGGTCGCTGACGAGAACCTTTGTGGGGGAAAGTCGGTCCTCTGTAAGGAAGGTCTTTGCCGAGCGAGCATATGGGCCGCTAAGCGAATGGAGTATTCTACTGTTGACTTAAATTTAAAAGTGTAACTATCTTAAACGTGGTTGGGAAAGAACTCTTAATGTGCATCTAATGTGAGAACTGTTGAGAATGTAATGAGAGTGGTAGGTTGCTTGGATAGGACCTCTACTTGTTGTGAATAATGTTGTTGTTGTGAGCTTTCTCTCCTGGGTATGGGTTGTTTGGATAGGGCCTTACCTGTTAACCATGCTAGATTAGGCCTGCATGAGATTGGGATTAGTTGCTAGGCTATGTGTGGTGCTAAGTGAGCCCACCTGGCGTTGTTGCTTAATATATCAATATGTTGACTTGTTGCTGTTAAGTTGATGTTGTAATATGGTACATGCATTTCATGCATATGTTGTTGGCTGAGGTTGTGGTTGTAACAACCCTCTGTCGCCACAGTACTACATACAACCCCATACATTATTAAGATGTTTAATAATAAGTAACCAACATGCTATATAAAATATACATATAAGTTCATAACATAATACGATATACAGCCCCAAAATCCAAATTAAAACACGGGAGATACAAAAACAAAACTCCTTACAGTTGGTCAACTAAACAATATATATACATCCAAAACCCAAAAAAGAATGAGCTTCCAGAAAAGCTCCACCCAAGAAGGACCTTCAACCTCTCCCTCTCCCTCTACTCCCACGCCACAACAACAACAACCATACCAAAACAAAACAGCAAGGCAAGGGTAAGCTTACATAATAAAACCACATAATATATACAATTCATATTCTCAAACCATCAATATACCAAGATGGAATCCAAATCATCAAAGAAATAAGTCTATATATCATACAACACAAAAACAATCATGCTGTCAACCTCATATATCAATGTATGAATGACACGACTCTCGAGAAATTTCTACATTTCAGGCGATTACCCAGGTCTTATCCCCTACCATGTCATCTAACACCATTCAGGGATTGCCAAAACTCTGATCAGTTAGATAAGCTTATGGTTGTCAGGATAAGTGAATGTGGGTGGTGGTATACCGTGACACAAGACATGTACTACCTTGGCCCCCTGCAGAATTTACCCATCCACTCATCCCCTAGGCCCAGCTTTCAGACCCCACTTCTCATCCAGGCACTAGGTTGGAGGCCCGTCTGAGCTGCAGCTCCGTTTACCCCCAACTTCCATGCCTACCCGCATATGGCATGAGGCCCATACTACCTTAGCCAACCACATATGCATGAGCCATAATACCACAACAAAACAATATATATATGTGTAGCAACACAACAACATTATCATAACACCATGTGGTCTACTCAACACCACTTGTGATCCAACAACTATTATCAACACCATGCAGGTCTATTCCAGCCTTAAGTATAGTCAACAGGTCAAGCCCTATCCAAGCAACCTACCTCATGAGAAATCCATACAACAATATCATACACAACAAGTGGAGGTCCTATTTAAGCAACCTTCCACTTCACATCCAATCCAACAATCAACTATAATTTGAAAACCAAGACTTTCTTTGAAAACCATTTGGAAGATAGGTAAATCTTGAAATTCACAAAAACCTTCAAAACAATTCATTTCTTTAATTTAAAGAAAATCATATCTCAACTGGAAAACTCTCCATTATTCTCAAATAGAATTTTGAAAATGTATAATACCCTTTTATATGTGTATATACATAATACTTTATATTTTGAAATGAAAACTTTAAAATCTAAAATAGTACATTCAGTTTTGAAATAACATATTAAGTATTGTAATAACAGATTATATTAGTTTAGTAAAAATGCACCAAATTTCATTTTTTGGCAAGGATAATCGATTATGGATTCTCATAATCAATTATTCCAAAACCAGTTTCAGGAAAAATTTCACTGATGCCCAGATAATCGATTATGAGATCCCATAATCCATTATACCCGAAACCAAATCACAAAACTAGCTTCTGAAACTCCACATAATCGATTATATGATCTCTATAATCGATTATCTGCGACGAATTAAAATAAAATGCGATTTTCTACAGAGAAACTCAAGCTTTTCAACCAAATAACCCAAATTTTCGAATCAATGGTGTTCCAATAACATCAATCCACCTCAACCAAGCCCATACACATCAGATTTTACATCTAATTCAACATTTCATCACCAAAAATCACAAATCCTCCCCAAAAACCCATTTTTTCCCCCAAAATATCAAAGCCACCAAATATATCCACATTCGCAGAGATTCAATCATTTTTAAGGCAAGAAATCAACATATTAATAGTCATTAACACAAAATAACCAATTTGTAAGCTTCCTTTACCTCTAAAAGTTCCTGAATTTGAATTTAGATTCCTTGAGAATCCGGTGTCTTAAGCCAAAATCTTCCACAAATTGGTTCTTCCTCTCACCACAATCACTAAACTGAGCCTGAAATCCTCTAATACCATTGCTAACTTGAGATATCCTAGAAAGATAGATAGAGAGATGAAGAGAATAAAGAGAGAAGGAGAAGGAGAAAATGAAAGGGAACTCCCCCTCCCTTCCTTTATATACTCGACCTCCCCGGAGCTCTCATACGAACTTTTGGCCAACTAAGGCTCAAACCTCACCAAGCCACTACCCTTATCTCAAAACTGGTTTAACTTAACTATTTTCTCTCAAAAGCCCAAAATCACTCTTATAACACATCTCGTTGGCTCAAGCACATATCTCAAGTTTCCTAAATTCACACTAAAATGTCAAACAAACAATACCAAACAATCACTACATACAACATACCATACAATAACAACAATTCATTTATTTCTTTTAATCACCTAGATTATATATCAAATTTTCACTTTTTAGTTATTAAAACACTTAATCATTCATTAGAAAAACACAGATGTTACAGTGGTTGATAAACCTCAAGCTGTGGTGCGAGTAAGCATATAAGTTGGCTGATTGACAAGAGCTGTGGCTCAAACGAGCCTCCAACCTAGTGCCAGGATAAGACGTGGGGTCTTAAAGATGGGCCTTCGGGGATAAGTGGATGGACGATTCAACAAGGAGCCAAGGTAGTGCAAACCTTGAGTCGGGATGAGCCACCACCCACATACACTTATCCCGACACAGCACATAATTCTATTCGTAGATCAGAGTTTGGCAACCCTGGAATGGTGAGAAGCATGGAATTGGGTGCTGTTGACACCATGTTAGGGGGTGAGGCCTGGCTGATCACTCGAGGTATTGTAAATCTCTTTCGAGTCGTGTCTTCATGCATTGATATGGTAGTGGCGAAATTGTTGTGTGAGGTGCATTGATGTCATAAGACCCATATTGTTGTGATTTATAAGTTGTATTACATGTGGGTGATACTATGAATTGTTGATGGCGTATTATATATATTTTTTAGTAAGCTTATCATTGCCTTGCTATTGTGTTGTGCTTGTTGTTGTTGCCATTGATGTGTTGGTATGACTATGATGATCACGTTGTTAGGCGTGGGAGCAGACGATGAGCCCTCAGCGGATCCGATTGCTTAGAGCTGAAGGTGAAGCTGCTAGCAGGGGATAGTGTGACACGAGGGTCACGCCTTGTTTTTGTGAAGTTTTGTTTTCTGTTTCATTCTTTGATGGGGTGTATAACGTGACCAGCCATAGGGAGTGTGTTTTGTACCCCTCTCTCAATAGTTGATGTATTCATTTTTTTTTTTTTGGTGCTGGTGTCTTTCCCCCTTGTTCTTTTATTTCTTAATGGGTTGTAAAGAGAAGAATGATGTTTATGTTGGTAAAGATGGATGGGTCTTTCATATGATGATTATGTGTGTTCATATACATATTTGCTTACATAAGACGGTAGAGTATGTAGTTGTGGTGTAGTAGCGATAGTAGGTCGTTATTGTAACGTTGTGTTTCTCTTAATGTATGATTTTGTGCTTTAATAACCTAAACGTGGAAATATAAAATGTGTGATCTTAGTGATTAAGACGAATAAATGAGTTATCGTTGATTGTTGTTAATAATTGTTGTTCTATGATTTTAGTTTTATGTTGTTGTCTTGGAATTCTTGTCTGAGTTTAGGGAACTGAGAAACTGTGCTTGAGCCAAATTGAGAGTGTTGTTGGTGTTTGTTTGAGTTATTGAAGGAAAAACAATTAAGTGGGGTCAGTTGTGAGTTTAGGAGAATGAATAGACGGACCATGAGCTTGAGTGGGCCCGAAGACTTGTGAGGCCTAGGGAGAGTTTTAAGACACCTAAAACCCTTTTCTTATCATTTTCTCTCATTCTCTCATCTCTCTCTTTCACTCTCTTTCATCTCCCATTCTCTCAATTTCTCCCTAACCCCTTGCTAAAATCCTTGAAGTGTGAGACCCAAATCTAGTTAAGAATCCCGTTTCTAGGTGTCGGAGAACTATCATTGACTTGTCTTCACGGAGTTTGGTTCAAGGGTTGGCTTTTCTCACGTTTTCTCTTCCCTAAGCTCGAATTCAGAAGCTCCAAGAGGTAAGGGAAGCTCACAAATTGGTTGTTCTGTGTTAGTGATTGTTAGTATGTTGATTTCATGCTTTGGAAATGATTGAATCTCCATGGATATTGCCATATTTGGTGGTTTTGGATGAAAATGGGTTTTGGGGGGAAAATCTGAGATTTGGATGAGAAATCTATGAATTGTGTGATGAAATGTTGAATTTGTTGTACAATCTGATGCATATGAGCTTTGTTAAAGTTGATTGATGATGTTGAAGCCCCCAATGAGTCGAAAATCTGGGTATATGTTGTTGGGAAGTTTGTGTTTTCTGTAGAAAAATCATGTTTTTCGCGACGTTGTCACAGATAATCGATTATGATATCCCATAATTGATTATCTGGAGCAAAAGCTACTTTCGTGATTTTGGCTCTGGAATAATCGATTATGGAAACACATAATTGATTATCTGGGTTTCAAGAACTGTTTTCCTGACACTAGTTTTGAAATAATCGATTATGAAGATCCATAATCGATTATCTCTGTCAGAAAATGAATTTTGGTTCATTTTTCCTAAATTGATATAATCTGTTATACAGGAGATAATCTGTTAGTACAATACTTAATCTGTTATTTCAAAATTTAATATGTTGTTTTAGAATTTAAAATTTTCGCTTCATAATGTGAATTATATTTATATGCATATATATACATATATATATATATATATATACACACATATATATGCATATATAAAGAATATTATGCATTTTCTAAAAGTTATATTTATCTTGTATGCTCGATTTTCTAAGGGTTGTGTTGGAGTGAATATTGTTAAGTATAAGTTTTGTTGTTGCTCTAAAAGGGATTTGAGAATACTGATGAGTTGTTGAAGTGGAAGGTTACTTAGATAGGACCTCCCCTTCTCATTGAGAGGATTTGTTGATGGAATTTCGTAAAGGTATAGGCTGCTCTGATAGGGCTTTACCTAGTGGCCATGCTAGGCATTGAATTGAGCCTACACGGTGTTGTTGTGTTGTTGTATGGTTGTGCTTATGTGTGATGCTTTATTGAACCCACTGGGTGTGTTGAATGAAATTGTTAATGATGATATGAGAGTTATGTTGTGATACATGCATTCATACATATGTTGGCAGCTAAGGTAGCTAACGATGGACCTCATGCTGTGGTGCGGGCAGGCATGTAAGTTGGATGGTTGTCCAGAGCTGTGGCTTAAACGGGCCTCCAACCTAGTGCTAGATGAGACGTGGGGCAACTGACGATGGACCTTCGGGGATGAGTGGATGGACAATTCCTCAAGAGGCCAATGTAGTGCAGGCCTTGTGTTGCAGTAAGTTACCACCCACATACTCTTATCCCGACAAACCACTAAGCTTATCTATAGATCAGAGTTTTGGCAATCCCTGAATGGTGCTTGGATAGGCCATGGTAGGGGTAAGACCTGGCTGATCACCCAAGATGTTGTAAATCTCTCGAGAGTCGTGTCCTTCATGCATTGACACAGTTGTGGTGAATCTGTTGTGATGTAGAATGTTGAGTTGAGAATATTTTGCTATATGATTTTGGTGCAGTATATCTAGGACTAAATGCTGTGAACTGTGGATGGTTTTATTTAAGTGTGCATGTTGTATCATTGTATTAGTAAGCTTACCCTTGCCTTGTTTTGTTGTTGTGGCTATCTTGTTGTTGTTGTGTTGATGTGATTGTGATGATCACGTCCTATGGCGTTGGAGCAGGTGTCGATGCTTTAGTAGATTCGGCTTCTCAAAGCTGAAGGTGGAGCTGCGAGCTGGTGATGAGGTGACTTGAGAAGTCACACTTTTGTTTTTTTGACGTCCATCTTGTTTTCTTTTGTATAAGATGTATAGCCTGACTAGCTTTAGGGAGTGCATTTTGCATCCCTCCCTGTACAGATGTATGTGATGTGGCTGTACTCCTTTGGATAGTAATTTGTTAAGTCATTAGTTTGTACATATATATTATTATATCATGCTGGATACAGGAAAGTGGTGCTTGACCTCATGTATGATTAATACAGATATTCAGTCTTTATGATCTTGATTGATTTGGTATTATGATTATATACTCGCATCTATTAGTTGTGGTGTTGGCTTGTAGCAACAGTGGGTTGTTACAATTATAAACATCATCATATTTTTTCCTCTTCATGTTAAATGATCATTATACATTCTTTATTTGTTGACGATGTTTAAGAACAACGAAATATTTTTTAAAATATTTTCATACGACAGTATATGTTTTTAAAAACACAAAAATATAAATAATGTGTAAACATTTCAAAAATGATTGCTAATGATGAAAGAATGTTGTTTAAAATAACCAAAAAAATGAAATACAAAAGAGTAAAAAAATAATGTTTTTAAAAATATGAAAATGTTGAAAACAGTAAAAGTTTTACACTTATAATGGAGTAAAAAAAGGATGACGATGTTTTGAGAAAAAAAATAAGACAACAAAATAGTTTCTAAAATATTAGCATATGTTAATATAATGATCATTTTTAAAATTAAAATAAAAGTTAAAAATTTAAAAAGAAATATGGTGATGTTTAAAAAACAAAAAAAAAAGAGTTGAAATTTGTAAAAGTGATCATTAAAAAAATGAATAAGTAAAAAAGTAATGTTTCAAAAAATATAAAAATGTTGGAAATGATAAAAGGTTTAAAATTATAAAGAAGTTGAAAAAGAAAGTGTAATCATATATAAACATTTTAAAAAAATATTGATTTTAAACCTCTTCATATTTTCTTCTCTTTCATATTAAAAGATTATTATTATTATATATTCTTTATTTTTTGATGATGTTTAAAAAAAAAAAGCTTTTTAAAATATTTTCATATGATAACATAAGTATTTAAAATGAAAAAATATAAATTAATGTTTTATATTATCTGACAAAAAATGTTTGGTAATGATGCAAAGAGAATATGTTTAAAAATACAAACATTAAATAAATAAAATTCAAAAAAACTATCAATTAGTTGGAAAACAATAAAAGTATAAAAATAATAAAGAAAATAAAGAAAACATGATGATATTATTGTAAAAAAAAATACAAAAGTAAAAAAATGTGCGAAAAGGAAATAAATATTGTGAAGATTATAAATATAAAAAAAAAGGCAATATATTTTTGCTTTACAATATAAAGAAACTTTTATCCTTTTTCCTTTTGAAAAAATAGAAATAAAAAAAATCAAAGAGTGTAAAAGTTTAAAAATAATTGATAATGATAATAAAGTAAAAAGTAAATTTTAAAATAAGAAAAGGTTAAAAAAGGTAATGCTTAAAAAATAGGAAAAAGTTAAATACAGTAAAAGAATTTAAAACTTATAAGAGCAAAAATTCAATTGATGTAATTATATATGAACATTTTAAAGAAATTGTTGTTCTTAAACATCTTATTTTTTTCCTTTTAGACTAAATGATCATCATATGTTTTTATTTCTTGGTGATGTTTAAAACAACAAAATAGTTTCTAAATATTTTCATATGATAATATAATGGTGTTTAAAAAATGAAAACAAAAAGTTGAAATTTGTAAAAGTGATCTTTAAAAAATGACTAAGTAAAAAAGTAATGTTTGAAAAAATATAAAAAAGTGGGAAATTATAAAAGGTTTAAAATTATAAAGAAGTTGAAAAAAAAATAACATAATCATATATAAATATGTTAAAAAATTATTAATTTTAAACATTATTATATTTTATTCACTTTCATATTAAAGAATTATCATATATTCTTCATTTCTTGATGATGTTTAAAAACAACAAAACAGTCTCTAAAATATTTTCATATGATAATATATGTTTTCAAAAGACAAAAATGTAAATAATGCGTAAACATTTTAAAAATAATTGCTAATGATGAAAAACTAATGTTTAAAATAAACAAAAAAAAAGAAATACAAAAGAGTAAAAAAATAATTTTTTAAAAAATGTGAAAATATTGAAAACAATAAAAGTTTTACATTTAAATGGAGTAAAAACAAAGATGATGTTTTGAGAAAAAAATAAGACCACAAAATAGTCTCTAAAGTATTTTCATATGATAATATAACAATGGTTTTAAAAATTTAAAATAAAAGTTAATAATTAAAGAAATAAAGAAATATGATAATGTTTAAAAATGAAAGGAAAAAATTTGAAATTGCAAAAGTGATCTTCAAAAAAATGACTAAGTAAAAAAGTAATGTTCAAAAAATATGAAAAAGTGGAAAAAGTGAAAGCTATAAAATTATAAAGAAGTTAAAAAAATATATAATCATATAAAAACATTTAAAAAATACTAATTTTATATATCATCATATTTTCTTTCCGTTCGTATTCAAAGATTATCATATATTCTTTATTTCTTGATGTTATTTAAAACAACAAAATCCACCTTTTTAAAAATGTTTTAATATGATAACAAAAGCATTTAAAATGTAAAAATAAAAATTAAAGTTTTATATTCTCGTACAAAAGGTAAAACAATAAGTTGAAAACAATAAAAGTATCAAAATAATAAAAAACAAAGAAAACATGATGATATTATTGTAAAAAATATACAAAGTAAAAAAATGCGCAATATGTTGAAGTTTATAAATATAAAAAAATTGCAATATATTTTTGTATGATAATATAAAGAAACTTTATATTTTTACTTCGGTAAAAATTAGAAAAAGATAGAAATATAAAACGTTAAAAAGTGTAAATGTTTAAAAATAATTGATAATGAATAAAAAGTAAAAAGAAAATTTTAAATATGAAAAAGGTAAAAAAGTAATGTTTCAAAATGCGAAAAATTTAGAAACAGTAAAAATTAAAAACTTATAAGCACAAAAATTAAGTGGTGTAATTATATATAGACATTTTAAAGAAACTGTTGTTCTCACACATCATATTTTTTTTCCTTTCAAATTAAAACATCATCATATGCTTTTTATGTCTTGATGATGTTTAAAAACAACAAAATAGTTTCCAAAATATTTTCATATGATAATATAATGATGATTTTTAAAAAATTAAAATTAAAATTAATTTTTTTTAAAAAATAAAGAAATATGATGATGATTAAAAAAAAAAAAAAGAGTTAAAATTTGTAAAAGTAATCGTTAAAAAAATGACTAAGTAAAAAGGTATGTTTCAAAATACAAAATTTAAAATACAAAAAAAAAGTTCAAAAAATTGTCAATAAGTTGAAAACAATAAAGGTATAAAAATAATAAAGAAATAAAGAAAACATGATGATATTATTGTGAAAAAATATACAAAATTAAAAATGTGTGAATATTTTGAAGTTTATCAATATAAAAAAAATTGAAATATATTTTTTTATGACAATATAAAGAAACGTTTATATTTTTACTTCGGTAAAAATTAGAAAAAAGATAGAAATAAAAAACGTTGAAAAGGTGTAAAAGTTTAAAAATAATTAATAATGATGAAAAAGTAAAAAGCAAATTTCAAAATATGAAAAGATAAAAAAGTAATGTTTCAAAAAATGCTAAAAAGTGAGACACAGTAAAAATTTAGAAACTTATAAGAGCATAAATTGAGTTGATGTAATTATATATAAACATTTTAAAGAAATCGGTGTTCTTAAACATCATTTTTTTTTTCTTTCAAATTAAAGATCATCATATGCTTTTTATGTCTGGATGATGTTTAAAGACAATAAAATAGTTTCTAAAATATTTTCATATGATAATATAGTGATGATTTTTGAAAAATAAAAATAAAAGTTAAATTTTTAAAAAAATAAAGAAATATGATGATGTTTAAAAAATGAAAAAAAAAGAGTCGAAATTTGTAAAAGTAATCTTTAAAAAATGACTAAATAAAAAGTATGTTTCAAAATACAAAAAATAAATAAATAAAGTTTAAAAATTATCAATAAATTGAAAACAATAAAAGTAAAAAAATAATAAGGAAATAAAGAAAACATGATGATATTATTGCAACAAAATACAAAAGCAAAAAATGTGTGAATATTTTGAAGTTTATCAATATATAAAAAAATTGATATATTTTTTGTATTTGAAAAAAGATAGAAATGCAAACATTGAAAAAGTGTAAAAGTTAAAAATAATTGATAATGATGAAAAAGTAAAAAGTAAAAAGCAAATTTAAAATATGAAAAGGTAAAAAAGTAATGTTTCAAGAAATGCGAAAAAGTGAGAAATAGTAAAAATTTAAAAACTTTTAAGAGTAGAAATTAAGTTAATGTAATTATATATAAACATTTTAAAGAAATTGTTGTTCTTAAACATCATATTTTTTTTCTTTCAGATTAAAAGATCATTATATGCTTTTTATGTCTTGATGATGTTTAAACACAACAAAATAGTTTCTAAAACATTTTCATATGATAATGTAGTAATGATTTTTAAAAAATGAAAATAAAATTTAAAATTTTAAAAATAAAGAAATATGATGATATTTAAAAAACAAAAAAAAAAAGTTGAAATTTGTAAAAGTAATCTTTAAAAAAAATGACTAAGTAAAAAAGTAATGTTCTGACAAAATATGAAAAAGTTGGAAATAGTGAAAGGATAAAATTATAACGAAGTTAAAAAATATTAATGTAATCGTATAAAACATTTTAATAAAATATTGATTTTAAACATCATCATATTTTCTTCCCTTTCATATTAAAAGATTATTATATATTCTTTATTTCTTGATGATGTTTAAAATCAAGAAAAAACTTTTTAAAATATTTTCATATGATAACATAAGTATTTAATGTAACGTGTTTTTTTAATGCATGCTTTAGTGATTTGATAACTAAAAGGCAGAAATTAGATGTGTAATCTAGGTGATTAAAGAAATAAATGAATTGTTGTTGTGTATGATTTGTTGTGTACGGTGATGGGTGTGTGTTGTTTACTTGGAATTCCAGTTTGAATTTAGGAAACTCGAATATGTGCTTAAGCCAATTAGTTGTGTTGTTAGTGTGATTTTGGGTTGTTGAGGGAAAATAGTTGAGTTGGACCAATGGTGAGCATGGGAGAGGCTAGGTGAACTGTGAGTATTAGTTACTCGAAAGTCCGTGCAAGAATTCTAGAGGGTAAAAAGTAAAAAAACGGGGAAGGAGTCCCTTTCTTCTTACATTTTCTTGTTCTCATTCTCTTTCTTCTCTCCATATCTCTCTTCATCTCTCTAAATCTTTCGAGTTTATTAAGTGTGTCAAAGGATTTCAAACCCCAATTCAATGTTTTTTGTGAGAGGAGGATTGATTCTTTGAAGATTTGGCTCAAGACACCATATTCTTAAGGAACCAAATTTCAAATTTGGAAACTTTTAGAGGTAAGGGAAGCTTACTTTAGTTGTAATCTTGCTGGTTGATTGTTGTTAAGTGTGATTATGACATTGGATTGTGTTGGAAATTAATTGGATTTGAGTTTCATGGGATTTTGTTGCTAAAATGGGTTTCTCTTGAGCCTTGGATGATTTGTTGGTGAATGTTGTCTTGTTTGCAAAAATCTGTTGGATCTTGATTGAGCTAAATTGGAGTAAGGATGAGTAAAAAGGCTAGATTTTGGGTTTTAGTTCGAAGAGAGTTGCTGAGCGACCCATTGTGTTGCTGAGTGAGTGTTCTTGAGTGGTGATGAGTAAGTAAGGAAAATGGGGGATTTGTTGAGTGATGTTTGAATTTGCTAAGCGAGTGATCATAAGAATTCTGGAAATTTTCTAGAAAATGACTCGCTGAGCAAGGGGTGAGCGTTCCAAATTGCTTGAAAGTGGATTCGTTACGTGAGACCTGTGCTTGCTGAGCGATGCGAGGATCCTAGATAGTTGGTGCTCTTTGTTGTGAGTCTCTCATAGAGCGAAAGACATGTTCGTTGGGCAAAAAACATACCTAGAGCTTGGCTGCTCTTTGGAAGTGGCTAGTCGTTGAGTGAGATTTATGCTCACTAAGCAAAGTGTAAAGAAAGGCTTGGATTCCGTGAGCGACCCCTGTTGTCGCTGAGCAAGAAATTGGGAACAGAGAAGGGTATTTTTTTAGTGGATGTTCGTTGAGCGAGACTTATACTCGCTGAGCGAGGCCTTTGTGAGAGATAGTAAACTCTCTATAATGAAGGTACTTGCTGAATGAGCATATGGACCACTAAGCAAACGATGCTCTCTATGGTTAACTTAAAATTGAAAAGTGTAAACATATCAAATGTGGGTTGGAAAGGAATGATAGTGTGAGAAGTTGTTGAAATGTGGTTGTTGGGTGGAAAGTTTATTGGATAGAACCTCCACTTAGTATGTCTTAATGTTGTGGTGAGACATTGCACAGAGGATGTAGGTTCTAGTAATGTGTGAGAATTCTCACAAGGTAAGTGTTGCTTAGATAGAGCCTTACCTGTTGACCATGCATGAGGCTGAATTGGGCTTGTATGGTGTTGGTAATAGTTGTTGGACCACAGGTGATGCTAAGTAGGCCACGTGATGTTATGTTGATGTATACCTATACATTGGTGTGATAATTTGTGTGGTTGAATGAATGTTGTGATGATACATGCATTTGCATGCATATGTTGTTGGCTGAGGTTGTGCGGGCCTCAAGCTGTGTGCAAGTAGGCATGTAAGTTGGTTGGTTGACAAGAGTTGCAACTCAGACCGGCCTCCAACCTAGTGCTTGGATAATGTAACATCTTAGGCGCTGACGAGGGCGGGGAGTAATCGCCGGTGCAAAAGAGATGAGGCATGGACAATGAGCGGCTCCTGGCAGGCTTCCAGCGGGAGGGGTACATGAATGAATCGAATACACACCCGAACAAGAGGGATCCAAAGGATGTGCGGGTATGGGACTGTACAGTTGAGGATAGCTTAAAGGAATTAATAAGTGTTACCTATACCAACAAGATGCATATACTTTTTAGTAGCCCATCACTCAAGAACTCCATAGTTAAGCGTGCTTGACTTTGAGCAATTTAGGGATGGGTGACCTACTAGGAAGTTTCCCGGGAAGCGTGTGAGTGAGGACAAAACACGTTGAAAAGTCTTGTGTTGGTTTGTGGGGACAGTCACTCATCCTGAAAGCGACCGGGCGTTACAAAGTGGTATCAGAGCAGGGCCTCTCTCCCAGTATGGTGTGGTTCGAGGACGAACCAAGCGGAAGCTGGTGGGCATGTAACATCCTGGGCGCTGACGAGGGCGGGGAGTGATTGTCGGTGCAAAAAAGATGAGGCACGGACAATGAGCGGCTCCTGGCAGGCTTCCAGCGGGAGGGGTACATGAATTGAATCGAATACACACCCGAACGAGAGGGATCCAAAGGCTGTGCGGGTATGGGACTGTACAGTTGAGGATAGCTTAAAAGAATTAATAAGTGCTATCTATACCAACAAGATGCATCTACTTTTCAGTAGCCTATCACTTAAGAACTCCATAGTTAAGCGTGCTTGACTTGGAGCAATTTAGGGATGGGTGACCTACTAGGAAGTTTCCCGGGAAGCGTGTGAGTGAGGACAAAGCACGCTGAAAAGTCTTGTGTTGGTTTGTGGGACAGTCACTCATCCTGAAAGCGGCCGGGCGTTACAAAGTGGTATCAAAGCAGGGCTTCTCTCCCAGTACGGTGTGGTTCGAGGACGAACCAAGCGGAAGCTGGTGAGCATGTAACATCCCGGGCGCTAACGAGGGAGGGGAGTGATCGTTGATGCAAAAGAGATGAGGCACGGACAATGAGCGGCTCCTGGTAGGCTTCCAGCGGGAAGGGTACATGAATGAATCGAATACACACCCGAACGAGAGGGATCCAAAGGCTGTGTAAGTATGGGACTGTACAGTTGAGGATAGCTTAAAGGAATTAATAAGTGCTACCTATACCAACAAGATGCATCTACTTTTCAGTAGCCCATCACTTAAGAACTCCATAGTTAAGCGTGCTTGACTTGGAGCAATTTAGGGATGGGTGACCTACTGGGAAGTTTCTCGGGAAGCGTGTGAGTGAGGACAAAGCACGCTGAAAAGTCTTGTGTTGGTTTGGGGGACAGTCACTCATCCTGAAAGCGGTCAAGCGTTACAAATAAGATGTGGGGTTGAAAAGATGGGCCTCAAGGATGAGTGGATGGACAATCCCACAGAGGGTCAAGGCAGTGCAGGCCTTGACTCGCGGTGAGCCACCACCAGCATACACTTATCCCGACACACCACTAAGCTTATTCGTAGATCAGAGTTTTGGCAATCTCTAAATGGTACTTGGAAGGCCATGATAGGGGGTAAGACCTGGCTGATCACCCAAAATATAGTAAATCTCTCGAGAGTTGTGTCATTCATGCATTGACATGGTAGAATGGGATTACTGAATGTTGTATAGTAATGTTATGGATTAGATACTCATATGCTAAATGATCTTATGAATTGAATGACATTCTTTAATGTGTGTGTGTGTGTGTGTGTGTGTGTGTGTGTGTGTGTTGTGGGTGTTCTTTGGCTGTTGTGTGTTGATGTGACTGTGATGATCACGTCATTTGGCGTGAGAGCAAAGGGTGAGGATTTAGCAGACCCTGCTTCTCGGAGTGGATGATGGAGGTTTCGGTTAGAGGTGTCAAAAGCCCTTTTTGTGGGTTTAACTTTTTTGCAGTTCTTTTTATTCTCTTGTAGATGCTATAAGTGTGACCAGCCTTAAGGAGTGTGTTTTTGTATCCCTTCTCCCTTTAAGTTGTATTTTTAGGTGGTGTTATGCCATATGTTGAATGGATAGACATGTATATGCTTAATTAAAAATGATATATATTGGAAGCTATGAGTATTTGATGTATGAATAATAATGAAATGTTAAGACAAGTGAATGCATGAAGTAGTATTATGGTCTTGTAGCGGCAGCGAGTGGCTACATTTAAAACATAAAAATAAAAATAAAAATTTTATATTATCATACAAAAATGCTGGCTAATGATGAAAAGCAAATATGTTTAAAAATACAAAAATTTAAAATACAACAACTAAATAAATAAAGTTCAAAAAATTATCAATAAGCTGAAAACAATAAAAGTATAAAAATAATAAAGAAATAAAGAAAACATGATGATATTATTGTAAAAATATACAAAAGTACAAAAATGTGAATGTTTTTGAAGCTTATAAATATAAAAAAAAAATTGTAATATATTTTTGCATAACAATATAAAGAAACTTTTATATTTTTACTTTGGCAAAAATTAGAAAAAAGATAGAAATATAAAACATTGAAAAAGTGTAAAAGTTTAAAAATAATTGACAATGATGAAAAGAAAAGAGCAAATATTAAAATATGAAGAGGCAAAAAGTAATGTTTCAAAAAAAGCGAAAAAGTGAGAAACAATAAAAATCTAAAAAGCTTATAACAGTAGAAATTGAGTTGTTGTAATCATATATAAACATTTTAAAGAAATTGTTGTTCTTAAATATCATATATTTTTTTCCTTTTAGATTAAAAGATCATCATATACTTTTATGTCTTGATGATTTTTGAAAACAACAAAATGGTTTCTAAATTATTTTCATATGATAATATAATCATGATTTTTAAAAAATTAAAATAGAAGTTAATTTTTTTTAAAAAAATAAAGAAATATGATGATGTTTAAAAACAAAAAAGAAGAGTTTAAATTTGTAAAAGTAATCTTTAAAAATATGACTAAGTAAAAAAGTAATGTTTCAAAAAATATGAAAAAATTAGAAACAGTGAAAGGTATATAATTATAAAGAAGTTAAAAAAATAATGTAATCATATAAAAACTTTTTAAAAAAATATTTATTTTAAACATCATTATATTTTCTTCCCTTTCATATTAAAATATTATCATATATTCTTTATTTCTTGATGATGTTTAAAATCAACAAAAAAAACTTTTTAAAATATTTTCATATGATAAAGTAAGTATTTAAAATGTAAAAATAAAAATTAAAGTTTTATATTATCATACAAAAAATTCTGGCTAATGATGAAAAGCAAATATGTTTAAAAATACAGAAATTTAAAATAAATAAATAAATAAAGTTCAAAAGATTATCAATAAGTTGAAAACAATAAATGTATAAAAATAATAAAGAAATAAAGAAACGTGATGATATTATTGTAAAAAATATACACAAGTTAAAAAACGTGCGAAAAGGGAATAAATATTTTAAATTTATAAATATCAAAAAAGTTGTAATGTATATTTGTATGATAATATAAATAAACTTTATGTTTTTACCTTGGTAAAAATTAAAAAATTGATAGAAATTAAAAAGTTAAAAACGTATTAAAGTTTAAAAATATGAAAAGTGAAAAAGTAATGTATAACAAAATACAAAAAAGCTAAGGGCCCGTTTGGGGTGGTTTTGGTTGAGTTTTGAAATTTTCAAAAACTACAACCAGTTTTTAGTTTTTAAAAATTAGTTTTAGTTTTTTTTTTAATTTTTGGTTTCAAAATAAACTCATTTTGAAATTTCTTATTCTGTTAAAATTAGTTTAAGAATATGTTTGT
>CM014735.1:16839706-17237593 GCA_004329165.1 Spatholobus suberectus
GTTCTTAGAGCTTAAAGTAACGGACCTTATCATCTCATCAAACGAGGTTGATAATCTTTTAACCAAGACCCATTCCTCATTGTCACTTGGTCTTGATAGTAGTGTCACATCTATTATCCTTGATGAAGTTTTAGTTAAGAATGTGGGTAATCCCCAAGTTGATGATGTGTTTGATCCTCCTACCATGGTTAAGATTCAACAACTGGTTGAGCTGGTCACAAAGATTCCTTTAAGGATGTTAACTAGGCAACCTACTATTGGTAATGACTTTATGGTCTATCTCAATGAGGACGCATATGACATTGGTGATATTATTGACCCGAAGAGCTATCAGGAGTTGTTTCCTGTTCTCATTCTAAAATATGGAAGCATGTGATGAATAAGGACATACAGTCTATGTCATATAATGACGTTTAGCAACTTGTTAAGCTACTTGAGAATTATAAAGAAATTAGTTGTAAATGGGTCTTTAAGACAAAGAAGGACTTAAAGGGTAACATTGAAAGGTTTAAGGCCAGACTAATGGTGAAGGGTTTCATACAGAAAGATGGCATTGACTTTAATGAGACTGGTTCTCTTATATCGACAAAGGATTCCTTTAGAATCATTATGGCTTTCGTAGCTTAGTTTGATTTGGAATTGCACCAAATAGATGTGAAAATAGCTTTTCTAAATGGTGATTTGAGTGAAACAGTATACATGGAGCAACCTGAGGGTTTCATGTTGGTGGTAATGAGGATTTAGTTTGTAAACTAAAGAGGTCAATTTATGGCTTAAAACAAGCTTCTAGACAATGGTACCTAAAATTTGATGAAGTGGTGACTTCCTTAGGGTTTAAGGATAATAAAGTTAATCAATGTATATACCTCAAGGTCAGTGAAAGCAGATTTATCTTCCTTGTGCTATATGTGGATGATATGTTGTTGGCTTCTAATGACCTCGACATGGTGCTTAAGACAAAATAGATGTTGACTAGATCTTTTGACATAAAGGACCTGGGTGAGGCTTCTTTTGGGTCAGGGGTCAAGATTCACAGAGATAGATCATGCCATACACTTGGGTTGTCTCAAAACACTTACATTGATAGAGGCTTAGAGAGATTCCATTTGCAATATTGTAAACCCGGAGATGTTCCAGTTGTCAACAGTGACAAGTTTAACAAGAATCAATGTCATAAGAATGCGATTGAGCGAACAGAAATGAATGATAGACCTTTGAGAGTGCTTTGGGCTATCTCATGTATGCTTAAGTATGCACTAGACCTAACATTACCTTTATTGTTGGCATTCTGGGTAGATACCAGTCAAACTCTAGGAATGATCACTAGATAGTTGCTAACAAGGTGATGAGGTACTTACAAAGGACCAAAGACTATATGCTTATATATAGAAGAGTTGACAGCTTGGAAATCGTTGGGTACACAAATTTAGATCTTGGTAGGTGCCTTAATATAGGAAATCGACTCTTGATATGTAAATCCTTAGGAGTATTACCTTTTGTTTGCTTTATCTCTAATACATGAAGTTTAGAATATAAGAATATCATAAAAAATTATGCATAAACTAAAACTTAAACATCGATTATGTAAGCATACTTAAAACAATTAATACAAATCTCTTGGCACTTTTGTGTCGTACAACACATGAATAATAAGCATAAACATAACTAACTCCCACACATTGGGAGGTTTAAAACTATAAACTCTTCCTCTAACAGCAGCTTCAAGCTCCTTCAAGAGGACTTCACATGCTCAATCTATGAAAACATGAAAACTTAAAGGAATGAGACATAATGTCTCAGTGAGTGCTATGAGAACTCTAGGGGCAAGCTGACTTTTCTATCCTAGAATCCTCTATTAACTCATGGTTTTATCTTTCATTGAACTCCTAATTCCTTACCTTATAGTACTTAACCTCATAACTATGCCCAACTTAGGGCTTGCTAATCTATAATGGGCATGAGCCCCAAGTCTTTTTAATCATATTGTTCCTCACACTAGACAACTGTCTCCCTATCGCTTTGATGAGAACTTTACACTCTTAATTACTTTCTCTAGACATTTTACTTCCCATGACACTAAGTGGGGACTGCCTTTTCCTTTTCTTTCTCTTTTCTTGTCCTTTCGAGACTTATACATAAACTTTCTTTAAGTCCCTTGCATACCTAGCGAGTAGCATCTGTCGTATTGTGTCCTCACTAAGAACATAGGTTTCCTAATTTAGGCTTAACTTGACTCACCTAACACTAGGCATACATATCATCATATACTGTCAAGGTCACCATGCATGCCTTGTATAGGCATTCGTTTCTATTTTTTATTGGACTATTATGCCATTTAATTACTCTATAAATTATTCACTATTTTACTCTTTAACTACTTTTTAAACTACCAATTACACTCTCTCTTTTATTTTATTTTTATTTGTTAAAAAATGAAAGAGGCATAGCCTCTCTTTTCCCTAGTTAATTATAATTGGTTTGGTTCAAAGTTATCTTTTTTCAACTCAAACCAAATTGATGTTCGATCAACTATATTTTAACTTTTAGATTAATACATTTTAAACTTTAGTACTCAAATATTACTTTTACTTTAGTCTTTTCTTTCTTTTTCATTTATTTAGATCTTTTTACTATCTTATCTAATGTTACTAAATGTCTTACATAATTTTTTATCTTATTTTGAGTAAAGAAATTAATGAGTTACGTAAAGTGATAAATATAGAAAAAACTAAATATAAAATAATATATATATATATATATATATATTAGAATAGGTAGGCATTTCTTTTTTCAACGAAAACATTTTTAGAAATTTTTTCTAGCCTTTTATCTCTTTAAATTTATTCTTTTCATCCTTATTTTTAAATTGAGTTTTAATATTTTTAAAAAAATTTATCAATAGTTAAAAATAATCTTGTATCACAATATAAATTATTTACCATAAATCTAAAATATAATTTATATGTTCAAAATATTTATTTATTATGAATTTCAATTTTAATATAATTTATATATTCAAAAGTATTTATTTAATATAAATTTTAGTTATGTAAAATAAACAATTATTCTGTACATTGCACAAACTAAAATACTAGTTAATTAGTAATTAAAGAACAAGAAATATTTTTGCCTTATATTAATATAAAACAAAAATTTGTATAAGATAGACAATAAGTAGAGATAAAATCTTATAAAAATATAATAATTTTTTTTATTATAACAGATGATTCAATGCAAATTAACATGATTTTAATCAATTTGATTTGGTTTGCACTGACAAAAAAAATAAAAATTCAAAACCCAAATCAAACCAATCTAATTAAATATGATCAGTTCATATTTGATTTTACATTAAACCTAAGCCAATCCAACCCATAAACAACTACAATAAAATTATTGCTGCAGTGGGTAATTTACCATGTCATTGATAATTTTTAACTTTTTTTTTCAGGGTAGCACAAATATAAAAAGTAAAGCAAGCGTTTGAAGGACGTAGAAGATGATTATTTTCATTCTTCCAAAACAAACAAAAAAATATTTTTATTTACTATTTTTATATTTTATTCAAATTAATTATATATATATATTTATCTCATAATTTTAAATATTTTTAAGTTTTCTCTTTAATTTTTTTTTCATTTTACTTGAATTAAAAAATATTTATGCGATATACATATACTTGCTAGTTTTCTGATAAATCTTTCTGACATGATTAAATAAAAAAGATTTAAACCATTAAATATAAATTTTAATATTCAAAATCGAAAACATTCAGTTTTTTTTCAAGTATTTAGGTCACAAGAATTTACAACTTTTTTTGAAAATATTCAGTATTGTCTTTTCAAAAAGTAAAAAAGAATTTACAACTTTTTAAATTGTGAACAACTAATTTTTTCTGACTTCTTATTATTTGAATCCTAGAATTTTTTTTTTGTTTTTATTATTTTTTGAGGGTTTTTTGAATTTGTTTACGTCAAGATAAAACCTAAAAAAATTATTGTGTTTCTCTTTCTTTCTTTTTTTATTTTTTGTTTGTTTTGGGCCAATTTAAAAGTACTAAAATTTGTAAAAATTAATAAAATAAAGTAGAGTAAATAGTCAATTTAATTCCTAAAATTATTACTTGTTGTCACTTTAGTTCTTAAATTTAATGAAGTTTAAAAAAAGTTTCCAAAATTATAATCCGTCACTTACTTAGTCTAATAAGTGTGACTTAAGTGATAATATTAATATATGTTCAAAAACCAAAATGACAGGAAGTAATCAAATTTAAAAATTTAAATAAAATGAATTACAATTTCAAAAACTTTTTTTAAATTTCAATAAATCTAAAGACCAAAGTAACTGCAAGGGACAATTTTAGACTAAATTGAAAGTAAAGTAAAAATGGAACTATACTGGAAGTTTCTAAGAAGTTAGTGTTTGGTGACTCATCAAGAATTGGTTAAGGGAACGAGAGTCGTGAAGAATTGGTCTGTATGACAATATCGTTGACTTCCTTGCATAAACACACTCCATGCTTGACAATCCTCTCCATTTTTTATTTTTTTCATTTTTTTATTATTAAAGTTTTGAAAAAATATATGAAATAAAAATAATATATATTTAATAAAAAGTATCATTTATTTTTTCAAAATTATAGTAATGAAAGAAATGGAGAAAGAAAATGAAAAGAATATTTTTTCGCTTGCGAGATCTTTCCCTTATTTTCGTTACGCGTACTCTCTCTCGCCTCACATGTCACATTTTTTTTTTCTCATACTAATCGTAGTCCCTTCATCATCAGAGGTTTTCAACGACAAGCATAATTACCAGAGAATCTGGGGGTTAAGTAATATTTTCTACGCACTTTCTCATCTAGATTATTAGCTCTCCTATTTGTGTCGTTTGCTCTTCATCATTAATAAATCCATAATAAACTTGGTTGCTTTTTGTTTTTACTCGTACATATATATCACTGTGTGAACATGATTCCAGATATCATTAACCGTAAGTTTTACAATCACAAAAACCATTGGGTAGTGAGAGAAACAAAGAAATAAAAAATCAGCGTCAAATTGTGACAGTAACGCCATGGGACCAGTCGCGAATGCTTCTTCCTTCTTGCGCTTTTAGGGCTGGCACACTCTTTTCATCGTAGACCAAGTCCTCTGTTCTTTTTTAGTTATAATATAATTTTAGTTTCTTATTTTTTTTACTAAAATTCATTTTGTCCTAAAATATTAATCGTTTTTAATTTTAGGGATACAATTTTAAATTCTTTTTTGACTGATTCAATACACGAAACTTGTCCCATTATATGAAAGCTATGAACCCAACTATATTGAACCAAAAGACATAACATGATAAATACGTGAAGTGAGTACTACGAGTAATTGAAAAAGGACATAAACTTGTCCCATTAAATTTTTCAGTTTTTCGGTTGCTAGTGAAACTCAATTTTCACACGATTTTCACCATGTTTATGGCCCTTTTTGATTTAAACTTTAGTTGGGTTTTATAGTTATCATATAAGTGAATCTAATGAGAATAGGTCAAAAAAAGGTTTAAAATGCTATCCTAAAATCAAAAAACAATCATTGTATCAAAATAATAACATCGACTCAAATTTAAGAGTTAAAGGATCAAAATGAATTTTTAAAAGACCAAAACAAATTTTAATAAAAAGATAAGAACCAATAATATATTTTAGTCTTCTTTTTCTTCTTGTCATCTTCCTATTCTATTTTTGTCATATCTTCTTGTTTCTATTGCAATGCATACCTTTCTTATTTCTCTCTATTTTTCTCTGTGATTGTTATTTGTATCTCCTTTTTACTTATACATGCCTTTCTTTTTTCTTTTTTAATTTTTTCCTCAAACTATTCTCTTCTCCTTCTCCCTCCTCTATAAACCTCTCCACCCCTTTTTCAATGAAATTTCAATATTCTATTTAGTTTGCTTTTGTTCTTTTCAAGCTCATATGAACTGGCATGTCCATGGCCCAATCTTTAAACCTAGATCTATTTTATTTAGGCCTTGTTATTCCCACTCCTTATAATTTATCTTCCTACTGTCCAACCCTCCTTTAAAACCATCCCCCCTACCCCACCCACCCCTTCCCTTTCTTTCTCTATTCTTTTTTCTCGCACCCCTTCTCCCTTTTTCGGCACAACACACCCCATTCTCTCATCCCCAAGCTTCTTTGTGGACTTTCTCATGACTTCGGTGAGCTCGTAAGTTGCATTGCTCATTTGTCACCATTTTTCACATCTTGAACAACTCTCCATCTCCAGTGAGTTGTGGTTTTATTTTATTTTTTGTTATTTTGATTTGCCGAAAACATGTTTCCTGTTGCAGCTCGTGGCTCGCGTACAAAACAGAAACACATCTTCGTTGTGTATAAGGTTTGCATACACAATAGAAACATGTTTCCATTGTGTATGAAGTTTATTTTGTTTTTCTATTAAGTTAAAATCCTATTTACTTTATTATTAAATTAAATTAATAAACTATTATTTACTTTACTATTGCAAGTAAATTATGTCACGTACATATACATTAGACACAAAGGCAAGTCTAATTCTAGGAAAGACGAGGTAGGACCATACAGAGTTGTTGTTAAGTGAGTACGTCTTACTACTTCAACACGTAGAGCTAGATAAGCAGCAACATGATAGGAGCACGAGTATATTGTTGTATTTTATTTTGTATCTAGAGTTCAGTTATTTGTAATATGACATGTTATGTTAACTTATTTTCTACAATAGATTATGTTGACTAATTTTGATTTGTTTTATATTTTTGTCTCATTTATTTTTTTTTAACAAGATGTTAAACTATAGTTATTTAAAACAACTAAAATTAAGTGTCAAAATTAACTAAATTAATAAATATTTTATTCAATTAATTAAAAAGTTATTAGATTATTTATACACAAAATAACAAGAGGCAAAAGTAAAAAAAAAAAATTATGAACAATACACAATGGAAACTTGTTTCGATTGTGTATTAACTTGTAATACATAACAAAAACATGTTTCCATTGTGTAATATGCATGACAAAAATATGTTTCTGTCAAGGGTAATTTCATCCAAAAAAAATGCAAAAAAGATGGGGAGTGGGAAGGTAAAAGTAGGGTATGCAAATAACAATCTCCTTTTTATTTTCTTTGCATTTTCGGTACTGGACTTATGCCCTCTAATGTAAAAAAAAAAAAAGTTTGTTTATGCCTAATTGATAGTTTAACCAAATTAAATATTTAGATAATAAAAAAATAACAAAATGAGTTAACAAATAAAGAGTTTAATGGCTATACATTGTCAGTGTAAAAAGTTTTACATCGTCAACCAACTAAAAATCATTGTTAGTATGACTTTTAAGATAAATATTGTCAAAGTCAACAAACTTACTATACATAGTGATTTGTGATTAAATGACAATGTAAAAATATTTTACATTGTCAGTACATAACCTATTTTCTCATAAATAAATGATAAAAATATGATAAAATTAATTCCTAAATTTTAGCATTAATTAACATCATCTTGATTTATTTTGTTTATTTATTTACTACTTTTTTTTTGCTTGTATCTTTAATTGTTGATTTCTATCTTTATAAAACAATTATTGGCTTAGTTGATTTCATATTTATTATTTTTTATTTGTTCATTTATTTTTTGTTAAATTGATAATTAATTTGGGTGATAGTAGAAATAATAAAAAAAATTGAAAGCTTTATTTGATTTCATTTTGAAAACTAAATAAATATTTTCTATAAATAAAAGTTTAGTTATACTCATTTTCGATGTATACTTCTTATTTGATTATTGTCACAGCTTTATGTTTTGGAAAACGCCACGGATGTGAAGCCTCAACAAGTTTTATTTTTTCTAAAAATTAAAAATAAATGTTTAATGATAATCATTTTGGATACATTTTCTATTTGATTAGTGTGAAAACTTTATGTTTGGGAAACACTTCAAAATAATGATGTCTTGGAAAATCCCTATCTTTTCCAAAAATAAAAATAAAGGTTTAATGATAGTTATTTGGATAGCAAAAGCCATATCTTTTGGAGCTCGTATGAGATGTGATGTCTTGATAATTCTTATCTTTTTCCAAAATTAAAAATAAAGGTTTATGGTTTGCTTGGTTTAGAGAAGAAAGTGAATGGAAAGAAAAGGAGAAGAAAAAAAGGGAAAGAAGAGAAAATGAATAGAAAAAGAGATGATGTTGTAGGGTGTTTGGTAAGAAAGAAAGTTAAAACTTTTCTTTCCTCTTGTTTGATTGTGTAGAAAGTAGAAGAAAAAATATATATATATAAAATGACATAAATATCTATAATAAAAAAATAACTATACAAAAATAAGGGCATTTTGGTATTTTTATCTCACAACACCACTTTTCCCTACAATCCGTCCATTTTTGGAGGGATTGTGAAAACTATGGGGCCTATATATTTTATGATCATTCCTTGTCTTTTTTATTGTTACCAAATGGAGGAAGGAAGATAGTAGTTGCTGTTTTCCATCCATCAAGCTTTCGTCCGTCCAAAATCTAGTGTTGCAAATTGAGCCTTAGTGATAGTCATTTCGAAAACACTTTCTATTTGGTTGTCATAGCAACTTTATGTTTTGAAGAATGTTAAGATGTGACTAGAGATGTCAAAAATACCCGTGTCCGCGAATAAAATCCGCCACGGGTAGAAAATGGGTACTTTAAATGGATACCCGCAGATATTTTAAACGAGTATATCTGCTACCCGTTTATTAACGGGGCAGGTACGGGTATCATGGTACTCGTACTCGCGCATACCCGCAATTATATATTTACTTAAATACCCTTACATATTAATATAGATAAAATTACATAAATTTATTCAAAATTTTCAAAAAGATTATTCATTACGAGAGAAATCTTATACAATTATATTACAAGAGAAAAGGAACATAAATTTGTGAGCATTTAAACTATATTTTTTTTAGAAAAATTGTTAGAATAATTAAAATTTATGTTCAAAGTGATTATTTTAAATAATAACTCTTTTATTTATAAATTCAAAGTGATATTTGTAGCATTTTATAATTGTCCACAACACACAAAATAAATTTGTTATTTTTTTTTAAAATATCTGTGGATATCCACGGATACCCACGTGGGTAATGGGGCGGGTATAGGTACGGATTTTATCCAACGGGGCGGGTAGCTACTACCCGTGCCGGCCCCGCCCCGTTGACATCCCTAGATGTGACATCTTGAAAACCCTTATGTTTTTCAAAAATAAAAATAATGACTCTTTCGTATTTTTATAAAAAATAATTAAAACTCATCTACTCACAAACAATTTTTATAAGAGAATTACGTAATTCTAAGTTCTTTATTGTATTAGGAGAAATACATAAGAACAAAAGACCACTCTTGTTGAAACAAAAATATGTCATAAATTTTCTTTTATATTCAAAATAATAATTTTCTTTAAAGGATAAAGATCCATGAATTAAATCCATCAATGAGATGATAAAAAAATAGATATGATTGAATTTGAATTTAAAATCAAATTAACTAGGTAATAAAAAAATAAATATGATTGAATTGGTTAGCTTTTGTCATGAAAATGGTTTTTTGTTGTTACTATATTATAGATGTGAAGTATTTACCAGCTTTTTCAATGATTAATTTTCTTTGAGAAATTTGGTTGGCCACCTTTTGTAAAGTGTTTCCTCCTAACCATGTTTTTTCATCCATAAGGCTTGAACCTGAGACCTTCCTCGAGACATTAAAGTCCCGTTCTACTCGGACCAACATTAATGTTGGTCCTAAAAATGGATTTAATATTGATGAGTGTCAAACCAACAAATTTTAATCCTACTCATTTTTATAAAGGTTTTGAGAAAAGTAAGGAGTAGGTCAAACCCATAAGGACTAGTAAAATTTACTTCCATTATGAAATTAGAACAAACAATAATAAATAAAAAGAGGGATTTAGAATAGGAAATTAAATGAAAAGAAAACAAATCCACTAGAGTCAGCCTAGTGGTAAGAGGTTGAAGTAGTTTACAAAAGGTTCTAAGTTCAAACCTTGTTGCGACCATTGTATACCAAAAAAAATGAAAAGTTTAAATAATGAGCAAAATAAAGAAATTGTTGAAATTCAATAATTAGACCTATAGCCTAAGGTGTAATCTATGCTTTAGTTCCTAGGATGATTATTGGTTCAAAAATATAGTTTTCCTTTTTAGACAAATTAATTCTAGTTATTAACAAATTTTATCTCTCCTTATGTTTACTATAACCAATATAAGATCATTGAGTACTTTCTTTATTAATAGACAACACTAAATGAGCTTTTAGGATTTAGCCTACCAAAGACATCAGACTCTAGAAAAACCTAATTCTAACAAATAAATGCACAAACTCAATTTATTTAAGTTGATTTATATTTCTATATAACAAAGGTTGTTATTTTACCCCTAATTATTAGAACTAATAGATAATTATGTATCTATAGTCCTAATTAGTTTAACATAATTAATCTCATCAATTGAACAAAGGGCTTTTTTTGCACAACCAATAAAATAATGTTTAATAGTGAAAATAATAGAAATATAAATGCCCAAAAATAAAACAGAGATAAAAGATGTTTAGACCTCACAATCCGTAAAGAACTAAGTTTCAATTAACCTTGAATTAGAAAAAATGTTTAGCTTATCATGATAGCCATGAAAATACAAAATTAGAAAAGAAAGCTAGCGTCACAAGATAAAAATGACAAAAGTCCCTCGTCAATGTTTCTAAACCCTATTTATAAATAGGATTAAGCGAGCTTAAAACATAATAGAAATAAAAAGTTCTAAAGAAGACCCAAAATAAAATAAAATATGAAATGTTCCTAATAAAGATGTAAAAAAAATATAAAATATAAATCTAAATTATCCTAATTAATTCTTTTGGTGTTCCACAAATGTTGTGCACCCTATAAGAAGATGTAGAGATCCCTAACTCCTTATTTTTTTTCTTTCATTTGATCCTTATTGGCTATCATCTTCTTTAATGGTTGAGATTTCTCCTTGTTACATAGAGAATAAATAAAAAATAGTAAAATAAACTAAAAATATACAATTTACTAAAAAAATATATTTAAATACATTTATAATATGTCAAGGAAAAAAAAGATATAATAGTTAAAATGTGATGCATGCAAACCTAAATCCTAAATAAAGAATGTTTTAACGTTTTTCAGGAAAATGACATAATAATAACATATTTTATGTTTGGTATAATAGAATAAAATTGTTTTTTGGAAATGAAAGATTTTTGAGAATGCTAATTTATAAAGAATAAAACTATTTTACTTTCATACTATATCCTTTTTCTTAGTAATTGAGTGTAAAGTTATTAAACTTTTTTATAGTAAGATAGTAAATATATCATTTTGAAAAATGTTGAATAATAACTAAATAAATTTTATAATTATTTTAAGAAATTTTATTCCTGATAATTTCATTTATAAGGAAAGTAGTATGGTTGAAAATAAAATATTTTCTATATTATCGAAACAAATAAACAATGATATTTATATATTCTAAAATTATCTCCACCTCTTTTTACTTATTTTTTATTTTTACCTCTCTTTTTTTTTTCATTATATCGTTCCACTCTCTCATTTCTCTTTCTATCTCTCAAAACCTATATTTGGATTAAAAATATAATGAAATGAAAAAAATGAAATATAATAATATCAGGTTCTATTATTTAAATCAGTAACATAAAAATAAAATATAATAAAAATTAATGAAATTTATTTCGTTATTTAGCTTCATTTTTCTTTCCTTTTTCCAATTTAAGAAAAATGAATTGAAATAAAAAATTTATTTTATTCTATTAAAACATATTATTTTTAATCCATTCTATATCATGTCCTGTTACCATCAATTCAATAACAAATAAAACTTTACCCTGTCGTATGAGCAATTTTATCTGCACTATCCATTTACGAAAATAAATAATTAAATAGCAAAGTAACCACCATAACAACTGCCTATGGCAAAAATGTTCTCCATACTATTAATGGAAGGCAGCAGATATCAAGTAAACGAACTTCTATGTAGACTACAATTGGTCTGACAATGTGAAAACAAGAAACTTCATCGTAATCATTGGTGCAAAATTTCGTCACTGAATCCAGGTTCTAGGTCCTTTCCTAATACGAGTTCTAGTTTCTTTTTTTTATTATCATTTTTTTTTTTTACTCGGCAATACGAGTTCTAGGAAGTTCCCTAATTAAAATTAATAAATAGCATAAGAGTTTCCTTGTTTCCATTACCTTGTTCCCACGCTCCACAATTGTTGACCTCTCGCAGACTTCACTTTCTTCTTCCTTGCTCTTCAATGGCTTCCGATCTTGAGTTGAGAGCCAAAGAGGCTTTCGGAGATGATAACTATGAGCTCGCCCACGACCTCTTCACTCAGGCCATTGGCCTCAGCCCCAACAACGCAGACCTATATGCTGACCGTGCCCAGGTCAACATCAAAGTCAACAACCTCACCGGTATGCACTTTTACTCTGAAAGAATTAAAGCTTGTGTTTTTCTGATACCCTTTTGCTTGTTTTGTGTATATCATCAACTTTCAGCTTGAAACTAAAACCATGTTCAATTGGGTCATGTCTTCTTGGAATAGAAATTTGGCAAGGTTGCGATATTTTAAAGTTTTTAACCAAGATGGATATTTTGTTGCGTATCAATGGTTTGGCGACTAATTTTTCTTGCCTTTTTCTCCCCAGAGGCTGTTGCTGATGCAAACAAGGCAATTGAGTTGAATCCTTCTCACTCAAAAGCATATTTGCGCAAAGGGTGAGTATGATGCTACCTCCTTTTTTTTTTTTTCCTTCAACTTTTTTGTTGTTATCACTACAAATTTTGAGTTTTTTCAATGTATGATTTCCTGCGATGTTTTTTCTTGTAAATCAATGTTGCCAATTGCATTCCTTTCTTCCGTAGTGGAATTGTAAGATACAGTCAAAAAGTTGGTTCATGTACTGCCAAAACCAAATTCTTACTGAGGTGGCAGATAATTGCCCATAACAAACTGATTTATGATAATGCTGACATATTATTATTTTACGTGAAGGTTGAATGCTAGCAAGGATATTTGTCTCTAAGTGCATTTGATCTCATCATATCTCATAAGATTTTGCATTCTGTTTTACATCCCTTATGTCCTTGGTTAATTGGATTGTAATTACTATATACTAAGCTTCATGATGTAACTTTATTTGGTATTTTGTTGTAGTACTGCATGCATCAAGCTTGAGGAATATCAGACTGCCAAGGCAGCTCTAGTGATGGGTGCTTCATTGGCTCCAGGAGACTCTAAATTTACTGATTTGATCAAAGAGTGCGATGAGCTGGTTGCAGGTAAACATTTATTTTATATGTGGTGACACTTTCTTTTTTGGTTTATTTTGTTGGTGTTAGCTGACCACACCTAGCAGGGAGAAAAAGATTTTTATGGTTTGTTGGTGTTTTAGATTTCATTATATGAAATCTCATGATTATGTCTAGACCTTTGAGAGGGGAAACGTGGACATCTGTCATATTTGACTATGAATTGACGTGTTTGATTGAAATATTATGTTGAACAGAGGAATCTGGTGCCATACCCATACAAGAAAAGACCACAACACAGGGTGTTGCTCCAGAAGCTGTTCAGCCAGAGAATGATCTTCCAGAGCCACTGGCAATAACAGTGGCTAAACCTAAATACAGGTTAGTGCAGCCTTCTGTTTTTGTGCCATTTTCTGTTACTTATATCTGTTATACTGCTATAATTGGTTAGCCCTTTCTTGTGATGGTTTTAATACAACACATGCATTTGGAAATTCCAATTGAAAGGAAAGACATCGCTCATACATGGTTAATTTTTGAAATAATATGGTGCAGGCATGAATTCTACCAGAAACCTGATCAGGTGGTTGTTACCATATTTGGAAAGGGCATTCCACTAGACAGCATTACTGTTGACTTTGGTGAACAAATAGTATGATTCACATTAATTATCATGATATTTAGTCAATGCATCTTATGTCCCCCTCAATTACGGTCCCTTACATCACGATGAATAATATTCTAAGATTGCTTCGTTCTTTCTTTTTTGGTGTTGTAGCTAAGTGTTAGCATTAATATCCCTGGCGAAGATGCATATGTCTGCCAAACTCGCTTATTTGGAAAGGTATGAATGGGAACTTCATTCTTTATTCTACTATAATTTTAGTTCTGGTTATAATGTAGAAACTGAAGACCATTGGTTTTCCTCTATCAGATCATACCCACCAAATGCCGGTATGAAGTTTTGTCCACCAAAATTGAAATTCGCCTGGCAAAAACAGAACCTATCCACTGGACGTCTCTAGAATTCAACAATGGTAGCACAGTTCTTCAGAGGGTTAATGTTTCACCAGGTAAGACTTCGAGTTTTCGGCTCTTGTTCCCCCTCCTTACAGTTTGGTGACTACTGAAAAGTTGGTGCATTTTTCATTCATGTGGTGTGAAAGCATTTTTTGTGTAAAATATTCTAATATTGATTACCGTTAATTCTATGTTGATGTGTGCTTTTTCCACTCACCTTTGCCCATCTGATTTTTTATTTGTTGAATGCTGTGATAAATTTAGTTAATTTGTGAATATAAACCACTTTACAACAAGCTGGATGCTCCTCAAGATATTCAAGTTCTGTTTATGTTCTGTGAAGCTCTGGCTATAATACTGGTCTGGTGAAACTTTATATAGCAAGGAGTGGTGCAAAGTGCAAACATTTAATAATTAATAGACTGCCCTAGGTTATTTGAGTAGGTAGTGTTTTGCATGCTGGTGCTAGTAATGGTTTGATATTCGGTTGATTTGAAATGAGTCGTGCTTTCTGATGGGGTTGACTGTAGGCATATGGATTGAAATTAGTGTCCTAGGATACTTTTTATCACGGCTTTCATGTAACATGCATTGTTCCATACCATGAATTTGGCAGTTGCTGGAGGTGAAAGACCTACTTATCCATCCTCCAAACCAAGAAGAACAGATTGGGACAAGCTGGAAGCCCAAGTTAAGAAAGAGGTTTGTCTGCCACCTATATAAAATATTTTAGTTCTTTGGTTTGTACACTTTCTTCTCCTAACACTTCATTTCAGGAGAAAGAAGAAAAGCTTGATGGTGATGCAGCGTTGAACAAATTTTTCCGTGAGATATATCAAGATGCAGATGAAGACACAAGAAGAGCAATGAGCAAATCATTTGTGAGTTTTTATGTTTTCTATCTATAATCATAGTTATTTTACAATGCCAAATTTTGGTTCCTCCTTATTGGACATGGTGCCTTGGCTTGAAAATCACGAGTAATATTTTAAGACTGGCTGCAAATTTTGTTAAAGCTGCATATAGTGACTGCATCTGATGTGTGTTCTTGCAGGTGGAGTCAAATGGAACAGTACTGTCTACAAACTGGAAAGAAGTGGGATCAAAGAGGGTGGAGGGAAGTCCTCCTGATGGTATGGAGTTAAAGAAATGGGAATATTGAGATTTTTGTTGGGGCATAGGATTATGATTTGGAACGTTATATGTGGTTTAGATGACTGTTGTGCAAAAGGAGATTTAGTGGTTTTGATTGTATTGGTGTTCCTGGTGTATATCTTCTCTAAGATCAGATAGTTTTTGCTAGAGTTTTTTTTTTGTGTTTTGAGAATGAAATATGCAGTTCTAGTTCTTCTGTTATATTTTGTGTTTTGAGTCTAATGGATCTGCAATGGGCACTTATGTTGATTATTTTAACATTCAAGAATAACACTGTATTTTGCTGGCCAAAATGAGTAATGTTAGGTTTTTAGTTGTTTTGATTGTATTGGTGTTTTTATGTTTTAATAGTTTGTCAAACGAATACATTACGGAATACTGTATTTAAATTAATTAAAATGTAGATGATAGATTCGAGTTTTGATATATACCTACCAAATGAGTAAAGTTAGAAGTATGAGGTTGCTATATATCAAACAAAAAAAAAAGAGTATGAAGTTGATACTTGTGCAAATATGAATATGAGGGTGCACTATTTCTTTGAGGGTTTAATTAATTTAAATACGGTATTCCGTAATGTATATATATATATATTTTGGTGGAGAAAAATTTAGATTAGAAAAAGGCATGCCTCCTTGTTAGTATAAGTGAAAGACTTGACCAGATGTACCAATTTATGTTTGTTGGTAATGTATTTGTTTGACAAATTATTAAAACATAATGTTATTTTAATATTAATATTAACAACACATAATAATAGAAAAATAACATTAATTGAAAGTATATGATATAACTTAATTATAAAAATATTAAAAATAATTTGATTCCTATATGCATCACATGTTAGCATCTTACCCGATAGACTTTTAACACATTTGTTTGAGTTTAATTTTTATGTATAAAATTTTTTACACTATCAATAAATTAAAAATTATGGTAAGTATGACATTTAAAATAGTTATTATAAAAATTAATACATTTATCATACATGTCAATTTGTGATTGAATGACAATATAAAAACTTTTTATATTATAGGTGCATACATTATTTACTCTTTGTTTTATCTTAAAATCCTTAATTTGGTCCTCAAAAGTTACACATTAGTTTTCTAAAAGTTTTGGAAATCAGATTAATCTTTGAAAATTCTTTTTGTTAATATTTTAATCTTTTAAATATTAAGTTTTGAGAAATATTATTTGTACAACAAATTGTATAGCAAGTTTTTCAACTAAGAGAGAGAAAGGAGAGAGAATAGTGGAATATAATACATGTTGTGATAGAGAGATAGACGCAAAAAATTATGTTGTATAAATTGTATACAAATTGTTATATGAATAACACATCTCTTAAGTTATTAAATTAGTCTCTCAAAAATTTAATGTCACTAAATTAATATTATAAAAAAATTTGTCATCAATATAGTCTTTTGAAAGGATTTATATGGTAATTCGTATTTTAGCCTATGTAATGCACAAGATAAATCTTTATTTAATATAACTAAATTTTATATTAAATAAATATTTTTTAATATATAAATTATATTATAATTAAAAATTTTAATATATAAATAAATAATTTTTATCATATAAATTATATTTTAAATTTGTGATAAATATATATTGTGATAAAAGGTTATTTTTAACTATTGATAATTTTTTTTAAAATATTAAAATTTAATTAAAAATAAAAATAAAAATGAATAAATGATAAATTGATAGAGATAAAAGGTTAAGAAAAATCCCTAAAAATGTTGTTGTTGAAGAAAAACAACTAAAAACGCTCTTGTTAAAGAATGGTCCCTAAAAATACTTCCGTTTAAGATAGTTATTTTAATTTTTATATATAGATAATAGAGGATAGAAGATATATAGAGAGGGGCATATCATATACATGTTAGGAGCAGATTTGAATTTTGAAGATAAAATATATATATTCGAAATTGGTTTTTGATATTCAATTACAGCTTGTTAAATCGTTCAATTGATATCAAAAGCATAAGAGAATGTATTAGATGCATATTAAAAGCGTATTTGAATTTTGAAGATAAAATATATTATTTGAAATTAGTTTTTGATATTTAGTTATAACTTATTAAATTGTTCAGTTGATATTAAAAACATAAGAGGATATACTTATTGGGGAGACATACATCTTTATTTAACGTAGTTTGGCACCTCTTGCCTATATCTACGAAACTCCTCAATATTATTATCATCTTAAATATTCAACCACATTACAAATTTTCTGGACAAACTTGAAAAACCCTCTCTACACATGACCACCCTCTCTTTTAGGGTGGTGACCTCTTCTACAAGTTGAGTAGTTTTTCTTATCTCAAGAATCCCTATTTATACTACTTGCACCCTAATATTAAAAGAGAAAACAAATCCCTAAAAATAAAAGTAATATTTTTAAATATGAACAATATCCTAAAGATTTGAAATTGAAATTTTGAATTATTTCCTAACAATACCAAATGCATGTTAGGAGAGTGAAGTCTATCTCTTCATGAAAGGAGAATATTCAAATGAAAGTGAATGTGAGAGAAAGTGGAGGCCTGAAGAAGTAGATAGTTTTACACATTTGTATATAGAGAGGGATATTTTAGAACTTTGATTAATTTGATGATAAAATCTTTTGAAGATTAATATAATAATGGTTTAAATATTTGAGAAATTAATTTGTTGAGCAATATTTTTTTTTTTAAATATGGTGACATGTTCAATTTTGAATGATCAAATTAATAGTATTTTTTTTTTTGAACTAACATGTTTCTTGATTTTCTTTTTTTTTCTTCTTTTCTGGGGCTATAAACATTACAATAAGGAAGTTCATGTTCGAATAAAAAAATTTAATCCTTATTATTTTTGTTTTTTATGTGGAAGTCAAAATTCTATAGACATATATCCTAGAACAATACACAAAAGGTCCTAAAATCTATAACATGCTAGATCATTGAATGAAAATGAAATCCAATGAAAAGGAGAAAAATGAGGAATTCGCATATGAGAAGCTCTCGATGGTGGAGGAAAGACCATAGTTTGCAAGTATGGCCAACTTCAAGGTAACTGATATTATGCCTAAAGGTTTGACCACACAACAAAAGAAGTTCTTCTAGGATGCTAAATATTATGTGTGGGATGACCCATTTCTTTTCAAGGTGTGTCTTGACGATCATTGATGAGATGTATACCTCAGGGGGAACGTAAAAAAAACTTATGGCGTTACCACAATTCCCCTTATGAAGGCCACTTCAATGGAGATCGCACAACTACAAAGGTGTTGCAATTAGGATTTTACTAGTTTCCTCTTTATAAAGATACTTACTACCACATAAAAGGATGTGATAAGTGTCTGAGAATGCAGATATTCCCATGAATAATAAATTGTCATTGACTTCCATTCTTATAGTGGAACTATTTGATTGCTGGGTATTGATTTCGTAGGGCTCTTTCTATCCTCATTTTCATGCATGTTCATCCTATTAACTATGGATTATGTGTCCAAATGGTTGGAGGATGTAGCCACCTAAGCTAATGACTCAAAAATAATGGTGAAGTTCATCATGGAACATATGTTTTCAAGGTTCGAGGTACTGCAAGTCCTCATTAGTGATGGTGGCAAACACTTTGGCAATTCTTAGTTGCAAAATGTATTGAATAGATATGATGTTAAACATAGAGTTGCCACTCCATATCACTTTTAGAGTAATGGGCAAGTAGAAGTATCAAACCAAGAGATTAGAAGAATCCTTGAGAAGACTGTCAACTTATCTAGGTGAGATTGGTCCAAAAAATTGAATGATGCACTTCGGGCGTATACGACAATATACAACACCACTATGGGCCTTTCTCCATATTAGTTAGTGTATGGAAAATCATGTCACCTACCTATTGTAACGACCCAACTGCCGCTACTGAACAACCCTACTAATTCTACTCTTACCATGACATCAAGTAAAAGAAAATCATAACATATATATATATATATGTGTGTGTGTGTGTGTGTGTGTGTGCTAAAAGACTCATCCATTTTTCCTACTACTATACATCACTGTCATTACAACTTTTATCTAACAAAAGAATAGGGATATCACCAAGCCATATCCACAATAATTAAATATACAATCCATCAATAGTGGAGGGGATACACAACGCACTCCCTATAACTGGTCACATTATACAACCCCATCAAAAGAATGAAACTAAAACATAACAAAAGAAACAAAAGCTTGGCTCCTCAAGCCAAACATCTCCAGCTCACAGCTTCATCCTCAGCTTTGAGAAATCGGGTCCATTGAGCATTCCCATCTGCTCTCATGCCATAGGACGTGATCATCACAGTCACACTAGCACAACAACAGCAACAAGATATCCAACAACAACAAAACAAGGCAAGGGTAAGCTTACTAAAACAACAGCATAGCATATACATTCTGAAACCATCACAATTCTCAACATCCATACTCATACATACATATATATATAGCATTCATTCATATGGCAAGAGTTTTCCATCCAGAACTCCATATCACAACCAATCCGCCACAACTATGTCAATGCATGATGACATAACTCTCGAGAGATTTCACAACATCTAAGACGATTAGCCAGGTCTCACCCCCTACCATGGCCTATCCAAGCACCATTCAAGGATTGCCAAAACTCTGATCAATGGATAAGCTTAGTGGTGTGTCAGGATAAGTGTATATGGGTGGTAGCTCACCCAAACACAAGGCCTACACCACCTTGGCCCTCTACGGAATCACCTATCCACTCATCCCCGAAGCCCCATCTTTAAGACCCCATGTCTTATCCAGGCACTACATTGGAGGCCTGTTTGAGTCGTAACTCTTGTCAACCATCCAACTTATGTACCTATCTGCACAACGGCATAAAGCTCATCACACAGCCTTAGCCAACAGCATATATATGAAATGCATGTATTATAACATCACAACCACTCAACCACAACAAAATAACATATATTTGTGTAGCAACACAACAATAACAACACAACACCACGTGGGCTCGACCAGCACCACACGTGGTCTACAACCACTACCAACACCATGCGGACCCATTCCAGCCTCAAGCATAGTCAACAGATAAGGCCCTATCCAAGCAGCCCATACCTTGTGAGAAACCTCATTCAACAATTCACTCACAACCAGTGGAGGTCCTATCCAAGCAACCTACCACCCTGGGGCCCTATCTAAGCAACCCACATCTTATGGGTAAAACCCAAACAACAACACTTACGACAAGTAGAGGTCCTATCTAGGCAACCTGCCACTCCTTTCACATTCCTAACCTTAGACTCACACTAGGAGTCTTTTCAACCATGTCTCACATAACTACACTTTCAACATTGATCAATGATTAAACACTGCATCATTCGCCGACCCACATGCTCGCTCAGCGAAGACCTTCCTTATAGAGGACCAACTTCCCCTGCGAAGGCTTTTCGTTCAGCGACAATGAGTCTAGCTCAGCGACCATGAGTCTAGCTTAGCAAATCAGAGTCACTCGCCCAACGACAACTAGAGTCGCTCAGCGAATTCGCTCTAAGGACTTTCCCTAAATTGCTATCGACCACATTTCACTCAACGAGTCACCTACTCGCTTAGCGACGGGCCACTCCAGAAAGCAACCAGAACCTGCACACACTCATTGCTCAACGAACACAGTGTTCGCCTAACGAACCTCTAGCAATAGAGAGCACTACTCTTTAGGGCCCTCAATTCACTCAGCGAATTACTCTTAGGTATTATGGAATACTCACACTCGCTTAGCGAACCACACACTTGCTCAACGAACAATGTTTCGGTTAGCAAATCCCTTTTACACTACAACCATTTCTATCACTCAAGAACACTCGCTCAATGACGCAATGGGTCGATCAACGAATCCTCAACCCGACAACCTCATTTCAGTCTCAAGAGCGTTCTCGCTCAACGAGACCCTTAGTCATTCAGTGAGACCCTTAGTCGCTCAGCAACTATCAGATAACAGTAGCATAACTCTCTTCGAAAAACCCCAAAAATCTAAACTTTCCACTCGCTCGTACCTCAAATCAATCGCACAGAGGTCGAATGCGACCACACAACAGCACACAACGACATACTAAACATATTCAACAATCCATACAACATTTCAACAAAAATCATCCACAAAAATAGCAAACCCATTTTCAACAATATTTTCACACAACTTAGCCAAATTATACGTTTCAATCCAATCCACAACCATATATGCATACCACTATGTTCATACAACAAGCACTCAACTAATGTAAGCTTTCCTTACCTCTAGGAGTTTCGAAAATCCAAATTTGGGGAAAGAGGAAAATGGGAGAAAATGAACTCTTGAGCCAACTTTTCAGGAAATCTACTCTTCTCAACACAAAGGAATGAAAATCAAAGCTTGAAATCTTGCTACACTCCAAACAGGTCTTGCGAGAGATTGAGAGAATGAGAGAGTTTGAGGGGGTCTTGGGAGAGTGTTTTGCTAAAATGGAAGAGAAAGGGGTTTTGGTAACTTAAAACCTCCATAGGCCACACAATGGCTTTAGGCCCATTAAAGCCCATGGTCCATCTAATCACTCTCCAAACCTCACCTTAAGCCCAAATTTGCTGTTTCTCCCAACCAACATTCTTACTTTGGCTTAAGAACAACATTTCCTCAGTTCCCTAAATTTAGACAAGAATTCTAAAACAACCAACACAAAACAACACTCATACAACAACAACTTATTTATTCGTTTTAATCTCTAATATCACATTTTATATTTCCACTTTTTGTTATTAAAGCACCAAATCATACATTAAGAAAAACATAGTGCTATACCTATGGAGTTGGAGCACAAAGCTTACTGGGATCTTAAGTTCCTAAATTTTGACTATGCATCTTTGAGAGAGGAGGTTCCAACAGTTGCATGGGTATGATGAAATGTGCCTAAATGCCCATGAAAGTGCCAAGTTTTATAAAGAAAAAGGTCAAGTCCTATCATGACAAGCATATTCCACAACAAACCTTCCATCTTGGACAACTAGGTCTTCCAATTTAATTCTCACTTGAAGTTATTCTTAGAAAAGCTTAAGTCAAAATGGTCAGGCTTATTCATTGTGAAAAAGGTTTCACTTTATAGGGCTGTGGAAGTGGAGGACCCTTCTAATCAAAGGACCTTCAAGGTCAATGGTTAAAGGCTAAAAGGATAAATTGGTGGTGAAATTGAGAGAGTAAAGAGTGTTCTCACTCTTGTTTAACCATGCAATTGTTGGAACCTAATTTAATGTCATTGATTTTTAATTTTTTTTGTTTATTATTTTTTAACATGAAAATCTAGCCTAAGATAAAAAAATTAGTCCAAATAAATAAAGATACGTACCATAAAATTTATAAAAATAAAAATAAAAAATAAGCCAACAAACTAACTCATCTCATACTGAACCTAGCCTACATTGGCTAATTGGATTCTAGATTGGGTATTTGACTTAGGTCAAAATAAGATTGAAACTGATTTTTTAAAGAATTTATTTTTTGTGCATTATTTGTATATATAAAAAATTACACTGTACAAATAACTGTTGGTATGATTTTTAAGAAAGTTATTGAAAAGTCAATAAATTTACCATATATGATAGTTTGTAATTAGATTACAATGTGAAATTTTTTTACACTATCAATACATATACCATTTTCTCTTTTTTAAAACTCAACCCATATCATATATTATAATATTTAGTGCTGTCCATTGGACTTTACCTATTTTGATATCCTTATTTACATTCTTATAATTAGGGGTGTAAACGAGTCGAGCCGAACACTTAAAGTTTAAGTTTGACTTGCAAAAAAATGGGTTGCTCAAGCTTACGTCATTTATTTAAATGAGTCTAACTAAAAGTTTGAGCTTGGTTATTTTATTTTTTTTTAAAATAAAGCTTGAACTTGACTTGTTTAACTCATTTACAACTTAATTATTTTTGTTTTTATGAAAATTTTTCTTAAATTATTTTTTAATTATATCAATTTAATATTTAATATACATTTTAATACTAGATCATACTCTACATATATAAATATGTGCTTAACATGCAGTATGTGAAATTCAAACATTTTAGGCTATTATATTTTCATAATCCAATATATAAGAAATTCATAACTTTTTGACTATTGTAAAAAAAAAAAATTCAAAATTAATTTTAACGCTCTTAATAAAATTCTACATATTTTTATAATGAATATATAAATAACAAAAACTAGTAAAATCATCGTCATCAATTTAAATAAACCAGTTATTCACGAGCTGTTAATATCGAACTTGTAATTGAGCTCAATTTTAGGCTTGAGTTTGTTTATTTAATTAAACAAACAAACAAACTTGATTGAGCAATTAACAAGTCAAACTCAAATAATTTACGAAAAATTTAGCTCATTTACACCCCTATATACGATGTGTCGAAAACAATGCAATAGAGACGAGTAAACACTTATGACAAATGAAACACACCTTCAATGCCTAGATTCACATGGTTGAAGCCTTGAAGATATAATAAGGACATATTTAGCTCGTCAAAATGAGTACATGTTAAAAAATAAGTGCAATTATAATTGTTAATTAAAAAATTAAAAATTTTAACAATTTTATTTTTTAATTAACAATTATAATTATACTTTAGGGTTAATTAAGTTTTTTGTCCCTCAACTTTTTCAGAATTCGGTTTTTTGTCCCTCTAAAATTTTTGCCCACTTTTAGTCTCTCATTTATTTTTCGTCAATAGCTTTGGTCCTCAACGTTAATTTCAAACTGTTAAGTGTTGATGTGTTAAACAAAAGTATACGTCAGCACGACACATGGTAGCCACGTGGCACCACATAGAGGTGCCACATGACAACCTTATGTTCTATGTGGTGACATGTGGCCAGTGTATTTTGTGACATTTTTAGTCCCTAGAAAATTTTAAAATTTGAATTTTAGTCCTATAAAATTGTTAGCTTGCGATTTTAGTCCTAAAAAATTTAAATTTTAGTTTTTAGTCCTTAATTAGTTTTTTTCCTTACTTTAGTCATTTTTAGAATCTCTTATCATTTATTCATTTGTTGTTCAGACATTGGTTCATAGTAACATTAAGAGTAGAACGATATTTATTTTTTTCTCTTGTAAAATTTAAATAAAATTAAACAAAAAAGTAGAATAAGCCAATTTTGGCCCAACTAAACGAGTCAACAAGCTGGGTCGAGCCAAGAAAAGTGTGGCCTATAAGAAATCTGGGTCGGGTTGGGCTACTTTCCACCCTTTGGCTCGTCGGGTCAGGCAGCCTGTTTTGCCACCTCTAATTAAGAGAAGAATTATGAGCCAATGATGAATCTAACAACTTAAAATAATGCGAAGTAGAAAACTTGATTACATAATAAGGCATCTTATATGACATCAACTTAGCGTCTTGCACTATACTAATACTTTCAAGTAGGGGCACTTTTAGAGTGATATGCTTTGCTTTTAACCAAGTGCAATTTATTGTTTCAAACACTTTGAGAACTGGTAAACTAAGAGTAAGATATTTTGAGCTAGAGTCAAGAGTAAATAAAATTCCAGATAACTTTAGTTGTCTAAAATGAACAAAGTTAGTAGTAACTCTAGTGGCACAAGAATCCATCTTCAACAAATCTAATAACTTGCAGTTAAAAAGAGAATAAGATGCATGAGTTGTGAAGAACAAGTTAAAATGTGTGTCAATATGAAGATTTTTTACATTCCGGATCACAGTGTTAGATATTCATGCATTAAGAAGGGACACATCATACTTGTTAGCAATAACAAATGAGAAACCTTCCATTCTTTAACCTTTTGGAAGAAGTGCTCTATACACATATGTTGATGATGATTGAGAGAGAGTTAATTAAGATTTTCATCCCTCAACTTTTTTGAAATTCAATTTTTAGTCCTTCTAAATTGTTTTCCTACTTTTAGTCCCTCATTTATTTTTCGTTAGCAGTTTTGGTCTCCAACATTAAATTTGAACAGTTAAGTGATGTGACACACTCAAGGCTGCACATGGCACCTTCAAGTGATGTCATGTGGCTCCTTCATGTTGTGCTACATGGGACCACATGTAGGTGCCACGTGGCAACCTCATGTGGTGCCAAGTGTCACTGTCTATGTGATGACACGTGGCACACCATATGGCACCATATGGAGGCACCATGTGTCATGATTGACATGTGTCGTGTTGACGTATATTTTCATTTGACATGTCAACACTTAATGGTTTGAAATTAATGCAGAGGACCAAAATTGCTAACAAAAATTAAATGAGGGATTAAAAGTGGACAAAATATTAGAGAGACTAAAAATCGAATTCTGAAAAAATTGAGGGACAAAAAACTTAATTAACCATATATTTTATCTTCTAAAATATGTCAAAAGAGTTAATAAGTACACAGAACTTTAGCCACATAGCGAGTTCAATCTTTTTTTTAACTGTAATGGGATTCACTTCAATATTACCGTAACTAGAATACAGGCTCTACGTGCCTGCATTTTTTTTTTAATGTAAATTTGAGTATTTTTAACAGATTTTATTTTTTAATATAGTTTATTTTACAAATAACAAAGAAATGAGTAGTTTTGGTGGATAGTTTTGAGAGCAATTATAAGTTAAAATGGTCTAATAAATTTTGGAGACCAAAAGTGGTATCCCTTTATTATAGTTATTGATTAGTAGGGGAAAGAGAGGTATGTTTCTCTTCATTTTTTTTTAAAAATAAATAAATAAAAGAGAGAGGATGTAATGGGTAGTTCAATAAAAACTAGAGACCAAAAGAGAGTATCCTCTTTATTATAGTTATAGATATCATGTTAATTTTATGAATTTGTATCTTTTAATTAATTTGCAATTTTTTATTTAAAATTTATATACGACTAATAAAAGTTATAAATTAGTAATAAACGAAATTACAAGAGTTATGTTAAACGTCATATATTTATAAATAAAATTATAATATTGTATTTTTTTTAAGAGAATTATAATATTTTATGTTAAACATTACAAACCAATAAAGAGTAATATTTTGGAATTGTTGTATTAAAGTCATCCCCAAAATTTGTACGTCCATTCTTACTTTTGAGAAATTTTTCATAGGTTTTTTTTTTTTTTGCTACAGCAAGGGGGCTAAAAGCCCAAACTAGAAACCACAGAAGAATGACACAGTAGACACATCAGCAAGCATGGATAATTGAATCTAGGGAGGAGATTGGTTAAATACATAAATTCCTTGAGACAGCCCAAGCCCACACTTCGCAAGAGAATCAGCAACTTGATTGGCTTCCTGGAACACATGGGAACAGCTAGTAACACAAACCTGGTCCATTATGCTGACAACCTTATTCACCAAAGAATAACAAGAATGACCCCTATTGCATCCAATATTGAGCATTTAAACAGCTACAATTGAATCAGACTCAATTAGAATATCTCCATTCACTCCTCTATCACGAATAAGTTTTAGCCCATGGTAAATTGCCTAAAGCTCAGGTTGGACAATTGCATGCTCCCAACCTGCAAGAGAAAGCAAAAACAATGGCGCCAAGATGATCTCTAAGGATTTCGCCACATGAAGCTTGTCGTCCTTCAGAGATAGCCCCATCGCAATTTAGTTTGAAGGACCTCTCAAGAGGGTAACTCCATCTAATATGAGGAGCAATAGTCTGGGTATGGATGTAATCATGCATAGGCAAGTGTCTAGAGAAGGCATTGATAACTTCAGAAGCACGAGCTCTGACCTCAAAAGTTGTTTGCTTAAGCTTAGAACAACCTGTTGGAATATGAACTTATTCCTTATCCCTTACATTTAGTAACTCGTCTAGAAAGATTATGAAGCAGCCAGTCAACCACATTCGAAGAATGAAACTAGGGGTCAATAGGCCTAATTGAAACCCGCTCCTACATTGCTTTCACTGCCTCACATTCCTGAGAGCATGGAGTAAGTCCTCAATAGCCTTTCTACACAATGGGCAAGTGGGATCGTTTGTAAGACCACGACAAACCCGGGCTTCATTAGTTAGGAGACTCTTATGCGCAACTCGCTAGAGAAATGTGCGAATTCGCTCTGGGCCCTTCTATTACCATAACAACTGAAACACCCGATCATGGATCACCTCATTATGGGAATGAATAGAATCGTATGCCTCCTGCATAGAAAAAGACCTAGTAGTAAAGTTGCCCCACATTAGAACATCTTCATCAAGTTCTAGAGTAGGCGGTGGGTGGGGCAGGATGCTCTGCCACACATTACTGGGCAATAAATGAATAATGTCATCAAACTTCCACTCCCCATCATGATTAACATAATCCGCCACATATTTTTGCACTTCATCATTAGACACCTTTTGCGTCACCAGCTCTAACAAAGTGGACAAGATGGCACCCACGCATCCAGTCAAAAGCGCATTTTTAGATCATCACCCACCCTCCACCTAATGTTAGGATAGGCATGCTTCCATGCACTGCACACCCCACGCCAAAAGTTTGAACAATTCGGCCTTTTAGAAATAACGGGGATCAAGTCTGACCCACAATTGTATTTCAACTTGACTACTTGTACCACAAATTGTTTTGACTACTACACAATTGCCAGCAATTCTTTATCATGAATAATGTATTCACATGAATCTCTAGGCCCCCTTCATCCTTGGGCTTGCAAATATTGGACTAGGCTATTGCATGGATATTTCTATGATTCTCTCTATTTCCCTATAGGAAGTCACGACATTTTTTATCTAAGGCATCACATAAATGTTGAGGCAGAAAAACTATTTGCATTGGATAGGAAGGTAAGGCCGCAAGAACAAACTTTCTTAATGTGAGCCTCCTAGCAAAGGAAAGGTTTTTGGCTTTCCAACTACTTAGCCTTTGATTAACTTTATCAAGCAAACTTTGGAAGGTAACCCTATTAACTCGTTGATGCAATAAGGGAACACCTAAGTATTTTCCAAGGTGATCCGACATTTGGAAACCAAAAGCTATGCTCTTTTGGACCTTCACATTCCAAGGAATATTTGCATGGAAGAATATCCTCGTTTTATCATGATTGACCTTTTGCCTAGAACTTTTACAAAAAAGATATAAGCAAGTTTGGATAATTTCCACCTGTTCAAGAGAAGCTTATGCAAATAAAATTGGATCATCGGCAAAAGCCAAATGAGATAATTTAGGGCCTCCTCTAGAAAGTTGTATAGGACACCACAAATTTTGAGCAATTGCCACCTCAATGATGTGAAACAAACATTCCATGCATAAAACAAAGAGATAAGGTGATAAAGGATCTCCTTGTCTAATCCCTCTGGATGGAAAAAATTCATCTAGAACTTCCTCGTTCCAAAGCATTTGCATTCTAGGAGTAGAGATGCAAGCCCAAACCAACTCAACAAATGACTGACGCATGCCTATATCCAAGAGAGTATACCTCACAAAGTGCTAATTTAGACAATCATAAGCCTTCTCTAAATTAATCTTGATTGCCATCCAGCCTTTCCTCCTTTTCTTATATCTCATTGAATGTATAACCTCCTAACTATAATATTGTCACTACTATGCTTGTGAGGGACAAAGTTGCTTTGATTAAGACTCACAAGCCCATTCATTACTAGTATGAGTCTGTTTGCCAAGACCTTTGTTAGGGTTTTATAAGAAACATTATAAAGGACAATGGGATGCATCTGCTTCAAAAGAACCACGTTATCCACTTTGGGAATAAGAGTTATAAAGGTTTCATTCACTTTTACAACCTTTCCTGGATCCTCCTCTATACCATGGATGAGAGCACATAAGGCCGAACCCACTGCTCCCCATTGAGTCTAATAAAAAATAGCTTGTAAACCATCTGATCCTAAAGCTTTGAATCCCCCCATCCTTTGAATAGCACCATATATCTCTGCATTAGTAATGGGTTTGCCAAGATCCCGCAGCTCTTGATCTTCTAACTTTGGAAAGAAACCCATTAGAGGAAAGGGAAAGCAATCACCAAGATCATTGTAAAACACAAGAAAAACACAAGAAGGGAGGTTGAATTGTGTTTTTAAAAAGTTTCTCGAAAACCTTTTCAAGAAAGTTTCGTTTGAAGTGTTAAATAAAGGATTTTCGAAAGATATTTAAAGAAAAACAACAAGAATATGTAAACCAGAAAAGCACAAAGAATTTATACTAGTTCGTCTCACCTCAAAGACTACGACCAGTTCTTGGCAAACCACTAAGTCTCACTAATTTAAACAAGATACAAGTATTCTTTTATCCAAACCTCTTCAGGCTCAACCTAAGTAGCCTTTAACTTGCCTCTCCAAGCAAAAACCAAAGTATTCTTTGAATCAAAGCCTCCTTAGTTTTCTACCAATTTCTTAGTGAAATGGTTGAATGTGAGTTGTCTTACTTAAGCTAACGTCTTATCAGACGAATGTACACTAAAGCTGAGGGAAGCGTTTACAAGCAATGTATTCAGAAATTACAGATTAAGAGAAAGTTTTTCAAAAGTTTTCGCCCACTGACTAAGGTCTCTTCTTTTATTTATAGGATTCTTCCAAAAATGTCTGTTGTGAGAGTTATTGAAGACATCCTTCACCTGGCGTTGTAAAAGCAGAAAAGAGTCGTTGAAGCATTAAATGTCTTTCACCAACTAGTCACTTTGATAAGATAAAGCAGTCTTCTTATCTAGCCTTTCTCGTACTCAATCTTGTTGTAGTGGACATATTTGCTTTCCGTACTGACATCTACATACAAATTCCTTCTTTTATGCATAAAGTAAACTTTTATCGATTATAGGTACGTAGACATCTTTTCTTTCGAGGTGGTTTTCTCTTTTCAAAAACTATAGAACTCAAATCAACAAAGCATCATCTAAAGGAGTTAGTTATTGAATCTCTAAAAAAAACGTGTGAACAGACGATAGTGAAGACGTGTAGAAGTAACAAGTAATCAGACGATCATTCATAAGACTGTTTGTTATTATTAAAATAAAGTGGGGGTCATAAAATCATTTTTTGTCTTAACAATCATGAAAAAGTACCTTATAATAGTTGGTCACCATAGCCTCTAGTTCTTTTGGATTAGACACCCAATCACCTTCATCATTCTGTAGGTCTATTCTTATTTCTATTTTTTTACATTCTCTCTCTATATAAATTAGAATAGTTGTATTAAATGAGAGTATTTTAAGGATTATTATTTAACGAGATTGTTTTTAGGCATTTTTCTTCGATAGCAGTATTTTTAGAAAATTTTCATAACCTCTTATCTTTTTTAAATTTATTCTTTTATCTTTATTTTAAATTGAATTTTAATATTGTAACCAAAAAAAAAAAAGATACTCAATGTAACAAAAAAAATTGAATTTTAATATTTTAAAAAACAATTATCAATAATTAAAAATAATTTTATATCACAATATAAATTATTTATGATAAATCTAAAATATAATTTATATATTAAAAAATATTTACTTATTATGATTTTTAATTATACTATAATTTATATATTCAAAATCAAAAGTATTTATTTATTATAAATTTTAATTATATAAAATAAAAAATTATTCTGTGCATTACACAAACTAAAATACTAGTTAGGATATACTCTCGAACATATATTTTCTAATACACACATTTTTATTAGTTAAAATTTGTTGAAAATTATAAAATCACAGGAGAGATATTAAATAAAGAGTGAGACTCACATAATTTTGTGATTTTTAACAAATTTTAGTCAATGATAAAAAAGTGTATTAAAGAACATATAACGTATTGCTAACATCTTTCTTTTTTATATATACCCTATATATTAAATGAGAATAACTATCTTGAACAAGAGTGTTTTTAACTATCAGTTTTCAATGAAAACATTTTTAGAAATTTTTTAACCTCTTATCTCTTTCAATCTATCATTTTTAATATCTTTATTTCTAAATTGAATTTCAATGTTTTTTAAAAAATATTATCAATAATTAAAAATTATTATTGTATTACAATAATTATTTATGATAAATTTTAGATATAATCTATATATTCAAAATATTTATTTATTACATATTTTAATTATAATATAATTTATATATTCATAAATATTTATTTATTATAAATTTAAGTTATATAAAATAAATATTTATTCTGTACAATATACATATTAAAATACTAGTTATCTATATGCACATAATGAAGCCAACAAGATCCACCAAACAATAGCAAAAGGATAACACAGTTTTGGGAACCTTTATATCTGAAGCAATTATGCAATGTTCAGTTAGACAAAATCTAATGGGAAAAAGTATGGTGCTCTTCGAAACATCAACATTATACGTGCAATAATTGAAATCTGCACATGATTGCTTTTCACACGAACGACTGGTGCAGTGTCTTTTTGAATAGGAGGGGGCATATTGGTGTGGCAATTAATGAAATATTTTGACATGCTGCCATGTTATATGAAAGCACTATCATCTATTGAGTGTTGAATCACTAGGGGAGGGGCTATCCAACTTAAAGTAAATTACACTAATATTTCTTGAAGCTTTTTGAAATTACATAAAATTTCATATTTTTTTAATCATTACAACAACCTTTTTTATAGGGGTACTAAATATAATGTTTTTTAAATAATTAAGGGGTGTTAGTATAATATTTTTTAAATAATTAAAGGAATTAATGTAAAAAAAAAAAATATCGGATATAATTTGACGAAACTTCAAGAAGTTTCAGTGTAATTTACTCTTCAACTTATCAATGGCTTCAAATGCTAGAAGCAAAATCTCCTTTAGTGTGTGGCTTTGTACGTGTACGAGGTGGTGCCCATTGCGCACAGACTTAGTTTGCCCATATTGCGCATGAAAATACAAATTGATGATCATTTTGTGCCATAACTAACAGATCAAAACAGATTAAAAAAACAAAATCTAACAGATAAAATAAAAGTTATAACTGCTGAGTCTGGACCCATGATCTCATACTCTATATTATCACTTCAGGCGTACGTGAATCTCCAGAAAATTTGCTTACTGATTTTTTAATGACTTTTTTTTAATATTTTTCTATAAAATTATTTTTATCTTTCTTCTAATGCTCTTGCACGATTTTGTTATGGTTAAAAAATTAATATACAGTTTTTATTAAAAATTACTATAAAATATTGATAACATTAAATATTATATTTTTTAACAAAAAATTACTTTTAATTTCTTAATCATTATTCCAGGAAATAAAATAATAATTAGCAAAATTGATAAAAAAAAAATAATGATATTATTATACAAATTATATTTTCATAAATTTAACAAAAATATACATATGTCTTGTATGAATTATTTAATTAATTCACATGATAGATAAATGTAATTTTTACATCAAAAGTAAACATATAAATGTAATTTATTCATATTCATTTCTTTAAAAAATGGTAAAATGTTTTCTTTTAAGTTTTATCTATTTATTTTAAAATTCATATTTTCTGTTTATATAATTAAAAATAAATAAAAAATAGAATGCTTAAATATGGTAAATTACAGACTTTCATGTGTATTAATTAACACATATATAAGTTAATAGCTATTCTAATTTATAGATATGGTGGATGTGATCTTCTTAACTACATATTTCTTTCAATTATTTTTATTTTTAAATTAAATTTTAATTATTTTTTAAAATAAAGTATCAATAATTAAAAATAATCTTATATCACAATTTAAATTATTTATTATAAGTCTAAAATATAATTTATATATTCAACAATATTTATTTAATATAAATTTTAATTTTTAATTATATAAAAATAAACATTTATATTACATAATGCACATATTAAAATATTTATTATCAATATATTTCTTGACATAAAAATTGAATAACAACATTCATAGCGACGTGACAAAAATACATTAAGATAAAATTTTACTTTTAAAAAATAAAATAGAAATTAGAATGACAGGCATTTGAATATCCATTCACGTGACTAGTCGGTTTTAGCGGCAGACTCGATTCTATCCAGATCAATCAGATTAATTATCTAGATTAAAATGATAAAAAAAAAATGTATCTGGGGATTAAGAATAAATAAAACTGTTATGTTTTTAAATATATTTTTTTATTATTTGATGAATTTTGTGCATAATAAATTAAAATTTTAAATTTACTTTATAATAAAGAAGCATGAAAATTATTAAATAATAGAAGTATAAAAAGATATATTTAATAGCATTCTTTTGAGAATAATGTGAAAAACTCAAAAACCCCTTCGTATGGGCCTTGGGAATGTCTGGGTACTGACTAATAAGAATAATGACGACATTAGAAACTTAATTCATTTTACGTAAAAGCAAAAGTCAGGGACACGTGACATGTCTAAACCTTTTCCTTTTGCTGTTTGTTGAATGTTTATTTTGTCGAATGACATGACATATCTAAACTACAGAGTTTGTCGTATGCGAATTTATATAATAGTTCTCTGATCTTATAAAACAGGGAAATGACAAATGTTATGCAATAATCCATATGCAGTGCAGGTGCCCCAGGGCTCGGCGTTGGGGAGCTCACTTGCCTTTTTTTTTTATAAAAAAAAATGAAAATGTAACGTAGAAAATATAATGGAAGTGATTTTCTCCCGTAAGTGAAAAAATTCTTTTTATTTTTTTAAAACAAACTAATCGCTATAATGATTACCATGGGTAATGCTAATTTACATGAACCTTCCTGAATTGCGTCTCCCTCACGGTCATATAATCATAAATTTTGATATAATTCAATTTTATTAATTTTATAATAATTATTTTAAAAATTATATTTTAAAATAATTTTAATTAATTAACAATATAAAAATATTTATACTAACAGAAAACTAAAATTAAACTCTTTATTTCAAATGGTAAAAAAATTTAATGTTTATTTTTATTTATTAAACACAAACCATAAATTGACTTAAAAAGAATTAAATTTCTTCATATTTAAACTTACATACATTATATATTATCTTTAAGAGAAAATAGGCTATGCATTGTCAGTATAAAGTTGTTTTATACTGTCATTCAATCACAAATCACTATGTATAGTAAGTTTGTTAACTTTTATAAGAATTACCTTAAAAGTCATAACAACGGTAATTTGTGATTGGTTGACAGTATAAAACTTTTAACACTGACAGTACATAGGCATTAAACTCTATCTTTAAATAGAATATGAATATATAGTCTCATTGTAATAAAAATATTTTCAAAATACAAAAACATGAGGATGACTTTTATATTTTGTCACAAGTCACTCCTTCGTATTCATAGTATTTTTTTTTTTCGTAACTATTAGTAGTGATTTTTTATTTTCAAGAAAGATTATAACTTATTATTTTTTAGAAAATAAAAAATGTTTTTAAATGCTTATTAAAATTTAAAAATATTAAATAAAAATTAATATTTTAATATATCAAAAATATATTATATATTATTATTTTTCTTTAACAAGAATGCTAAAGTATTTTTAAAAATTCTTTTTTATTCATTTTCTCTTCTCTCTGTTGTTTATTTATAGTGGACATCAAGGTACTCTTTAACTACGATTGAAGATTAATCCTTTTAAAGGCAAAAAAGTTATTAAGATGGATACAACCTCTTTTAATAAAGTTATACCAAGTTATCATAGAAACATGATACTCTTAGCACACAATACTTTTTCTATGTAAAAATATCTTGAAACCACTGGTAGATAGCTAGATTTGTTAATCATATTGCTTAAGACTCAATTCCGAATTGTATTTGTATATATAAAAAAGACATTATTAGAGCAAATTGTATTCCATTTAATGTTTTCTTCAGCCTTCAAAGAGAATGTTCTTTATGAAGTGGGTAAATTTGATTATTCAATTTAATTTTATGCGTCTTTTCATTTATTTATTTTTAAAAAATAGTAATAAAATTAGTCCTCCAAATATTTAATTTGTTACTATATTAGTCTCTCGAAAATTTAAAATGACACCATATAATCTTTAGGTAGGATTAATGTGGGGACAAAATTTTTGAGAGACTGATTTAGTGAGTCCTTAAAATCATTGATGAATTTAGTTTGACAACAAAAATTTTAAAGAAATATTAGTGATAAAAAGAATTTTTGAAGAATTAATTTGATTATTAAATTTTTTGAAAAATGAATAAAATGATACATGAAATTTTAGAGGATTAAATTAAAGATTTTCATTTTTAAAAAACAATTCTTCCAATCCAAACTCTTATCCCTAGCATGACAAATCTCGTGTATCAATTGTACACAATTATTACATAGAGTTTAATAGATATGCACTATTAGTGAAAAAAATTTATATTATTAATCAATAAGCAAAATCATATTTGGTATAAGTTTTAAAAAATTTATTATAAAAATCAACAAACTTATCTTACACGACGACTTCTAATTAGATAACAGTGTAAAAAAACCTTTGTACTATCAATACATATATTTATTCAATTACTTATGATCTCTTTATATTAGATGTCAAATAAAAAGGAAAGAAATAAGAAGAGTATAGTTAAAAGAGAAAAAAATAGAAAAGATGTGTTATTTGGATGAAAAATAAAAAGAAAAGAAGTGGAGAAAATTCTCTCTATTTGTTTGAATGAGTGAAAGAGAAATTCAAATGAAATAAATATATATAATGTACAAAAAATATTTTTACAATAATCTAAAAAATTAAATATTTTACTCCATTATTTTTTCTTAACATTGTGATTCTTTTTTGGGGCGATTATTCATGTGTCTTTGAATGGCTTATTTAAGGCTTAAGTCCAATCTCTTTATTAATTGAGCAAAATTAGCACATATATGTTTCAATCTAAATTTTGAAAAATAATCATTTTTTTAATAAAATGTCCATTTAAAAATTTGGTAAAAAATAGATTATTTTTAAAAATAAACTAAATTAAATACATATATGTTTATTTCAGGCTTTCAGCATGTGTTTTCTTTAACATATTTAATAATATTTAAAATTTATTATGTGTCATTTCACATATTGAGAGTAGTAATAATACAATGTAGCTGTAAATAAAAATAGGATACAATAGAAATAAATCAAAAACATAAACATTATCTTAATTAAATAGTAAAAAATCTATCACAAAATTATTTTTTAAATTCAATTAATATTTTTTCTCTCAAATGAAAAATAAAATTTTAATAATGTTACATTTAAATTTTGTATTTATTATATTTTTCAATAATACATGCAAGATTTACAAATAAAAATTTTAATCCTGTTGTTTTACCCATTTTATATATAATAATGTGATTTAATTTATCTAATATATAAAATATCGTATATAAATTACATAACATTAATAGTTTTAATTCTTCACTTAATTATTTCTAGTGAATAAATTTAAGTAACATGTTTTATTCACAAAAATAAAATTACAATGAGTAAAAAATATGTTGTAATCAAATATAGAACCCACTAGGGTCGACCTAGTGTTTGGTGGAATTTGGGTAGTTTGCATAAGGTCTTAGGTTCAAACTTATTTTCGCCATTGTGCAAAAAAAATAAAATACATGATTAGACTAAATTCATTGTTAACATGTAACAAAATTTTAAATAATTTTAAAATTATATTAATAATAATTTCAATTTGGTCACTTTGAAATATGCATGAATAAATAATTAAAAATAAAATTTGTTTAAATATATAATTAAATATAATACAATTCATAATATTTTATTTAGAATAATAATTAAGGACAAAAATTTAAGAGATAAATTATTAAATAGTAATATACATTTGAATTTTTTATATTTAAAATTATTTTTTATAAACTAATATATATATACATATGAATTCTTATTATATTTGAATGAGAGTGTAACATTTCAAAATATTTGAATATTTAATTAAATAACATAATAAGAGTGCCTAGGTGTGTTAATTAAGTTAGGACCATAACATTAATTAGGGGAATGGGCCACCAGGGCCTAATAAGAAATTAGGTTAGTGAACCCTAAGCCACTCTTAGACACACCACTTGTTTTAAAAGGAAAAAAAAGGGAGAAAAAAAAAAGAAAAGAAGAGGAAAATAGAGAAGAATCGAGTCACCCATTGAGGATCCTTATTCAACCTAAGGTAAGTGCAGCCCTTAGCTGTCATCCTCACTCCTTTTTTTTTTCATTGATTGCCTCTTTTTCTTTAATGGTGCTCTTGCATGAATTTTCGTATTAGGGCTTGATGGGGGTTTGGGTGTTTAATTTGAATGTTTGATGGATTTAGAATGCGATTTTGATGTTAGAAACATAGTAAATTGATGAATGTATGTGGTCTGTGATTTGATGGATTAAGAGGCTATGAGAGGACTCCATTCTCGCATAATCACGTTGTTCGTGATCTACAAATCAATGATCCATGCTAAACATAGCTTCTAAGACCACTGGGTTTAGGCTCTGTGTGGTGGATGCTAAGCGACCTTATATGTTGCTAAGCGCGGGACATTCAAAGAGGGTGTTTGTAACTCTATGCAGTTTGCGCTAAGCATAACTCCATGTGTGCTAAGTGCAGGACTACTAGAGAGCCATGTTTAGTACCCCATGTAATGGCGCTAGGCGCCATATAAGCACCCTAGGCGTAGGTCTATCGCACTAAGTGCAACTGTTTTAACGCTAAGCATGAGACCCCTAAAATTGTATGTGTTTTAATTGACTGTCATGACTACCATACCATATGATTCCTTTATCCATATAGGCCATATATGAATGAAATATGATATTTATACCAAGGAAGGGAAGGATAGTAACCCCTTCGATCCCCAAAGGATGACATAATAGTAAAGTCAACAAGAAAGCATATAAAGACTTAATACCTTCTTTGGCAAGGGAAGGGTTTTCGTCCCCTTTGATCCTTAAAGAGTGTGAGAGTCATCCTTCAATGAGGGAAGGATGTATGGCAAAAGCAAGAATGATGCCTCTTGAAGATTATGAGTTTAAATATGCCAATAGGACGAAAAAGAAAAGATATAAATAATGCATGCTAAGTTAAGATTATTGTGCTTATGAAAAATTATGGTCTATTTGACACGAGGTAAAATGGTATGCTTATATGTTTGTAATGTTATGCCTTATGAAGGAAAAAATGTTATGTTTCTAGGGCATTCACTGGGACTTTCATCTCACTAGTTTATGTTCCAAATTAAGCAGGTTATGAAGCCCTTGAGCTGCTAACAAGGGGAAGAAGTGATTCAAGCTTTATATTTCTTAGACTTTAGCATTAAGGATTTTATGTTTATGTTTTGGTAAATTTGAGACCCTATGTTGGGACATTGATTATGTACTTTTTAAGGATTTGTATACTACTTTAGGTACTTCAATTATGAGTAATAATGTTAAGTTTTAAATTCTATGAGGTTATATTGAGGTTTTTGAGTTATTCCACTTAAGTAGGTAAATAGTTATGGTAATATCCTCTCGGGTGTTACAGAGAGTGTTTTTATAAGTTATTCTTTTTAAATATATTTCTTAATTTATTTTAAATTTGATTTGATTTAACAATTAGTCCATTTTGTCTCAACCATCTCAAACATTTATCTATATACTTGATTATCTTAACTGCTTATCTCTTTCAATTTACCCTTTTCATCTTTATTTTTAAATTAAATTTTAATATTTTTCTAAATTTTTTTCAATAATTAAAAATAACCTTGTATCATAACATAAATTGTTTATTGTAAATCCAAAATATAATTTATATGTTCAAATAATTACAAGTTTTAATTATAATATAATTTATATATTCAAAAATATTTATTTATTATAAATTTTAATTATATAAAAATAAAACATTATCTTATGCAATGCATAGACTAAAATACTAGTGTGTGTGTCTATATACACACACACACACACACACACACACACACACACACACACACACACACACACACACACACACACACACACACACACACACACACACACATATATATATATATAAAAGTATTAAATTTGTAATAATTACTTTTTATTTAATAATAATTTTTTAATATAATAAATTTATATGTAAAGCATATGTTTGATAAATAAATATTAGTTCATTAAATTTAATGAATATAATATTTAATAATATATTACTAAAGTTAATTATAAATATTATAATACTTATTTTTATTTAATAATATATGTATACACACACATGTACACACACACACACACACACACATATATAAGAATTTACTAAAGTATACATACTTGATTTTTAGTTGAAGTACGTTAACAAGTTATAACTAAAGATTATTTTAAAATACACTCAAGGTGTAACTTATTAACGTACTCCAACTAAAAAACAAAGTGTGTGTACGTTAGCAAACCCCACAAGCATTTGCTAACATATACATACTTATTTTTTAGTTGGAATACGTTAATAAATCCCCCCCCCCCCAACACACACACACACACACACACACACATATATGCAAGTTATAACTACAATATATCTTAAAATGCACCTACGATGTAATTTGCTAACGTATTCCAACAAAAAACAAGTGTGTGTACGTTAGATTTTTTGTTGGAGTACGTTAGCAAGTTATACTATTAGTGTATTTTAAAATAATCCTAATTACAACTTGCTAACATACTACAACTAAAAAAAAGTGAGTGTATGTTAGCAAACCCCACTAGCATATGCTAATGTACACTCACTTGGGTTTTAGTTGAAGTATGTTAGTAACCTACACTGTGGGTGTATTTTAAGATAATCTTTGGTTATAACTTGCTAACGTACTCCAACTAAAAATCAAATGGGTGTACGTTAGCAGATCAATACACACACACATGTATGTATGTATTCATATGAAAAATCATATATTTAATAAATATATATTACATTAATTAAATTAAGTAAATATGTTATATTTAACAAATACAATAATTTAATATTATATAAGAAAATTTGTTTATTTATATATGTATAAAAATATTCCATTCATAACATTAAATATCATATTAATATTAGTGTTTAAGTCTACTTTTCTTATATATACATATAGATATCCAATGTCTATTTTTATATAATTTAAATTTATAATAAATAAATATTTTAAATATATAACTTATATATTAATTAAAATCTTAGAATTTTCATTAATGCAATCATTGAAGAAATTTTCTATTACTGTTTGATATTCAACGCCAAGTAATGATAGAATTTCTATTACTATTGAGCATTAATCCTTTTATTTGACATTGAATGTGGAAAAGGAAATCAATGTCTGAATATGGTCTATGTTGTTGTTATATACAACCCATTATTTTAGCGAAGGATATTGAATTGGTACTTCCATGTCCGTTGAACTCTGTAATGGGCAAAGTTTTATAAAATGAATGTGCTCTTTGTTTTGAATCACTAAGTCGACTCTTTCCTTCAAAAACAAAACACCGTTGAGTTTGAGCCAGTGAAAGTTTGGAAAGCTAAAACTGAATGGTTCTAAGAGCAAATGAATTTGCTTTGCAATGGTTGGAGGTAAATGTCTCGATTCAATATTTCAATCATGCTTCCGTTTAGTATGAAATGAGATAAGAGATTAAAAAAATCTCTAAAACCATTCTTGTTGAAGAAAATTTTTAAAAACTGCTCTTGTTGAAAAATAACTCTTAAAAATACTTTCATTTAAAAATATATATATATAAAGAGGATTACATATAAAGAAAAAAGGAATGTACTTTGAGAGATTTGAAAGAAAATTGTTTTAACAAAGAGTAGCATGCAAAATACATTTTTAAAAATAAGAAGAGAGATAAGTTCAAAATTTTTAATTAAGACGATGAAAAGAATGAGATTCTGCAATTATATATTTTAATTTATAATATAGGAATGTATCTAAATTTTGTGTGAAAAAATAAATTAGGTGTAAAATTGAAAATAAATAAGTGAATAGGAAAATTAATCGTAATTTAGGTGGTTTTGTTTGTTGAGGTGTATTGGGTGGAAGTGGCTGTGTCTATTTATAGTAAATAGTAATGGGAGATGAATCCGATTACGATATATATGGCAGCATTAGCAGGAGTTGGACCCGCTTCCGGAGTGTTTGTTAGCCTTTTACACTCCCATTCCCATTTTACCTTTTCCTTTCTCCTCCTTTTTTCCTTCCTCCAATTGCTTCGCTTCCATACTCACTCTCCTTCTTCCTTGGCGTTCTCCTTCCAGTTTTATTCTTTTTGGTAAGCAATCCATTTTCTGTTATCATTTGCATGCTCTTATTGTTCTTTCTTTCTTTGGTTGCGCCGAATAATACAATTCTTTTTTTGTCGGGAACGAAACTACGAGAGATGCAATATGCAATTTATGTATGGACATTTATTGAACTATTTTTTATTTTTTAGATTTTTTCGTGAAAAAAGGATTGAGACGCTCTTCAGCTTAAAGGTAAACTAAACTGTAAGGGATTTTCGCTTTGTTTTATCTTTTCCTCCGCGACTTTCAATCGTTTTATTGATTGAGGGATTGATGTTCCTTTTCTTTTTTTTGGCAAATGCGTTCATACGTGTTGGGAGGGCCGTGTGGGCTTGGTTATTAGGGTTGAATCATCATAATAATAATAATCATGTCCTCCACTTGCTTTTAATTCGTCCGGATTGTCCATATTAATGCGACGCAATCCTGGCTCCACTCTTTTTTTTTTTTTGTCGTTGCCTTAAGTAGAAAGTGTAATAATAATTATTAATTAAAAAATAAATCGTTGAGATTGTAATTAATTTTAAATTTTGTTATATATATATATATATATATATATATAATTTTATAACAATTTTTAACCGTTAAATTTTAATCAATAATTATGAGTATACTTTACTTTTTGAAGTCCACTCCTTTACTTCATAGGAGTCAAACATCTTTTTAGAATAGGGAAATGTGAGAAATTAAAATACCATTTTGTTAAGGTGGATTTTTAAAGTTTCTTTTAAGTAAGAGTTTAGTTTGACTTAATTTTGATACACAATTAGTGTAAAGACTTTTATATTATCGATTAATTAAAAATTATTTTAAATGTCAGTAATTTTAACATGTTAATTTATGATTGGATAATAATTGTACTATCAGTATATTTTGATTAAATTTTTAATTTATATATAATGTCATGTAAAATTATCTCAACACATATATCTAATAAAAATGTACCTTATCGTCACATAATATTAGTGAATAGGATGACGTAATAATGCAGTAATCTTATTGGATGTTAGTATAATAAATATTCCTAACTTATAGCATTACTCGATGACGTACTGTTTAACTAGAAATAAAAAGTAGCCTGATTAAAACATCAGTGTGCCGTAGTCCACAGTCAGAATATGCTGCTGATCAATCAATGTAATTTGCTTTACTCAAATTAGCAAACATAACGCGTGACGTAAATTTGAAATTGTGTTACAAGGGTCTTGCTAGCCAATTACTTACTTAAAATAGTCTTGCTTCTTTCTCTGATATATATATATATATATTTACTTTTGTTTTTCGAACAAGTGTAGTTTAGATATTGGTTAGCATTTGTCAATTTATAATACTTAACGATAAGTCTGTATCATTGACAATATAAGAATTGCTTCGTACTATATCAATTGAACCGTCTGTGTTCAGACTTTGATGCAGACGTTAGATACATGGCATGTTCGTGGGTTCTTATTCATTCATGAGAGGGCTTCACAACTTTGCTTGTATTATTACGGATGCTTCGGCATGTTTGTACTTGCAACAGTCATGCTAAGCTAGGAAGAAAGCAACCGAGTTATATCTTCATTGAGTAACGGTATATTGATTGGGTATGTAGAGTTATATGTTGGAGGAAGTTGGATTAATGCCATGGTGTATCTGATTGAAATATTTCATTGTCAACTGAGCTGCTTATGATGTGTAATACATTGTTACTTATAAAAGAAAGTTACACCCTTAAATGTTTGCCTTACTATAGCTATAAGTTGTTCTGATTTACTGCGGACGAATACAACCCTACAATTGCAGAGTGATGGTTGCCTTTGGGAAAAAGTTGAAAGAAAGACAAATTCAAGAATGGCAGGGGTATGCCTTTTGCCTGTGTTTTCTGTCTATGGTTTCATTTTTATGCATGCTCCTGATTTTAACTTTTGATTTAGATATTACATAAACTACAAACTAATGAAGAAACGAGTAAAGCAGTATGCTCAACAAATTCAACTTGGAACACTAGATCGCCGGCATGTACTTAAGGATTTCTCAAGAATGCTGGATAATCAGGTCTGTTCTCATTGTTGACTTTATAATTGTATGATTTGAGTCAGTCACTTACTATTATGAAATTGGAGAGTCTTTACATTACTTCTAACTGCTCAATTTAGATTCTAACTACTAAATTAGAGTCTTTTCATTACTTCTCATTCATTAGTTGTGTTCACATTTGTTTCACTCACTTCCTTGTTACAATTTAGATTGAGAAGATTGTCCTTTTCCTGTTGGAACAACAAGGGCTTTTGGCAAGTAGGATAGCAAAACTCGGAGAGCAGCATGAAGTTATTCAGCAGGAGCCTCATATAAGCAAAATAGCTGAACTACGGAAGCTTATAGAGCAGTAGGACAAGAGCTATTAAAGCTTCTCTTCTTTGTAGAGGTCAATGCTGTTGGTTTGCGTAAGATATTGAAGAAGTTTGACAAACGCTTTGGCTATAAATTTACTGATTACTATGTTAAAACTCGTGCAAATCATCCTTACTCCCAGCTGCAACAAGTGTTCAAGCATGTGGTAATATGTTTAGTTCAAACACAAATTTGCATTTGGACCTTTGCAGAATAAAATACGTCACAAACAAACTACCCTAACCTTAATTTTATTTTCTTCCTACAAATGAACATTGACTAACGGATACGGAACTTACAGGGACTTGGAGCTGTTGTGGGAGCTTTATCTCGCAACCTTCATGAACTTCAGGAGAATCAAGATAGTCAAGGAAGCTTCTTATCAATTTATGATCAGCCTACTCTTCCCCTTCAGGTTTCTTTTACATTGACTCTGTTTCATTCACTGATGTTAATTGTCATGTTTGCTCTCAATAGTCTCAGGTAAGCTTTAGTAGCTGGCAAAGAAGCAGCATAAGTTTGGTGATTTTCCATCTTAATTACTTGGTCTTATTTATGTACAGGATCCTGTTATTGATTCCATAAGAGCAGCTGTTGATAGGTTAACTAACTCAACCAACTTCCTAAACTTTTTGGGGAAGCATGCACTTATTATGCAACAAGAGGAGCTGCCTGCGCCTGCTGATGAGCATGTTGATGATCAAAGATACCATTTTATGTCTCTCTCCCTGAACTTGGCAAATACATTTTTGTATATGGTCAATACATATATTATAGTCCCCACAGCTGATGATTACTCTATGAGCCTTGGGGCTGCACCAACGGTTTGTGGTATTGTGATCGGGGCAATGGCAGTTGCGCAGGTGTTTTCTTCAGTGTATTTTAGTGCGTGGTCAAATACATCATACTTCAGACCTCTTGTATTCAGTAGCATAGCTCTTTTTCTCGGCAATGCCATGTATGCATTGGCATATGATCTTAATTCGATATGGATTCTCTTAATTGGTCGTCTTTTATGTGGGTAAGTAGTCTTGTATCGTTTACTTGCTTTCATTACTTGATGACCATAAGTTTTGATATTGCATTATCATTTTACTTTCATCAAGTATTGTTACATTCTCAGTTTCGCGTTTAGTGTTATAACCATTTTCCATAATCCAAAATAAGGCATCTCATAAAATTAGCGTCAAGAGAAAGATTAATTTTGCTTCTTTGTTGTTAAATAGGTAACTTAGTATATCGTGATTTTAATATTGCTTTCAAAATTTGTTCTGGAGTTGACTTATATAAATATTGCATACCATCATGAATTACAGGGGACATTTTAATTTTTCTAAATATTGAAGCTACGGATATGTTAATGTACTAGTCACTTTAAGACCTTGTTCCGTTGACAAACATCTGGTTATAATTGCAGATTTGGTTCTGCTAGAGCGGTTAACCGTCGTTATATCAGTGATTGTGTGCCTTTAAAAATCCGCATGCAAGCCTCTGCAGGTTTTGTTAGTGCCAGCGCTCTTGGAATGGCCTGTGGTCCTGCATTAGCCGGCTTACTACAGACCAAGTTTAAGATTTACAACCTTACATTTAATCAAGATACCTTACCAGGGTGGGTTATGACTATTGCCTGGCTGATATATCTTATGTGGTTGTGGATCACTTTTAAGGAACCTTCTCGTGAAATTGAAGAGAATCATATACCCCATCAATCCAATGCTGGTACTGAACTCATATTGCATCACCTCTTCGCTGATGATTTCTACTTTTCTGTTGTGTCCTTGTAAGATTGTTTATCTGCATTAATCCTCTAATTTAACTGGTGAGACCTAATATTTCTGATATTCACTGGATTTTTTGCCCTTGAAGTTATAGGATTCAGTATTTAAAAAATAGTTCATTAATGAAACTGGTCATCGTCTGTACATTTGACCACTGTCAAAATAAATCTAAAACAATAAAATATCAGATTCTTCCTCATCAAAGGAAATGGAGATTGATGCATATAGTGACTTATTTAGCCAGAAATTTGGTTTCATATCTTCTTTGCTTTTTGTTCATACTTCTAAGAAGCACACTTTTTGTCATTACATATATAGCCCCTCTGCCTCAGGAGCTTTGTAAAGCTTTGTTGTTCAACTGCACTCCTGCTACTTATAATGCTACCTTGTTATGTATTTTGTGGACCTTCAAAACACTACAAATGACCTACTGAGCAGGCTAAATAAGGATGTAAAGAAATTAGCCATAAAAACTGAAAAAACCCTAGGCAATAATATCTAATTCTATCTGGAATGCTATGTCCAGTGAACTGGTAAATCTGCTGCCAGAATGTAATATTTAGAAATCATGGAGAAACAAAGGTAACATTTTGGGCATTAAGTGAGCCCTCCTTAAATCATAGAGATTGTCTATCTGTCACTTGAATATTTATAGAAAATGACACACCTTTTGCTTGTAGTAGCAGAAAACAGTGCACTTGAAAAAGGCATAAAACAACCATTGTTGATTAGTTCAGAAGATAAGGTAGATGAAGATGCTGATCAGGATTATGATGATAGTGAAGAAGCTCCCGAGGAGTCTCGTCGGCCAGCCAATTCAATGGGATCAGCATATAGACTTCTTACACCTTCTGTAAAGGTTTGAGAGCAACTCTAAATGTTACAGTATCAACCCATAAAATGTTGGATATCCATTAACCATTAGTTTCTTAGAAGTATATTTTTTAAGTCACTGTTGAATGGAACACTTATTTTTTTATGTGAGACACCGTATGCTCCTGAATGACAGAAAGGTTACTTATGGGAAGCTATAAATGAGAACTTAAGGAATTGAACTGCAATTTGATTTTGACCCTATACTAGTTAGCTCTCACTGCAGTAAAAATTGTGAACTGGGCATGTATATACATTTTCTTTCATTTATTTCAAAAATACAACTTAAAGAGATGATCTTGTCCTCTTTGAAGTTTGCAAAACACTTTTACTTGGAATAATAATTTAAGTTAGACCATAGATGATAGTGAACATCATGTGACTGACTATATTCCCTTCAGTACTTAGTGACTTGAGCACTTAATTGGTTTCTAATTTTAGAGAGGTCTCAGAAGCATGTTCTTTTGATTCAGGCATCTGATTTATATGAATTATTAATTAATAATGAAGTAACACAAAACTTAAGAAAATATTAATTGATGAGTGGTTGCATAGATAAAGTCTAGATGGAAAATGATGTTTAACGTCTTACTAACTCCTAAGCTAGAGATTCAAATAGGATTGCTTGAGGTTAATAAGTTTGGCTTCCATAGTAGTGATCTTTGAATAAGATTGGATCTGTCTCCTAACAGGTAACAAGTATCTCGAGAAGGCCCGGCAGGTCAAATTTGAGATCATATGTCTCTTGATATAATGAATTTCCTCATTCAGCTTATTGTTATTTGATAATTTAGAAGTTCTTTTGTGAAATCTTTGATGTACTGTTTGTTTGATATCACAATTCACAAAGTTCCAATTGAAGACTAGATAAAAGGCTGTTCGTCTGACCAAATTTATGTAACATCTTCAGGTTCAGTTATTGATATATTTCATGCTCAAATATGCAATGGAGATTTTATTATCAGAATCTAGTGTCATCACAACATACTACTTCAATTGGACAACAAGCACGGTTTCCATTTTTCTTGCTTGCCTTGGCTTGACAGTTCTTCCTGTGAACATTGTTGTTGGAAGTTATATAAGCAATATGTTTGAGGACAGGTAACGTGTAGAAAAACCTGTGGTTCAATTGATTATCATTCATAAAACTAATTTATGCTCTGGAGTTCACAGAAAGATGCATGATAATACATTTTGAATTTTTCCAAGGGATTAATGTTTTCACTTATCCACTCATAACCTTATAATTGTTGACATTATCCACATGAAAAGAGATCACCTTTGGCCTTTCTATTGATCGTTTGCAGGCAAATTCTTTTGACATCAGAAATTATGGTTTTCGTAGGCATACTCTTCAGCTTCCATGTAATTTTTCCATACTCTGAGCCACAGTACATCTGTTCGGGTCTCCTTATGTTTGTCTCCGCTGAAGTGCTTGAAGGTAAGATCTTAATAGTGATCTCTCTTGAGTTTCCTATTTATGATGGTGGAGGTGCACAGGAATCATGGTGTTATGTCTCACTAAGCAAAATTAAGAAACATGATAAAACTTACCACCAGGAGCATACAGGGTAGCTTGGCCAGCAAAGAGCATGCGGTTATTTGTCAAATGTGATATTGTTAACATAAAAACCAAGAGAAGAGAAGAGAAGAGAGCAAAAAACAGAACACACAACTTGTATGGTGGAACTGCAGAACGTAATTTTCGTTCTGTATATTTCAGCATATTTTCAATTATTTGTGTTTTGTGAAAATACAAAGATACAAGCAAAAAAGTACAAGCAATGTTGACTTAGCTTAACTACTCTCCAAAATTATGGATTATCACCCAATTTCAGTTGCTACATACTAACTAAATAGATTACAGATCAGAAAAATATAAAAGTAACATATCTAACAGATTTTACATTCAAAATATCAAGAAAAGTCTCAAATCTAACACTCCTCCTTGAGAGTTTTCTTGAGCACTCCAAGTTTTGATCTAAGCATCTCAAAGTGCCCCTTGGAAAGTGCTTTAGTCATGATGTCTGCAATCTGTTTTTCAAAACTGCAATGCTCCAAGTTAATTTCTTTTGACTTCTCTGCTTCTCTGATGGCATGAAACTTTACCTTGATGTGCTTAGTTCTTCCATGCTGGACAGGATTTTTAGCAATAGAAATAGCAGACATGTTGTCCACCCAAATGACATTAGCTTCACCTTGAATCTGCCCCACATCTAATAAAATCTTCCTTAGCCAAATAGCTTGATTTGCAGCAGTTGCAGCTAAAATATACTTAGCTTCAGCTGAGGATTGGGCCACAACATCTTGTTTCTTTGAATTCCAGGAGAAAACAGCACTGTCAAATGAGAAAACATAACCAGAGGTGCTCTTGGAGTCATCTATACTTCCTGCCCAGTCACTATCTGCATATCCTTGAAGCTCTCCACTCTCATTTTTAAAGAATACAAACCATAATCAGTTGTACCCCTTATATACCTCAAAACTCTCTTTGCTGCTCCAAAGTGAACTTGACTAGGAGAATGCATGAATTTGGAAAGCAAACTTGTAGCAAACATTATGTCTGGTCTGGTTGCTAAAAGATATAACAAACTTCCAATTATGCTTTTATAAACAGAAGCATCTGCTTTGTTATCACCATCATCCTTTGATAATTTTTCATTCACAACCAGTGGAGTGGTAATAGGCTTGCATTTCTCCATCTGAAACTTTCTCAATATCTCCATAGCATATTTTTTTTGAAAAATGAAGATTCCATCATATGATTGAAAAATCTCCATTCCAAGAAAATATTTCATTTCACTCAAGTTAGTCATTTCAAATTCTTTCTCCATATCATTCTTGAATTGGTTTAGGGAATTTGATTCATTCCCTATCACCAGTAAATCATCAACATATAAGGAAATAATGAGCTGCACTTCATTCTTTGACCACTTCACATACAAAATGGCTTCATTTTCACTCCTTTTAAAGCTTTTTTGCAGAAAATAACTATCAATTCTGCTGTACCAGGCCCTTGGTGCCTTTTTCAAACCATACAAAGCTTTGTGAAGCTTGTAAACTTTGTTTTCTACAACGTGAAACCTTCAGGTTGTTCAACATAGATGTCTTCCTCAAGCAAACCATTTAAGAATGCTGACTTAACATCAAAATGATATATTTTCCAGCCCAACTTGGCTGCCAAGGCTGTAAGCAATCTAATAGTATCATGTCTTGCAACTGGAGCAAATGTATCCGAAAAATCAACACTATGCTGCTGAAAATAACATTTTACCACCAATCTTGCTTTGAGTTTGTTCACAGAACCATCAAAATTAAGTTTGGTTCTGTAAAGCCACTTAACACCAATTACCTTTTGATTATTTGGTCTGTCTACAAGCTGCCAAGTGCTATTTTTCTCTATCATATTGATCTCCTCCTGCATGGCAGCTCTCCATCCTTTTACTTCAGCAGCTTCAACATATCCTACAGACTCTAATGCAGCCACATTGCATATAGCATATACATCTTCTAAGGTCTTGGTGCCTCTTTTGGAAAATCAGTATCATTATCATAATTTTCTCCTTCATCATCAGAATCTTGCTCTTGAGAATTGTCTTCTCCAAGCTGCCCCTTGCTTGGACCTTTTGCTTGATATTTCTCCCAATTCCATTTTGACAGCTCATCAAATTTCACATCTCTGTTGACAAGAATTTTTTTGGTCTCCAAATTGTATATTCGGTATCCTTTGGAGTTACTACTGTACCCCAAAAGGATGCCAACTTCAGATTTATGATCCAATTTATCTCTTTTCACATCTGGAACATGAGTGTAACACACATAGCCAAATATTTTCAAATGCTCCACTGAAGGCTTCTTTCTGAACTATGCTTCAAAGGGTGTTTTGCCCGTGAAGGCTTTTGTAGGCAATAAATTCAGCAAGTAAATTAAGGTGTTTACAGCCTCAGCCCAAAATGTCTTAGGGAGACCTTTCTCAAAAAGCAAACATCGGGCCATCTCCATCACTGTCCTATTCTTTCTTTCACTTACTCCATTTTGTTGAGGAGTGTAAGAAACAATAAATTGATGCTGAATTCCTGCTCGCTCACAAAACTTTTTAAACTCCCCTGTTGCATACTCTGTTCCATTATCAGATCTTAGCTTCTTAATTTGACATCCAACCTCATTTTTAACCATAAGTTTGAACTTCTGAAATGCAACAAACACATCTGATTTTTTCCTTAGAAAAAACACCCAACTCATCCTTGTGAAACCATCTATAAATAGCAGAAAATACTTGCTGCCATTTAGTGAAATTGTGCTCATTGGACCACACACATCAGTATGTATAAGCTGTAATTTTTCATTAGCTATCCAGCTTGCTACTGCAGGGAATGGCAGTCTACTTTGTTTTCCAAATTGACATTCATCACACACATCAACATCATTATCAATGAAAGGTAAATTTTGAAATAAACCATTTGAGCTCATTTGCTTCAAAGTGGAGTAGCTAACATGACCAAGTCTTTTGTGCCATAAAACACAATCATCTACTGCACTTGGAAAGGCATGCATGGTAGTTTGTTTCCACTCTATTGGAAAACTTTTATCTCTCATTTTGATAGACATTAGCTCACACCCAAATGGATCAAATATGGTGCATATCATGTCTTCAAAATGCAGGGTATAATTCTTTTCAAGCATTTGGCCCACACTCAAAAGACTTTGATTTATCTCAGGCACATATAAAACATCCGAAATATATTTAGTACCTGAGGGAGTTTTTACAGCAACAATTCCTTTGCCTATGACATCAACACTTTCTCCATTGCCAATGGTGACTTTGGAGAAATAAGATTGATTCAACTCCTTGAAAACGCTAGCATCATGAGTCATATGATTTGTGCATCCACTGTCTATAAGCCACACCTCTTTGCTACTGCTTGCTGAATAGCAAGAAGCAACAAATAGATGTTCCTCATTTTGTTCTTCATGCTCAGCAACTTAGGCTTGCTGTCCTTACTGCTTTGCCTTATTTTGCAAACTTTCTCTATATGACCAAGCTGGTTGCAAGCTCTGCATTTGACTCTTGACCTGAACCAACAGAAATTTTCTGTATGATTCTTCTTTTAACAGTAAGGGCAAGGTGGATACTTGTCTTTCCAGCCTCTTCCTTTGTTGCTTTCTTCTTTCTTTTTTCCCTTTCCTTTCTTCCCACCTAATGGCTTTTTTCCAAAGCTACTGCTGCCCTGAGCTTTGCCTTTGGTACCAGCCACAAAAGCACCTTCAACATTTTCTGCCATCCTTAAGGATCTTCTCTATTTAGTGGCTTGCAAAGCATTTACAAGCTCTGCAATTGATATTTGAGAAAATCCTTATTTTCTTCAAGAGAGGAAATTTTGGACTCAAACCTCTCAGGAAGACACACCAAGATTTTCTCCACAACTCGTTGATCACTAAGTTCACCTAGTAATTTGATTTGTGTAGCCACCTTGGAGAGCCTATCTGCAAACTCCTTCACTGTTTCAGCTTCTTTCATTTTAATTGCTTCCAATTCTCTTCTTAAATTTAACACCTTCATCCTCCTTATTCTTTCACTACCTTGGAACTCTTCCTTGAGTTTGTCCCAAACCTCTTTTGTAGTCTCAAGATTCAAGATCTTGATAAAAACATCATCATGTATAGTTGCTTGTATGATGGCAAGTGCTCTGCCTTCTTTAGCCACTTCTTCATTGTAGAATCTTATCTGAGTCTTTGTTGGGTTGTCTGGTAAAAGAGTTGGATTGCTTCCATTTTCTACCACTTCCCACAGAATTTGAGCTCTTAGATAAGTTCTCATCTTTGCAACCCACAAATCATAATTTTCTCCTGCAAATACTGGAGGTGGAGATAGGGAATTGCTACTGGAAGCCATTGGTTGAAGGTTTTTTGTGTGGGTTTTCTTGCCTGTTTTCTCTCACTCTGTTTTTCAGTTTTTTTATCTAATTCACAGACTCTCAAAGATCAATGGAGCTCTTGATACCATGTTAAAATAAAAACCAAGAAGAGAAGAGAGCAAAAAACAGAACACACAACTTGTATGGTGAAACTGCAGAATGTAATTTTCGTTTTGCATATTTCAGCATATTTTCAATGACTTGTGTTTTGTGAAAATACAAAGATATAAGCAAAAAAGTACAAGCAATACTGACTTAGCTTAACTACTCCCCAAAATCATGGATTATCACCCAATTTCAGCTGCTACATACTGATTAAACAGATTACAAATTAGAAAAATATAAAAGTAACATATCTAACAGATTTTACATCCAAAATATCAAGAAAAGTCTCAAATCTAACAGATATTTATTCTGTCAAATTCAGAAGTGTCTTCAGATGTTATACCACAATAATGATCTTGGGTTTTTTTTACATTAAATGTTTTGTACATTAGACATTGTCCTGTATCTGTTTGTTTTCTTTTGGACTTATCCTACAGCTATTGATGAAATCCACCGTCATTTGTTGTTTTAAGAAGGGTAAAATGTGTTTTAAGTTCGTAAAATTTTTATCAAGTTGGTCTTAGTTCTTACATTTTAAAGACGATGATTTTGGTCTTCTTATTTGTGAAAATCAATGAAATTAGTCTCTCACCCTAACTCTATTAGCATTGTTTGCTGACATGGCTAACAATTGACATGTGGCAGTCACGTGATGGTTGTGGCTATCACGTGACATTAATGACTAATTCCACCACCTTTCAAAAAGACGAGGATCAAAACTATAGTTTTTGAAATACAGAGACTAAGACTAATTTTGACAAAGTCTTTATGAACCAAAACCCTTTTAAGAATTAAACAAGAAGAAGATTTTCGTTGAGGAACATCATGAAAACATATATTGGGGCTCATTTTTGGGATGTTTGACAATCATCATTCATGCATTACAGGCGTCAACTTGTCACTTCTTTCACGAGTTATGTCATCAAGGCTTTCTCGTGGAACCTATAATGGAGGGCTCTTGTCTACAGAGGCAGGGACACTTGCACGTGTGATTGCAGATGCAACCATTACTCTTGCTGGCTACGGGGGTGTGAGTAGGCTCCTTAATGTCACCCTGATTCCTTCGTTCTTCATTTGCGTAGTTTCCATAATTGCAACTTGCTATACCTACAACTCTTTATATTGATTAGGGCCTTAAATATTGATTTGCTGTATGTTTTATGAAAAACATTTTCACCAAGTTCTTTTCTTCATTCCATTTTTGATCTATCAAGTTCTTTAAGCTCCATGAGGTAGTGAAAGTAGCTAGGCTATCGAGCGCACCTCAATCATATAGGTTGTCCAAATGTAAATTCTTAGCTTGATGGATTCCTCAGGTATCACCACCATCATTTAGAGTGATGATTATTCTAATCTAGTTTAATATTTACTCTAATCTAATATCCTACTCTTATATAATAAAATAGTCTCCACTCGATCTTGAGAATATATGCAATATAAGATGCGAGGTTTCATTATTATTTAGTACTTTTATATTATTTCAAAATTTTAAATTATTAACTACTTTTAAGTTTTCCTTTTACCTTAGTTTTTTCTCCCAAATATTGGTTTTTTAAAATAAATATTTTTAATTTTTTTATATTAATTTTCATTTACTTATATTCTCAAATTAAGTTCTTTAATTTTTTTATTTAAAAAATCATGTTTTTCTTCCTAAATCTAAATTATTTATATTTTATTTATTTGAATTAGTTGTATATATTTTTTCTTCATACTTTTAAATGATTTTTCTCTAAATTATTTTTTATTCTAATTTCTATTTTAAACATACAAAACATAAAATATTTATTAATATTATATAAAGTAAGGATCTTGTTTGTAGTTTGTCATGTAATACGTTTTTGTCAACGAATCACATGTCGTCTGCCATTTTTATTCTATTGTCGTGTGATGCGTGATTTCTTCCCTTTAAAAAGAGTTAATTTTTAATTATTGGCTATGAAATATCTTTGATGTGAAAAAAGAAATGAAAGGTGGATTTGGAAGAGTTTAAAAAGGTAGATAATGAATTAAGTCGACTCGTAATTTATTCATGATTCGATTTATTAATAGCTGAATAAACTAAATTCATAAGCTAATCAAATAAACTATAAGCTAATCAAATTTTGAAAAACCAGAGCTGAATAAACAAGCTTGTTTAAAAGGCATGAAAATACTAATGAAGCATTCATAGCAATCAAACACTGAAAAACGTAATGCAAATATCCAATCTAAAAAAGACGCAAGTGAGCTTGTTGACTTACAAATTAGACATTGGAATAAAATGAAATCGTGGGTCATTTTGTCAGAAACGGGCAACATACATCATGGAGGATCATCAGTATTTAAGTGTGTTTGGGCACGCATTTTTTACTCACGTCTTGTTATTTTTCACGTCAAATTAAGAAGAGATGTGGAGGCCACTGAAAGTAGCTTCTGCGTCAGACGTGGTGAGAGATTGTTTGATCCACGTTAATAAATGATTTCCAAACTCACACTTTGTGTGATAAGTCCTAACAAGTAATGAGCCAGTATAAAAATCTCAAATTTGAAGCAGCCTCCAGTAATTGCAGCTTCATTATTTTGATGATACGGCAGTAAAATCATCAGTCACGAAAAGCAATAATTTTGGTGGGGCATATGTGAAATTTCTAGCCGAAATCTGTTTTTATGAAAGTCCCTCATAACCAACAAAAGTTGGTCTAGTTGGTAAGGATCGGACTCTTATCTTATAAAAACATAAGTTTCAATCTTGCTGCCGATGTGAGGACCTGGTGAGCCCCCCTTTTTCATTGAACCCCTCAATCTTATATCACCGATCTGTCTAAAGTGGATCACGGTATTACATTGTTGGGATGAAGAGAGAAAATAAGAGAAAAAAATTAAAGTAAAATATATGATTTCATTTAATAAAAAATAGAAAAGTAAAAAAAATATAACTAAGTTAAATGATATTTATATCCTTATAATATAATAAAAATAAGAGTAAATAATGTATAAGTATCGAGAGTTTAAAAAAAATTTACACTGTCATCAATGACAAATTGTTAAGTACGATAAGTTTGTTGACTTTTATAATAATTATTTTAAAAGTTATATAATAATTTCTGATTAAGTGACAATGTAAATTTTTTTATACTAATAATTCTAAAAATAATTAAAATAAAGATAAATTAAACATGCACAAGAGCAGCTCGTGAACTACACTTTTTTTCGTCAATATATTATGGGATGAAATCTGATTGTGTGGGCCCATGTACTGTTTTCTTTCCTTCCATGCTTTTCTTTTGATCCAAATTGCAGAAAATGCATTGATTATATAGTGTTTTCACTCTTTCAGTTTTCTTTTCTTTGTTTTTCCTGTGTTAAAAACAAGGCCTGCACGAGGGACTTCATTATGAAGTACGTCATGCCATTAGATTATACATTATTATATTATGTTTTTAGTTTGTTAATTTATATCATTAATATTGTACCAATATGGCAATATGATATTTGTATATGCCATGCTGAAGGTTTATTATGCTTAGCAGTTTAATTACATCATACAGTATTGTTTTGTGTACGTCATGACAGTAATATTTTTAAAAACGTTTTTTTTCCTTTATCAAAATTTTTTATTCGACCACTTAATTCGAGATTAGAATGCTAATCCAATAACCTGACCTCTTGAACACTGAAACCTAGTTATATAACTATGCCCCTATAAACTAAATATTAATTATCGGATGATGGAAATTTTAAAAAGTCACATATATACCTGATGCATGTTCTCTCTATTATTGTCTCACATTGTATATGTACCTGAGGCCCAAAGTGGCATATCATATCCAAAATATTATATGCAACCCCCAACCCAAAACTGAACAAGTTCACGGGATACAACGATTGAAGAACCCGTGAACAAAACACTATAGCTCACAGTCACAGCAGACAAAAACATAGCAGCAAACAAGCAACTTAGCCAAACGACAACCTCTTCCATGATGATGACAGCTTTGGGTTCTTCCCTCTCTTTGCAAACAAAGGTAAGAGAGACCCGTGACTTCAACGAAGTTAAACAAATCAAACAATTGAATAGGCCAATAAGATATCTATGTGGTTTTGCTGTTATATATGCTTTCACCCATTAAAGCCTCCAAGACATTCAAATGGAGCCCACCTTATAATTCAGCCATTAATATACAGAATTATTGATCTTCAATCCTGGCCTCTCATTTTGCCAATCAAACTCCTTGCATGTGAGAAAATCAAACCACACGTACAATAAGAATGAGTGAGTGGTTGAAAGTATTACAAATACATTAAATTTATAGAAGATAGTAATTTTATTTATAAAATCTATCAGATACAATATAATAAATTAATATATTATTTATCTATCATCTTCTAGCAATTTTCTTAAATTTATTCCCATGAGGTTTGAAAAATGATCCATTTCAATATGCATTGCATATGAGAAAAAAAAAAAACTGACCGAAAATTTTAATTAATTTGCATTAATGCATGCCCATCATTGTGCCTAAAATATGAAACGTCGCATTCTTATATTAAGTTACAGCTTGTCCTCCTGTATCTAAAGAAAATGAAATATCACATACTACTACCAAATCATCCAAATTACGGGGTTCCAAGGAAAAGGAACAACTATATGTAATGAAGAAGTGAGAGAATAACACTACTTTAGAGGAGAACGAAGAGTCCACTTCATATCTATAAAACAAACTTTCTCTGTGGCCGTATTTCAGACTATATACTTTATAGAAATCAAATGAAAGAAAACCAGTTCATGCAATAAAATGAAAGAAAACACTACAACGCTTTAAATTTTCAGCATTCGATCATCATTTCTGGGTCTTCAAGTTTTGGATCTCGAGACCCTCCTAATCAAAACCAAGAAGCAAAGCACACGATACAGCACAAAGAACCCGATCAAGAAGTACACGTTGGTCCACCTTTCACTCTCCCTGAGCCCTCTCTTCTGCAGCACGTCGCCACCGGTGACCATGCACTGTTCATTCTCCTGGTACCATATCAAACACCTTGTCACCAAGCACGAGTACTCGTTGATGAGAAGAGCATCGAGAGCGTATTTATACATAGAGAAGAAGTGCATGAAGAGCCAGTACTTGGGCAAGCTATCCCTGGAGATAAAATATCCCGAGAAGAGAAAAAACGCTGCGAGAAGCACCGTCAAGAGCGAAGTCCCAGCGATGTAGTTCGGCGCGAGAGAGCTCAAAAAGAGAACGAACGAGTTTGCCATGAGAACAATGACCCAAATGACCAAGACAAAATAAGCGAAGGAGAGCCAGGAAGCACAGAGACCCACTAAGAAGTAAACCGGGATAGAGTATAAAACAGCAACCACGAACAAGTAGGGCAAGAAAACAAGCGTGTTTGCGACGAGATAAGACGAAAGCCTATAAACCCCACTCGAGGTTTCCCTCAGCAAGATTGGCCTCTCGTTGATGAAGATGGGGAGTGTCTCGGTCGTAGAAGACAGGAGAAACGTGAGAGTGAAGGCAAAGAGACCGAACCTCTTCTCGATCCCTTGCTTATCAAACCCTATGTTGATATAAATAGTTCCCAACACAAGACCCACGAGAAGCGCTTCCGCAGTGTTGGTCAAAGCAGTTGCCTGGTTCTGTAAATAATCTTCCAAAACCTGCTATAAAGCGTGACAATCTCATGCACCCTAGAGCTCTTGTACCTGACGTCTCCACTGCCAGCCCTAGTTCTAGTCCTTCCACTATCACAAACACTGGAATAACTCGTTGAACTTGAACCTGAACTCGAACTTTCAGGCGATTCAGGAAGACTCGGCGGATTCAACTGGCCCAATATCTCCATGGCGTACTCCAACGCATTGAGTTGATGAGGGAGGGTGAATCCGTTCGAGTGCAAGAACGCTTGTAACGTGGCAACACTTCCGTGGTGAACGACGGTCCCTTTGGAAAGCAGCAGGATCCTATCGATGCAGGAGAGGATCTTGAAGCTAGGTTGGTGGATGGAGAGCACGATAGTCCTGTTGCGGGACACGCAAGCCTGTTTCAGAATCTGCATGACTTTGAAGGCGGACGTGCTGTCAAGCCCCGAGGTGGGTTCGTCGAGGAGGAGCACCGCGGGATCATGGAGGAGGCTGAGGCCGATGGAGACCCTTCTGCGCTCTCCGCCGGAGAGGCCGTGCGCGAGCCTCGTGTTGGCTAGATGAGTGAGCCTGAGCTCGGCGAGGAGGGAGGAGACGATGGAGGCGGTGCTGGGGGTTTTGGGCCTGAGGAGCGTGGCGGCGAAGAAGAAGGTCTCGGAGACGGTGAGGAGAGGGAGGCAGTGGTCGTGCTGGGGGACGTAGGCGGAGAGCTTGCGGAAGGTGGAGGGGACGAGAGGGGAGGAGTTGAGGGAGAGGGTGCCGCGGGAGGGGAGGGTGCGGGCGGAGAGGATGTCGAGGAGGGTGGACTTGCCGGCGCCGCTGGGGCCCACAACGGCAAGGATCTGGGAGGGGGTGGGCGGTGAAGGAGACGTCTTTCAGGATGTAGGCTGGAGGGGTGGTGGTGCAGGGGGCGAAGAGGGAGGAGAATGGGGGCCTCGGGGTGGGGGATTTCGTGTAGGAGATGGAGGTAGCGGTTAGTTTGTAGGTTTTTAAGGGTGGTGGTGGTGGTGGGGGTGACTGGTCTGCCGCCATGGAAGGGAGAGGGGTTGGAGTGAGGACTGCTCGTGGTGGGATGTAATGGAACAACGATCGGTTCCATGTGTGTGCGTATAACGTTGATGGATGGATGGATGATAAAGAGCGGGACAAAAGACAGAAATAATTAAAAAGGTGTTTTGCTTTGTCCTTTGCTGGTTGGATATGACCGGCTTTCATATTTTATGAGTTTTAGGCAAAATAATAAATAAGGATCTATAATGTATAAATGTTTAATAATGTAAATATATATTGTATAAAAATAGACACATAATTTAATTAAAAAATATACGTTTTCTTATATTAAACAAATATTATAATTTTAATAAATCTTAAAAAAATGTATTATATTTTTTATTCAATTTACTTTTATATTATTATTTATCATTAACAAAATATTATCGTCTTAATTAAATTTTGCATGTATGTTTACTCTTTATTAATATACTAACTTTTAGTTTTATTTAGTATTTTAGCCTGTGCATTTTATAAGTCAAATATTTATTTTCATATAATTATAATTATAATTCATAAGAAATAAATATTTTTAAAATTTTAAATTATATTTTATATTTATAATAAATAATTTAAATTATAATATAATATTATTTTAAATTAAAATAAATAGGTGATTAAGAAAATCAAACATATATATATATATATATATATATATATATATATATAGGTAGATAGATAGATAGATGGATAAATGAAGAGTAGTTTGAAATAATTGTGAGATATTTTTTGCATAATTGTATAGAGAATGTGAGAGAAGGTGTTGAAAATCTTTAATTGAGAGAGTGAGAGCTTTATTATACAAGTTGGGATTTTGAATTAATGTCTAAGAGTAGATTCTTTTATAATTTGAGTTTTAGTTTGTGTTTTTTATATTGTTAAAAAAACAAAAACTTTAAGTCTACGCATTATTATATATCCACTCCATGTTTATTTGTCACAATGAGCTAAAAATTCATTCAACATGAACTTATGAATATAATACATCATAACAAAATTAACAATTAGGATAATAGTATTTTATAATCACATGTCACATTTTTGTTTAGATATAAAAAGAAAACATGATAAGTGTTAGTAATTTCAATTTATTTATAAAAATAACATAAAATAATATAAAAAAATTATCACACAACTATATATTTTTTTTAAAATTTTTGGGCCCCTCCCAGTCATAGGCCCTAGGCCATCACACCTCTAGACTAGGCTTAGGGCCAGCCTGTGGTTGGATTATATTTTATTCTACATCAAAAGCATTGTACAAGGATTTTTTATTTTTTTTTTAGGGAATAAAAAGATATACTAGAACACTCAATGCATGTGAAGAGAAAAAAAAAGGTAATTAATATCATGATTGCTGATATAATGTGATAAGAAGAAACTAATATAAAAAAAATGAGAAGTGCTAATAAATGTTTGCACTGTTTATTTATCCAAAAATTAAGACTTTTTTAAAAAGGAAAAGAAAGTAATAGTATGGAAAGACATCCTCAATAGTACATATATCGAGCACGATGTCAATGGCATGTCGCAAGATTCCAACAGATATAAAACTCACATTAATGGAGGGAATGAAGTTAACTCCAGATTTTTTACTGGTTGTGTGAACCCGCGGTTGCAGCATTGCGCAAGGATGACCTCTAGTTATGGTACAAAAGAAATAGCTAGGTTGAATTTAGAATCAATTTTAATTAAGTGTTCATTAATAAATGATTATTATATAAGTATTTATATATAAACGAATAAGGTTAATGAGTTGTAGGGTAAAAGAATGTGATAGTATACATTCTTACATGTAGAACTATGATCTACTTATTTTGTTTTAACCTAACGAGAGTTGACATTAAAAAACACAAACATAAAGGTGTCCTGGCCTGGCGAGTTCCTCAAAAAAAATTGTACTGAATGAAATTAGAAATTTTGCGACGAAAAAATCCGTCATAATAATTAATTATTTAGAGTTCTCAATTTTTCTGGTTTTGTGATAAAATCATCTATCATAATTTTGAAAACTGTAAATGAGTTGCAAGTTAGTGGCATGATATGTGGATAATTAATTTTAAAAAAAAATCATATGAACGTAGATTACGTGACTCTGCTTTCATTTATACCAGCTTATCATAAGTCGTTGTAAGAGAGGCCCAATGCATCAAGTTGGTTTGATCCCACAAATGGCACACGAAAGTAGGCGCAAATTTGTCAGACGAATTTTAGCACTGGCATTTATTGTTTTGTTCTCGTATTTCAACTATCACTTTTTGCGGAATGCAGCTTTTTTTTTTTTGTCTTTGTCTCTTTTTTCTTGTTATCTTTCACTTTTACAAAGCGTTAACTCTACTTAATTAGTAATTACTTACAGGAGTATTGTGGCTTAAGGAAAACCACGTGGCAAACAGACAACCTAACAAGATAGGAAGGCATCTCAGGACAGAAATATCCATTCGTAGTTTAAATTTCTAAGCTACAATAAATCAAGGACAATAGTTATTTTGTGTTTAAATTAAAGATTCTGATAAAAACGTTAAAAAAGTATTTTCTGCAAAATAATCAAATCAAAGATACTGTGTAGCTTGTGAAGACGAGTTGGTTATACTGTAGGAGACATGATCTCTTCCTTATTTATTAATATATTTTTGGCAGGAATTGGAGACCCGGATCTCATCGCCAATGAAATATTAATCTTCAGCGAGTTGACAACCCGTATGAGACTCGGTTTTAAGTTTTTTACAACTCTAAAATATAGTTCACATCAAGCAAACTCTATGGTACCATGGAAAAAGGCCAAGATTAGACTCTTTTTTTACAAATATATCCCGAAACAGGAACTATAAGATTAGACATTGTGGCTACCTGATAAACTGAGAAGGATCGCATTAAATAAAAGTGTTACTGTTTTAGGGGATTCATTGGGTGCATGTTCAATACCCTTTTCTCACATCGTCTAATTATATTTAGACATGTGTTCTTACTTGTTATGTCAAATAAAACCTCCTAATTAGAACATGCACTAAAGAAATACCCGTTGCTTTATGTATCTTATGTGAACTATTTGATCCTCTGCTGCTTTTGTTTTCCCAAAAGCTTAAATTAAAGAGAAGGGGAAAAGTATGTTGAAGTTGGTAAAATAATTTGAGCGGATTTCACCCCAATATATCAAACAATTCTTGAAGAACTTGCATTGATGTCATTTGAATGACGACACTAGAACTGAAATGTTTTTCTTCAATTTTAGTTACGGCAATATTTGGGAGCTGATTGAAAGTTGTCAAGCATGGTTTATCCACTTATTCACGAGCATACTGTTCTATCCCTGTCACAAGTCACAACTGATGAGTGATGAATCTCCATTTGTTTGTCTGTTTATTTGCTTTGGTATGTCGTGAGCTTTTCAAAACACCTGAAGAAATTAGTTTTTTTGTTTTCTTTAGTGAAGTTATCTTTGGCACTTGATAATCGCAGCCTCGCCCGTGACAATGCATACTCTGCATCTCGGTGCACAAGTGGGAAAAACTCTTTCTTTTGTGAATGAGACACAGTTGCCAAGCATTTATGATTTAGACAGTGCTAAAAGTAGGGTTAATTCGGGTTGGGTTAGTTCAGAGATTAAAAAAATGCATTCAAATTAATTAAAATTAATTAGGTTGATTTAGTTTTGATTTAAATTTCTTTAAGTAGGGTTGTTTAATTTATCCCAAGTAAAAATGAGGTTAAACAACTCTATTCAAAATAATTGGTGTAATTAATACCTACAACTAAACTATCTTAAAGTACATCAGAAAATTACACAAATTATTTTGAATGGGATTGTTTAATCTTATTTTACTTGGAGTAAGTTAGACAATCTTTTTTAAGTAGTCAATTTAACTGAACATTCCACAAATTAGTTGGGGTTAAAATTTATAAAATTAAGAAAAAAAAACTAAAAATTATATATATATATATGAGACAAAAGACCTATATTAAAAATTAGTTTAAAAAATCTCTAAATTAAAGTTTATCACAAAACAATAAAAATTATAAAAAAAATCTCAATACTCAATCCCAAAATGGGAAGACAAAAGACTCGACCTAAAAAATACTATCCTTTGAGAAAATCACTTTATCGGTTTTGAATAATAATAATAAGGGAAAATAAGAATGCAAACTTAGAAATTCGTAGAAATCACATAATAAAGCAATTACCATTAGAAGTTATAAAACAAATAGAACAAGTGACAGTGCGCTAAAGTGTAAGAAAAGAATAATAGAAAAATAATGTGAACTCTTATTTGAGGTAAGTGGATATATAATATCTTATGGTAATTAAAAAAATTATGAATGTTTAGTGTGTTAGGAAATTACATAGATCTCCAATAAAAGAGTAGTTGGGAACTTAATTTTAGGGTACATTCATAATATATTGAGGACATAAAATCCACATACGGAACTCATTTTTTATTACATTTAGATATGGGTTGTCTAACCTACTTCAAGTAAAAATAGGGTTAAACAACTTTATTAAAAATGATTAGTGTAATTTTCTATGTACTTAAAGATGATTGATATAACATAAAAAATTGTTAGACAACCCCTTTAGATATAGGTAGTGATTTAGAATACTGCTCTAAGGATATTATTTAAAAAAACAAATAAAACGTCAATCAAAAAGCTTATCCCATAAATTAAGAATAGTATTTTTGAAGATGTTACATCTCAATTGTCGAAGATTTAATTTTTTTAATTTTTATTTAAATAACTTTTTTAGTCCCTATAATATAGGATTATTTTTATTTTGATCTACTTAAACTCTTTTATCCTATTTTGGTCATATAATTTTTTTCATTTCATTTTAATCTATGTTCCTATTTTGCTTACTTGACAGTAGGGACAAAAGAAAAAAAAAAGACAAAAATTAAAAAAAGAAAGACAAAAAACTTTTATTTATAAACCTTTTTAAATTAAAAAATGGGAATGTGGAGTATTGTGAAATTTTCTAAACAGGTTAAGTATCCATTTATTTAAATTTAAAAAGGTATTTTTAATGTTATATGAAAGTAGCTTTTTTAAAAATATATTTTAACAGCTACTAATTATAACCTTTCCAAATGCAATAATTTTTTCTTTTCTATTTTGCTTAATTTCCAAATTAAATAGATTTGAGTAGAGTCAACCTATATTTTTTAAAAGATAAATATTCAAAATTCAAGAACTTTAACTAAAATATTAGATTTGATGATTGCTTTTAGATTATTTTTTCTTCTGTTTTTATTTTATTTTTATACTTTTTTTTGTTTTTAGTTTTTAAAATGTAGATGTGCCAACATATACAATTAACTAAATGATATATGTTGACATTTACTAATATGGAAGGATTGAACTACGTTAAATATTCTCTTTCACTACCACCAAACGTATAGATCAATTGGCGTGAAGTTATTTTAGTATAACTAATGATCTTGAATTCAAGTCCTGAGTATTTATAATCTCTACAAAAAAAAAAAATCTCTTTCACTCACTCTGAACTCATAAGCATTCCATACACATTTCGTTATGCCTGTTGCATTCTTCTTTGAGGGTGATTTGCATTTAAATCTGCAATTAAAGCTCCTTATGCGGTTTTCTCACAAGGCTATTACTGAATTAATAAAAGCATGTTTGGATTACTGTTACACTTCTTTCAAAAGTACGTTCAAAATAAAAAAAAATAGAAAGAGTATATCATTATCCAAAAATACATTTAGCACCCTTCCAAATGGTTATCCAAACATGCACTAAATCACTAGTTACGCTTGCTACCATGCCCTTTATCTATGCTTGCTAAAGGCTTCTTCATTTGGAACAGGATTCGCATTTCACATGGAAGTTTCCTTTGATAAGTCTTGGACACTGCTATTCCCACCCCCATTTTTTGTTATTTTCAGCCCCTTACTTTTTTAAAAATGTGTGAAATTTCAAATACACCCCCACCCTTTTAAAATTCCCATCCCCACCCTCTTCCTTCGTCCATTATGTCTTCTCCCCATCTCCCTCCTACTCCATTCTTTTCTCACGCCCCACCCCACCCTATCGCTATCCGTACTTGTCGCTGAAATCACGTCACTCCACCCCATTCTCTTCGCCAAACTCCAACAAGGTTGCCACATGCCTCCACATTCTCCCTCCACCATTGTCGTAGGTGAGTTGGTTTTATTTTTTTTTTATTTTTAGATTCAACTAAATCACGATTCTGTTGTGTAGTAATACACAACGAAATCATAATTTCCTTGTGCATTAAGTGAGGATACACAAAGGAATCACAATTCCGTTGTGTATCTAGAATTGATACACAACGAAATCGATAATGTAAATTTTAAATTATTAATTTATTTTAATTATTTATATGAATTAAATAATTTAAATTGCTTGTTTTTTTAAATATTTTTTATTTTAATGAATTTATTAATTTAACTTGATTGTTTTTAAATTAATTTTTATTTTAATTATTTATATAAATAAAATAATTTTTATTTTTATTTTTTAAATAGCTTTTTTATATTAATTATTTGTATGAAACATTATTTCTTTTTTAGTATCCTTTACTTATAATTTTTTATCATTTAATTTTTTATTTGATTTAAATTATTTGTTTTTAATTATTTTTTGTTTATTAAAGTATTTATGTAATATGTAATTTATTTTTTTCTTTTAATAAATGATTAATTTAGGTAATTTTTTTTAGAATAATTCTATAATAATGTTGATTATATTTAATACTATCATTATTGTTTCAGATTCATTATACCACTCACGAGGTTTGATACCCATCGTCCTATATGAGACCCTCTACCAAATGATGAGGCAAGCACTTCTAGGCGCCCACGACCGATAGCATCAGCATGTTGGGCTGGACAGGCTGAAGCATCTAGGCAGCAACAACAGCAAGAGTAGGCAGAGATAAGGTACCGGAGGCAGAGGCAGAAGTGCCTCCGGCTCAACTAGAGGAACACATTATTGGACCTCTATTTGCATGAGGTCCTACAGACTTGTCCCTACTCAGGTCTTATCAGGACCATGTTACTAGACTTATATGGTTGGGTCAGCCCCGTGATGAGCTGAGGTTGATTAGCCATGGGGTAAGATCTTGTCAATGTCCTCGCATTCGTAGGTCATAGAAATTGTGAAGGGTTCATGGCTTGCCCTTCTTATAGAAGCATGATATACTACGACCAACAAAGGTCTTATATGTGCCTTTGTTGAGTTGTGGCACAAGGACATTAGCTCCTTCAACCTACTAGTAGGGAAGATGACCATCACTCTAGATGATGTGTCATCTCTCCTGCACTTGCCTATTATAAGCAAGGTTTGCGAGCACATTAATTATACGCTAATGATGTCGTAGGCCTATTGATGAGCGACTTTGGCATGACATTTGCTGAGGCGCATGCTGCGACCGCGAAATGAGCTCATGTCACTTTATTATAGCTGAGGGAGATCTACATTGCATGGCAGATAGTTAGATAAACCACATTTGTTGCGCTAGCATATCTATTACATCTTGTTGGCTGCACGATATTCACCAACAAGAGCTCGACGCATGTACAAGTGCGCTACTTGGACTTTTTCCATGATCTTTAGGCCCGTAACGGATACTTTTAGGATTTCACTGCGTTAACATTCCTATACGATCAGCTTAGCATGGCAACCTTCAGTGTACGTCGTAGTTTGGAGGATACATGAGTCTGATCATGGTATGCTTTTTTATTTTTTGTAGATATGTGTTTAGTGATTATTTTGTTTATATAATTTAATATATTAATTAGCGATTATAGACGTGGATATATGAGCACTTCCCCACTCTAGAGCGGGAGTCTATTACGGGTTACTCACAGCAGCATCCCTGTCTCTGTCGGTGGAGGTCGACAAGGGGCACAGACTTTACTCTAAGGATTAGGCAGGTGTTGGACTAGCTGCAATTGGACAAAGTCATACAGGTGCCGTATGATGCACATCGAGTCGTTCGGCCATTAGAGCTGATTTCGTTCTACTCCGGCTTCATCAGATGGGGTCCCCATATGCAAGCCCATCTACCAGAGAATGTGTTCAGGCAATTTGGGTACATCCAGGAGATCCCTTGTCCCCCCCCCCCCCCCCTGTTCAGTTCCCATTGTTCACCAGCCAGTTTGATGACTGGGAGGGTTGGCAAGCGTATACAGTGGATAAAGGAGTTGTTGTGCCACATAAGGCTCTATGGACATGTGGCGATGGCTACCTAGAATGGTTCCACCATGTCTTTCACCCTTTTTTGATTCCTACGGTAGAAGGAGATCCTCAATGAGTTCCTGTCCCGTAGTAGCAACAGCTTGTGATAGAGTCTTCATCCAATGACTCCTATTCATGTGAGGCAAACATCCATATCATTACAATGTGCCTTTTACGATGCCAATGACACATTTTTTAATAAAGTTTCCATTTCTTTTTTTGTAGGCACAGTGGGAGAGAGTTGTTGGCCTTCTGGAGTGCATGTTGCGTTTGAGGGTCGTGCCTAAGAGCATAAATGGTGATGGGATGATCCGGGAGGCATTGGTCATCACTCAATCAAGCATGGCCTCCGAATGCACATATTATGGGAAGGGGCGGAGGAAGACGACCATCTCTGATGCTTAACCTTTTATTTTTTGTTTTTGCTTGTTAGATCCTTTTTTAGTATTTTATACATTATGTATAGACATTATTGTATATATTTTTGGATTTTATATATGTTACACTTTGCTGGTAACATTATTACATTGTTACAATTATAGCACACGATACAAATAAAAACAAACAAACGACACATAAATAATAATATTCCATAAATTATAAATCACTTCTACATAGATTCGATACAAACATAAATAACAATAAACAACATGCATCATCATGGTTCACTTAAACTAACAATTGCTTGGTCATTAAAGCTAGTTGACGCCTCAAGTTCAAATAAGCACGTGATGATCTCTTCAGCTATTTGTGGTCAACGTAGATGGGTAAGGATCTCTTCGGGAGATCTGCCTAACATAGTGTACAACTCAATTAGTGCAAGTCTATGAAATTAGCCAAAGATGAACAAAATCCTTGCCACATCCTTGTCATCTTTAATGTCCATAGACTCTCAATGAACACAACCATTGTAACACTCCTTTAATTTTAAATATAATTCATATTAATTTAATTATTACTTTAAGTTGATGAAAATGTAAGTAAATTTTTTTTTCGATAACAGAATTTAGAAATAGAAGTGAAAGGATAAAAAAAACTGCTTATGTATATATATATATCCAACTGTACATCATGGTTTGAGTAATACATAATACTCAAAGAGAAAACAAAAGTACATCAAAAGACATATACTATCTTACCCAATATATACATCAGAAAGATCCTATACAGAGTAGTATTTATTTGCTTTATCCCGTAAGAAAATATTATAAACTAGGTCTACAATCTGGAAGAGTATCTTCTAGCTCATCCTCAGCATCATCAGGCATTGCTATCATCTTCAATAATCACGATTGAACATGCATAGCAAAAATAATGGTGTGAGGTGATTTGTTCTAAATCACTTTAATATGTATGGTAGGAATTTAAATACAATTAATGAAGAGAACTTAGGGTTTATTCTAAGTTATACTACACTACCCTTAACTTGGTATGGATCCATACTTCCCATCAGTGAGTAATAGTTCTCAACAGAACTTGTGAAGTGACTGGGAGTACATTTACCTCATCAACATCATCACATGGTACAGTCCTCATCATTAATGAGGAACAAATATCAGTCAGGACGTCCATTTATAGAGGTATACTCTCAAACCAATCCCGGAATGCTAAGCATTTGTTGGGGTTATCGAGCTTGGTCAGGTAAATATCCTAGCTCACGGGCGCTACCCTGGCTATTAGGACTTTCACCACTTGATGCCTACCCCGAGACCTCTCCAAATGGGTCCCTGCCTTTCATTCCTCAGCGTACCAAACTGTAGCTTCCCTAACAGGGTGTCATGCCACTGCATGTCCCTTGCTTTACATTACTCACTAATCTATTAATTTCTAAAGGTTCACTCTGGTCTCAAAAATTTGAGCACCAGTATAATTTTTACTAATATCTCTGTCTTATATTACAGAGATTTGATCCATACATATCATTTACATAATTCATAATTCAAATTAAAGCACATAAGCAATAATTCAATAAAAATAAAGATATACAAATTAAAATAAAGACTGATAATTAAGAAATAAATCATAGAATGGTTAAAAAAATTTCATAAAAATAATTTTTACACTTAGAAAAATAATTAGAATTTTATCATGAATTTTTAGAATTTTTTCGAAAAATTTTAAAATTTAGTATTTCTAAAAAAATATGTCCACAGGCACTTATAGAGCACAATTAGAAGTACTAAATAAACTTTAAAATTTATGAAATTTTTACAGATGGTCTATTAGTGTGTTTAGACCTTACCTAAATAATAAGAACTTAAACTGAAATTTCTATAGTAGTTTTCTAAAAATAAATTCATAAATAGCTTATAAAATAATTTCTATCTTTAGTTTCATATTATGAGATTTATGGTTTATTTCTTCTACTATTTTTGCTAAACTAATTGAGTATTACTAAAATTTGATAATTTAATAATTTAATTATTTATTATAATAGCTAAAAATAGTATAACAGCTTAGTAATTCTACTATAACTGTTTGAATTCGAGCAGTATAACAACTTAATAATTATACTATAGTTGTCTAAATTTGAGCAATATAACTACTTAATAAGAGTATTTTAATTATCTAAAATTGAGCAGAGTAACATCTTAGCAAATACTTTTTAATTTTCTAAAAAATTGAGCAGAGTAACAGCTTAGCAAGTGCATTTTAATTTTCTAAAATTGAACAGAGTAACAGCCTGGTATAATTTAATAATTTAAATTTGAGCAAAATAATAGCTTAGCAAAAGTTAAAGTTTAACATTAAACAATATAACAATAATATTAATAATAAAACTAAAGCCTAAACGGGTTTAAGGGAAAAAACCTTCCTACCAACATGCAAAGTAATTGAAATTTAGAACCAACCCCACTCCCCCCATTACCTCAAAGAGTTGGTGAAATTGTTGAAGCATAGCTCCTAGGAAGAGGGTTTTTACTAATTATTGGAAAACTAGTAGAATTTTAGCATAAAAACAAAGTAAAAGAAATTTTTTCTAAAGGGAGAGAATTTCTCTATGGAGACTTATGGTGGTGAAAGGAGGAGAAGAATGAGAAATTAGTTCAATTTGATGGCTATTTATAGGAAAAATTTTGAGCTTAGGTGTCCTTAAATGACATAAGCTAGGTGTCATTAAATGACATAAGCTATTATGTCAAAATTTCTATTTTTAATTGAAAATTAGGGACACATATCCCATTAGGTGGTGAATCACCTCCCCTCTAGAGTTTCAACGTGGGATAGCAGCTGTCCCAAAGAATCTCAGTATAAATTTTGACTGTTAATTAATTATCCGGTACCGATAAAATCGCCTAAACTTGAAAAAAAGAACTTTTAATATCAAAATAATTAATTTAAATATAAATCTTTAAAAATTTAATATTTTTCATCAAAAATAATTTCTAAAAATAAATTTTAATTTTTTTTGAATTATAAATATATATATTATATATTTTAAGCTTATAAAATTCATATTAAATTCATTTTAATTCAATAAATGCTCAAATTTTTATGAAAATTCTAAAATTACATATTTTTACCTAGAAATGTACTAAAAATATTATTTCCACCATTTTTGGATGCCAAACCAATATTGAGTTGGTAATTTGACAACTAGGGGTATTTTGGTCATTTTTTACAGGAATTTCAGAAAATTCTCAGAAAATTTTCAAAATTATATTTTAATACATATGACATGATTTTAAACTCAATTTGTCATTTTAATATCAATTGAATCTTTTTCTCATGTCAATCCTTAATATTGATAAATAAAGACAAAATCGTCATTTTCTAATTTTTTCGAGCTTCAACTCGGAAAAGTTATTGAAAATCAAGATAGTTTTCGATATTCTGAGTTTAACCGTGGGAATCAGAATTTTTAGATTCCTTCCCGATTTTCAGAATTAAATATATAGAATAAATAAATAAATAAAATAATTAATTAAATAAAAGTGAGGGTGTTACAGCCATCCCCTACAAATATAGGTTGATGATAATGAATATCGAGTATTTTTCTGTTACTTCCAATCATATCCTGGATTTTTTCTTGAAAGCAGCTACCGTCATGTCTTCAGTGATCCTGAGAAAAGTAGGACCATAAGGACATTGAAACAAGACCCCTTTCGATGTTGTTGTCATGTGACCATCGTAATATACCACAACAAGGAATCTATCCATCTTCAAAGGAGAAGAAACAATATGGAATGAAGATGGCTATCAACAAAGGTAATGGTAAGTGCTTCAAAGCACACACATCTCTTTTACAGTAATGTAGACACTATCCACGTATCAAAGAATTATTAAAGGCTTTGTTCTATGCATCAGAAAAAGAAACGGTAGACATTGCACTGACTAAATCAAGGGTCTAGATCGTACCGATTCAAGTGTGTGTCTTGTTCATGCGTCAGAAAATCATTTAAACCAATATCCTATGTGTTAGAAAAAGAAACGGTCCGAATTGCACCAACTGAATCAAGGGTTTGGATCGCACTGATCCAAATGTCTGCCCTGTTCACGCATCAGAAAATCATTAAAAGCAATGTCTCGTGAGTCATAAAAAGAAACAAAAAAATAATTAATTTCCAAATACATAACGGAATGGGATTTATACATAACGAAAATTTATATTATGTATCAATTTGAAATATAACGAAACCCCAACTGCCCCCCCCCCTAGTCATAATAGAAAGGCCATCCCATCAAGGGATATTTCGGAATTAGAAAAAATAAAATAAGCAACCCCAGAAGCCTTTTGTTATACCTTTTCCTTTTAGATGAAAAATAAGCCTTTCAAAGTCCAATTATACTAAGCCTCTTTTTTTTTTGGTGTCTGTCAAAAACTCAAAGGCTTGAATAAACCTATAGGTACAATTTTTGGGTAGCAGTATTCGTTTTGGTCTTTTCTAACCCATCTAAGACTTTGGGCTCAAACTAACCAAGGGAAATTTCAAAAGAGAATTTTTTTAAGAACGAAAAAATCAGCTGACCCAAAAAAAGAAGAAATTTTATGGTCAGTGCTTAGGAAGACACATGCCCGTTACAATATTGAAGAGAAATTTTCTTTATTTGGTCAATAAGTCCAACGTGTTTGGATTAAGTCAAAATAACATTTGCGCTGTAAGTGTTTTGTGTATGAAGTCCATCCCCAAAACTTGGATCCATTTCTTGATGGGCCAGAGCCCACGCATAACCAATGAATATTTACTCGCATAGTGACATATATGCACACAGCACAACATACAATGCTCAAAGTCAAAATACTTCGCATAGACATTTGACACTTTGAGGGGAAAAAAAAGAGAAGCGAACATTGGCAAATTACTACCGTCACACACCTAAAGAAGGTGGAAAATCCAGTAAGATAAAAATAAAAACAAAAGGTAAATTACTATTATATCCAAATGCTTATATTTGTTTCTGTAAATGTAACTAGTGTGTGAACCCATCTGATGCATAGAGTATTCACGGTTGGTTATTGATTTGTTGTTCTTATTGATATTTAATATTAAATATTTGTATGGTAAATATATCCTTTATTAATATGCAAGTTTCTAAATATATTTATTTTAATACTTATTATTAAAAAAAAGACTAGGTTTTAATATTATTAGTAACATTAAATATGATGATGTTTAATTTAATGTTAATATTGTAATAATATTTGTATTTTTAATATATATCTACATATAAATAGATAGTTCAAATGATAATTCTTAAATGTGAATATTGTATAAAATATTAATTTGATTTTTATAAATATTATTTGATATTATGTGGACTAAATCACTATACTCGACCCAAATTAAAAGATGTGTCAAGCAAAATAAAAATTGAAGGTTCCCTAAAGGGTTTCACAATTTCATTATACCATTGTTTGAAAGATAGAATATCCGCTTTTGTTGTGAAGGAAAATAGCATAACGTTTTGATATAAAAAGTGACAACTGAATGAATTTGAACAATTGTTGCTATAATTATGATTATACGATTGTAAAAAAGACACAACACTCCAAATGGAAAAATTAAGTAAATTGAATAAAACTCACAACAATGCTTTTGATTATCTTTAAACATTATCAAATATTTCTTGATACACAATATTTTTTCGTTGATGTATATATTCTTTGTTCATCGTCAAATATTAAAATTTTGAGACTCTTTCTTCACTTAACTATAGATAATGCAACCTACCACTGACTGGGGGAGAAAATAAGTCTTGGAAGATAAAGCCTTATATAAGAAAGGAATTGTCTTTGGCTTTTATTAATCATTATTGCAAAACACAGGGTCAATAAAAATTGTCTCCTTTGGAATTTAAACGACAGTCCTAGATCAATTGATACCAAATTCATCCTTGGAATTAGAATTTTATCCCAATAATTTTGCCGGTTAGAACACTTGCACCAATAACATTTTTCCCCAACTTGTTTACCAGCAACCTAGTACTGTTACATAAGTCAATTGCTTGATCAATATTCCTCGTACACATGACAAGAACTCCAAACTTTAGCCTCAATTTTTAATTTGGTATTCCCGAACATTTGATTTCATTCAAGAACTTGGTGGTGAACCATTGACCTTGAATATCACTGTCCTCATCTGATTGACAAACAGAGTCAGAACTAAACACATTCCTTTTCATCAAAAGGTTGAAGGAACATATCCCAATAGTACCGAGTAGGTGGAGGAAAACATAGCATTGAGAAATTTTTTTTATCTAGGACATGATATATATGGAGTCAACTAATTTAGCTACTAATAGGAAGTTTGGTTTGTATATTATCGAAATTAGAATAAAATTCATCCAATTGCACATTTTTGAATTGCTTGATCATATATATTTGAATTTCAAAATGAAAACATCATAATACTAATAATTACTGTGATAAAAAAAAAAACACTTTTAATTATATGCTCCATAAAATTGTGTAACATTCATATATCATGGTTTCGCAATTAAATATGGACACTTAATCATCGCTTGAAACTCGGACCAGTGCATATCAACAATTTAATGGGAATTCAAAGAAGGTAGAGAAGGCGACACATATGACTTTAGGTTGAAATGTGCAGATAGGCTGAAATGTAAGTTTCAATCCTGAAAAACTATATATTCTCATATGTATATATTATTATTATAAATTATAGATTATAAATGACTAAAAATCTACAAACAATTTTTTTTTTAGCAGAAGCTTTCTGCTCTGCTATATAAAGAAATTTGCTCCCTAGGAGGCATCACATTAATTAGTTTTTAAAAATTAGATTATATCAATTCATAAATCTTTATCATTATTTTTTAGTTTTTAAATAAATCCCTATATATTTTAAAAAAATTTAACAGAATTCTTATTCTTTTAAAAAAAATTATTAAGTCCACACTCACTAAGCATTGTTAACTTTTTTAAAATTTTAAGAACTTATTCAATTATGCTATCTATTTAATAGATTTGTATAATTCATTTATGCCTTCAGATAAGTTTCTAAAAATTAGTAAAATTTAATGTAATGTTTTTAATTACTATTAATCAATAAGGACTCATTTATAAGTTTTTTAAAACATATATAGAAACCCAGTTAAAAACTTTCAAACCATAAAAACCTGTTTGAAAGCTTAATAAAACTATGACAACCTAGAGATTAATTTAACCTAAAATTACAAAATTGCTTTACTCATATATTTCTTCCTCTCATATTGAATTGATACACACACACTTTAATTTTACGAGTTATCGAAATTTGAAGACTCATGGATACATGATAAAAAAGATGAAAGTAGATTTTCTATATTGAGAAAATATTTATTGTATAAAAATACAAAAAATATTCATTTGTTTGTAATTTAAAAATATTTATTTAATAGTATATATTTAATGTTTTTACACTATGTGTCTATAATTAAGGACACACAATAAAAGAAGAATGCTATCAAGGACTTTGATTAAAGAATTAAAAGTGAAATTTTTTTATAAAAAATATTTAATTTTGATAAATTGTTAATGTAAAAGTTTTTATATTATTGACCAATTAGAAAGCATCTTAAATATGAATTTAAAGTTATTATTATAAAAACTAACAATCTTATCATATACAACAAATCATGATGCCAACATTATGTTGGTTTAAGTAGAACTGGAATCGAATTCCTTAAGCAAGATATCGAGTCAAGTCTTATAGATAAAAAGAATGTAGTTGGAAGGAAACACTCTACTAAAGATGGTTAACCAGATTTTTCAACGAAGAATAGTCATCGACAAAATCGGTAAATATTTTGCACCTATAACATGGTAAAAAAAAAAAAATACACAACAATTCATGATTGTATGAAAGTGTAAATTTTTTTACACTTTTAATACGTTCTAATTATTATTTTTTTATAAAAAAATGTAAGGTTTAATGTTAACAAGCAATGCATTTTCAGAGAATGTTTGATAAAAAAAATTATTAATTAATTCTTTAAGTAATGTTCTTAAGACACTTATTAGCATGAAAAAAATATATAAAATTTTAAGATATACATATTTAGAACATTATATAGAAAAAATTGTGAATATTGTAACCTAAAAGTCTTCTATTCTCTCTATATATAAATTAGAATAGCTATTTTAAATGAAAGCATTTTTAGGAGCTATTCAAATAGAACATTTTTTGGAGTTTTTATTTAATCAGAAAATTTTTAGGAATTTTTCTTAACATCTTATTTCTTTCAATTTATCATTTTCATCTTTATTTCTATATTAAATTCCAATATTTATTTAAAAATATTAATAATAAAAAATAATATTATATCACAATATAAGTTACTTACCATAAATCTAAAATATAATTTATATATTTAGTTTTTACTAATTTAAAATTATAATATATTTTATATATTCAAAAGTATTTATTTATTATAAATTTTAGTTATATAAAATAAATATTTGTCCTATGCAAGCTAAAACATTAGTTATATATAATTTTCAACCATTTTTTATGTGATTTTAGGTCAGCTTAGAATTATTATTTTTTGAGTTACCATATTATTGGTGTGGAGTATTCATTGACTTTGTCTATAACTATTCTCCATCGAGGAACCTGACAAGCCACCTTTAGAGGGGTATTTTCTCTCAGCTACGTTTTTTCATCCACAAGACTCAAATCTGACACCTTAAGAAAATTGAGCTCAGTTCTACTTGAACCAACATAATGTTGGTAGTTTAGAATGACATATTCAAAACGAGACTTTTAATTATGAGGAGGGATGAAATTACATTTGTGTAACTTAATTAACTATTATACCATTCAATAATTTTCAATTGGATAATTTTATTTCAAACTAGCCCGTTTGATTGAAAAATTCTTTCACATAGATCATATTTATTTATATTAATCTAAAATTATTTGATAGCTCATTTTCATGTACACCCAAATTGACATAATATATACTTTTAAAGTATATTAAATATAAATCATTTGATTACTTTTTTATTGCTATTTAATTTTCACATAATTTAATACAACAATCAAGATATGTATATAATTATAATTCAACCATTGAATCGATGAAATTCATATTCTATATAAAATTATTTATAGTATAATAATTGGTGTAAGTTATACTAATATAATTTGATGGATGCCTCCCCTTTAAATATATCCGCGGATATATTTATAGTCGTCATGAACAAGACTATAAATATCAATTGAGTCTTTGACATTTTAATTAAGAGTTTAATGGTCATGCACTGACAATATAAAGTAGTTTTATATTATCATCTAATCACAAATCACCATTTATTGTAAGTTTGTCAACTTTTATAATAAATACTTTAAAAGTTATATTAATGCTGGTTTCTGATTAGATGACAGTATAAAACTTTTTACACTGACAGTGCATGACCATTAAACTCTTTAATTAATTATCTAAAATTACATATATTTTTTTCTAATTGAATCGTTACGTGCACATGGATTGTTTTATCTCGAGATATAGAGAAAGATCAACAACTCTAATAATACGATAATGTCTCACCTACCGTTATAAGAACGACAATGTACTAAATCCATTATGTTTCTTAGCCTCGAATTTAGCGAGACGCATGCATTTTGTGACATGTGGAGTAGTCTTTCTTGTTTACTATTATATGGTTTGAAAAAACTTCTCTAATGAACAAGAAGATGCAATGAACTAAAAGCATGCAATTCAATTCCCAATCATAATGTCTCCTAACAACGTGATTATCCAAAACAGGAAACATATTGCTCGAAAATGGATTCAATGATATTCCCATCCATAATGCCTTGATGTAAACGACAATGTGTATATCACCTTACTAAATAGAGGAACAATAATCTGCTGAGGAGAAACATAGCAAATCTACCATTCTCGGAGGACAAAAATAGTGTTGGGTCGCTGTTTGTATAGGGTTTTTGGGTGCATTGCACATTCTCTCCTCAAGTTTTAAGAGAACCTACACCTTATGTTATAACTTTCCAAACTAACATCAGGCTTCTTAAATGGTGCATAGAACCTAGCTTAGGTATTTGTCTCTTTTCTATGAGAGTTTGAACCAGACTCAATGAAGCATCGCATGATCCCCCACATAACAATCGAGGGTTTTCCTTTCTTTGTTCAACCGTAGCGTGGGCTAGTGATAACCATACTTTTCTTTTGAGATTTTTTGTTTTTAAAATTCGGCTTTATATAGAAAGTGCAGCTAAAACTTTAGAGTATCAAATTGAAAAAAATTAACGCATATCTATTGTATCTTGCTTCTTCTTTTTCCTTCCAAAATTATTACTTTTTATACTAAATAAAATTACAATTATTATCAAATACATGTAGATATAATTAATTCAATTTGACGCTTCTTTTTGGATCTCCATAGGTTCCCTCCTTTGGAGGTAATCCTAAGGGGGCTTGTACCAATTTACCCCCTTTCAAGAATTATTTTTTCGCAAGGATTCAAGTCAGGGACCTCTCACTTGAGAGTACCCCTGTACACACTCTCTTCACCTTATGGATAAGCTTGGTGACTATTGATCCAACCTCTCGAGTCCTTGACACTTATTGTCATTGTTATTTCCTTTCTTATTAGCTATTAACAATTAGTAGTATTTATTCACCGATTGTCAACCACATTATATTTTTAAAAAAATACACTAGTGTTTTAAGTGTTTGAAATCTTTGTATTTTATATGAAGAACTCTTTCGAATATTTTTTTTAATCACAAATATATTAAAATTTACGTCTCTTTTTTTATTGATCGTTTAACTTCAAATATAAGACTTGTAAAGAGGGACTTTGGTAGGTGATGTTTTCAAAATAAATTACACTAGAATCAAGTTGATAATTGTTATCATTTACACTAGAATCAATTCTCTTTTTGCTAGATTACACTAGAATCAATTCTTTATTTTTTTTTCACTAGAATCAAATCAAGTTGATAAATTACACTAGAATCAATTCTCTTTTGATAGATTAATTAATAATTGTTATAATTTAACTTATTTTAATGCAAATGAACCTCTTAGAATCAAGCATTTTTTTTTCTCTTTTTTTATTACTCTCAGCATCACTTATGGTAAGTAGTTGAGTCCCCTACTACGAACTTTGAATTACGTACTGAAGATGAAAAAAAAGTTTAGTTTCAAAGTTTATAGTATAAGTATTCAAAACATTACTATTAAAGTCCAAAAATCGATAATAAATATTTAAAACTAGTTGTCGGTGAAATTAGAAGTTGAAAAGAAAATATTTTTTTTAAGAAGTTTAAGCATAGTTGTCATCATTACTAATAGACTCATTTAAAGCGTAACTTTTAAAATAAAAGAAGGTGGTGATGTAATTTAAGAATCTCTCATGAAAAGTGAATATATTTGACTCCTATTTTCATTATAAAGTACATAAATTTACTACAATTATTATTATTATCATTAATTACTATTATTATTATTATTATTAAGAAGTAAACTTATTTTAACTCCTTGAAGTTTATGACATGTTGCAACAATCGGTGAACATACAAGAATTTCTTTATTTTGAGAAATTTTTTTTTTTAGTTTTTAAGTTTCATATTTAATTATAAAAATATCACTTTATTTTTATTTGTTTTCTATTTTAAATGTACATAATAAATAATGAAAATAATAAAAATTTATTTTTACTATTTTTTATACAAATATTTGAAAATAAGAAACAAAATAAAAAACTAAAATAACGTTTTTATAAATAAATAAATAAATCACAAACTATATAATTTTTCAGAAATATATTAAACAAACCTAATATTAATAATTTAAAGCCTCATTCTTATACATAAGCATTGCTTCGCGCCAAAGTCTCCGCACAAGTTTCTTCCGGGTATTGAAAAAACCTAGGGACCACACTGCAGTGCCTTGAGCATTTTGCTACTCTGTGAAGTCGCTGTGGACTTGGGTAAGCCAAATCTGCTATACATTGTGGCGCTCCTTGAAGTGTGCAATGGTATGGGGGGCCACGTTTGGTTTTTTTTTCAAATGGTTCTCCTCATATTAATGATGCCTTAGAAATTTGGAAATACTTGTACACGGCAAAAGCCCTAGTCCTCAATACATATTTTGACCTCTATGCAATTACGGAACAGTCTTTTTCCCACCTACAACACATTTCAAACATCAAGATCTCAAATCATCCAACCTCCATAATGTCTGAGGATATTAGTTTGAATTTGCAATCTAGCCAATCATGCCATGCCCGTAGTAGTCTGAATGCTTTTCCACATAGCGTTACGACCTAAACCCAGTTGATTGCATAATTCAAACTCAGCAATGATGCAAAACACAATGTGTTTGTCTATCTATAGCTAGATATATGAGTTTGTTAACAGATATTCACTTATCTTTTAGCAATAGTATTTTGGCAAGTTGTATGTTAATTAAATGTATTTTAAGAAAACTAAAATTATATATATATATATATATATATATATACACTAGTATTTTAACCTGTGCATTATACAAAATAAATATTTTTTGAACATATAAATTATATTTTAAATTTATAATAAACAATTATTATAATACAATGTTAATTTTTAATTATTGACAGTTTTTTTGAAAAAAATATTGAAATTCAACTTTAAAAATAAAGATATTGAAAATGATAAATTGAAAGATATAAGAGGTTAAAAAAAATTCTTAAAAATGCTCTCGTTAAATAATAGCAGCTAAAAACGTTTCCATTTAAAATAGTTATTCTAATTTATATATAGAGAGGATATATATATATATATATATATATATATATATATATATATTGATCTTGACTATCTATATATGGTTGTGTGTGTGTTTCAAGAAAAAAAGATTATAGAATTTTTTTATATTAAGCAAACTTTAAAAGCTTATAAGTGAAAGTTATCAAACTGTTTTACAAATAACTTTTGTTTTGCCATTTTATCTCCTAGATTATTTTAAATATAATATCAACTATTACAAATAAATTTACATTTTTTTTTGTAATCTTAATATAAAAAAGGTGAGCTAGACACTCAAAATCAAATAAATTATATTAAAATCACTTTTTACATAATATATTTAAACATAAAAATTATTTCTATAATTGATTATATCAATAATCGATTATTGATATAATAGATTGTTGAACACTCACACATAAAGAAGGATCACTTTACAGTATTGTAAGGGTAAAACTTAACCTTCATACATCTTTCAATAATTTAACACATAATATATTTTTAATTTTTATCAATCCATAATTACATATTACTGGGAAAAATCTTGTAAAAATTAGCAACAAAAATAATAATTAAATGGATCTTATTTTCATATATTTTAAAATTAATCTAAGATTATGTGGATGTGATCTATGCAATATGATTTTTTAATCTAACAACAGGTTTTAAAATAAAATTATCCAATAAAAAATATTGAAAGATATTAGAATATTTTGACCTACATTGATATAATTAATCAGGTTAAATATGACCTTCTTGTATCTTATTTCTCTTCTTTTTTTTTTCTTTCCTATTTATATCTATCCAAATAATGCACCTTTTTTACTTTATTTTTCTTTAATTTTTATCCTTTCTATATTTTTCTTATCTTTTTTCTCTCTCTATTTCACTCAACATCTATAAAAAATGTGGGTATTGTTTACTCTCCTTCATCGAGTACCTGTTAGGTCCAATTTCCTTACTTAAAAGCTCTAATTAATGAGTAAAATAATGATACTGTAGAAAGTACATTAATGTGCAAATTATCAAAACTCAAGCTTATAAGTGTTAAGTGTAATAAATGTGTGTTTGAAATTGTTGAGTGCAAGTCCATTTTTATACAACCATGTATTATTATCCTTATTTTTATAAGCCAAGACATACATACAGCATTTAAGATATGTCTAACAGTCCAAAAATTCAACATTCTATTTATCTTTCGCATTAATAACAGTCTCTCAGTAAATGGACTGCTACCAAGTTATTAAGTCAGTAATATTTGATCAATAATATTATATTTTCTTATTTCATCCTTTTATTAATATTTTTAATATTTATAAAGTAAACATTAAATAAAACTAAATATATTCAATTTATTAAAAATATAAATGTTTAATTTTCCTATTTAAAAAAAACTCATATATGACCTTGTACTCGTTCAAGTAACAACTTTAATTTCAATCCTCATATTCATTGAATACCTATATACTCGTACTTGCAGTCGCTATCCATACTTTAAGTGCAATGTTGTGGCGAAAAGAAAAAAATTTGAGGCTTTAAGCAAAAATTATATTCAAAATTTAATTTAATATAATTTGTCAAATCTCATTTTATTTTTTTATTAACTACGAAATTATTTGTTAAATTTTTATAATTAAGTATTTATAGCATTTTACTATCAATATATAAAAAGGCATTCATTCAATTTGTTCTTTAATATAGTTAATATCAAATAAAATTTGAATAATTTTAATTTAAAAAAACTACATTCAACAATAATAATTACAAGTATTGTTAGTAATGTTTTGGAAGCAATACATGCATTTAAAAAATAATATAATCTTGTAATATAATTTAATATTTTTAGTGGATTAAGAATTATTTTGAAATTTAATTTATATATAATGTTAATGCAAAACCTTTTTACACATATGTCTAATAAAATTAAATTATTTTATCTCACCATCCTATTCATTAATATGATGCGACAATATAGTGAATTCTTATTGAATATATGTATAAAATATTTTGCATTAACAATACATAAAATTTTTTTTTTGGAGGACAACAATACATATAAGTTAAACACTTATTGTGTGTGTGAAATGGGGTGGGTACCACACTCATTCTATTAAATGAATATTTACTTTACCCATTATAATACAAGCGAGAAATATTTGTAACACTTTTTTAAATATACTCTTTTTTATTGGTTAAAATTTATTAAAAATTACAAAATTTGTAAATTTTAATAAATTTATTAGAAAATGTTTTGCTACCACACCTCTCTGCAACTGCCTGTAAGATTTAGATAAAATTGTCATCCCCAGACATTCGGGACCCATTAACATTTATGCGTATTTATCATGTATTAATTTCAGATAAATTACCATGGACATTGGCTGGCTGGACCCAAAACTGATATCATTATTCTACAGGCAGGAGCACGAGTTTGGACTTTGGACTCTTTTGGGGAATAATTCTAAATTTTCTCTCAATATTATCTCACTAATTTTTCTATTTGCTTTATATGGTAAGTACTGAATATTTTTTCTAAAATATTAAATTATTTATTATTTATTTAATATTTTTATAAAATATTAAGAAGATTTATGGAAAAAATTGTTAAAATAAAATTGCTCTTATATACGAAATTATTTTTACATTTCATTTATTATGCTTTCATATCACAGAATTATTTTTACATAAAATTTGTTTTAAAATAAAATTCAAACACTGACAAGTTGTAAATGAATAGTGTTTCTTGTATCACCTTGCTTATTCTATCTTTTAATTCGTTGCAATTTTTTCCCAAGAATTTCAAGATAGTTGGAATAAATGAGATTTAATGCTTCATTTCATGTGAGACAAAAATAAAGAATAAAAAACAATAAATAAAAAGTAAATAATTTTATTTAATTGAGAAGTTATAAAAGAAAATGGAGAGCAAATTGTTGTTTTTACTAGTTTTATTAAATAGAAAAGTAAAAGATAAATTATTTTTAAGTAAACATTAATATTCTCATGTCTAAACTTTTGAAACAAAAACTAAGGATATTATTGTAAGAAGAATTAAAATTTTGTAGGCTCACGCTCCTACTGATATAACTAGTTAAAGAGTTACCTGATTTAAAAAGTGGAAAGTTAAAAATTACAAATTAATAAGCTAATTGATTGAATTGAAAATATTTAAAATAATTAATTAATTAATTATATAATTATTAGATTAAAATTAAAATTTTACGTTATTTTTTTAATTACAGATTTCATGTAATCTTTTGAAAGTCTCAGGTAGTCTTTGATTAAAAAGGAAAAGAATTAAGTGAGATTTGTAATTGAAAAAGTAGTTTGAACAATTAATTTTAATTTAATGGTTATAATTAATTATTTTCATTTCTCATAATAATAAAAAAATTTCACTTGATTTGTGTCTGTATATATTGAGAACATATTAAGTAAGAACTTTTATTTATAGAAGGAAATAAAAACATTTAATTATAATCATTAGATTAAAATTGAAGATTCATATATCATAGCACATAAATCAACTACATGTATATCTTTACCAAAAAAAAATTGAAGATTTATATCACTTTTTTAATTTCTCATGTGAGATTTTTAGAAGATCAAATTATTTTTTTATAAAAAATCTCGTATAATTTTTAATTAAAATAAATTAGGGGAGATTTATATTTAAAAACTAAATTATGAATTTTTAACATAATAATTATAATTAAATATTCTCATATTTTTTCACAATAACCACAAGTTTTCACAATGAAATATTTTTATAAAAAATGTTTATAACACTTATATTGATTTTTAATATAATTCCACCATCATTTCAAATAAAACTCTTATTTTCTTAATTTATTAATCAATATCTTTAATATTTACTTAATTAAAACAAAAAATAATTTTATATATTTAAATTTAGATATAAAAATATCTACATCCTGACGGAAAATAATTCAAAAATATAATAACAAAAATTAGTCAAATAAAAACCTATGCATATTTGACAAAATACTTAATTCAACTTTTTTTAACACAAGTTGTAATACAAAATTTATAAGTATCATTTAAATACGCATGTAAACATTTTATGATATAAGATTAACTTTATTGAACCTTAGAACAGACACCCGTCGGACGGGTGTGGAATAAAATTGTGGGTTTTTTACCTAAATAATATATAAAAAAAAAAACATTAATTCTCAAACTACAGTACTCCCAAACATTATTTCCCAATATACACCAAAACACTGTTCATTCTAAGAATACTCCCTCCCAGGATCCAACTTCTCACCCCCATTTTTTATTTTTATTTTTGAAACCCGTTGAGAATTCGGGTCCCAGGATTGAACTTCTTAACGGCCTTTTTTTTTTCTTTTGTTAATTTTATTGTTTTTATTAAATATATTTTTGATTTAATTATTATTATAATTATAGGTTAAATATCATGGTCAAATAATATATTTAGCGGTTAATTAAAATAATTATACTTGACCAAAAATATTAAATATTAGATAATCGTGTTAAACTAGTTGTTATTTTTGGCAAATTAAAATAATGAATATGTTTAATTTCACTAATGTGGTAATTTTATGGAAAAATGAAATTGTGGTTAAATAAGCAAATAATTTAAAAAAGAAAAACATAGTTAAGGATTAAATTAATAATGAATTAAATTAATAAAAGTTACATAGGATTAAAAATCATTGGGACTGCCTTGACGTTTCAGCATGGTTAGGATATTTATTTTGGGTATGTCCTGGTGTGCAACATGCGGAACATCTTTTTGGTTGACCCCTTTCTTTGAGGTCCATCTCAGTATGTATTCGAGTTGATTTCGAGCGTCCACTGATATTCATGCACATAGTTGGATTGTGGAACAATTCCTATTCGTCATATGTTGGCCATGACCCTTTATTGGGCAACATGTGGAACCTTCCGCTATAAATGTTGGATACATATTCCAACGTGTACACCAGACTCACATATTGCATGTAGTCATGGTGAATTTGGTTACAAGCAACAACGACATGTGTACATAGGATGTGCAGTTTCTGGAACTTTCCACAACAACAGTGTTGATATTCTAATCTAACACTGAAATGCCCCGCAATTCGCCTTTTTAATGGGTTAATCAACTCGTAACCCAGAATGTTGAACTGTCTTGATCGAAGTCCTTCACGTAGTGCATGTTTCTCTCCGTCATGGCATATGCTGAGGAGTTGGAATGAAGGATTATCAGTAATGTTATGATCAGAATATAAAAAATAATAATTAACATGTATGCAATACGTACCCATATTTACAACTTGTTTTTTTTTTATCAACATTCTTGAAGTGCCTCATGAAATTTTGTGCGATGTGTCGAATGCAGAACACATGCACTGAATCTTGTTCTATCCAACCACTCCCTTGTCGTGCATAGGCACTCTTTATCGCTTCATGCTTGTCTGATATTAGGCATAGACCATGTTGGGGTGTGACGTATTTTCTTAAGTATTTGAGGAAGAAGAACCAAGCATTTTTTTCACCCCCTCAACTATGGCAAAGGTTATTAGAAAATATGGTTGTTCCCATCCTGTGCCACTGCCACCAAAAATGTACCTTTGTACTTTTCATACAACCAAGTGCCATCGGCCTGAACTATGGGCTTACAGTAGGAAAACCCATCTATGCATGGTTTAAAACTCCAAAAAAGACGATGAAAAATGTTAATGTCACCATCTTGGTTGTTATATGGCAACGTCTGCATCCTAACAATCATCCCAGGATTAGTCATTTGGATTACCTGGAGCAGTTGTGGTAAATCCTTGTATGACTACTCCCAATTGTCGTAGATTGTTTCTATAGCCTTTTGCTTTCCCAACCACGCTTTTTTGTAGGAGGTCGTCAACTGCTTAGTTGTTTTTATAGGTTCAATCAGCAATGGCACCGAGATCGAGGGATCATTTCTAACCAGTGCCTCGATCTCTTTACTAATCATCACTAATGTAAGTTGACGATGATCTTGAGACAACATTGGTGACACACATGTATGGGGTCTTTGCACTTTTCTGATCTCCCATTGTCTGCAAACCTTACCATATGCTGCTCTACACCTCCAAGCGCATCCTTCAATATGACATTTTGGAACAAATAATTGTTGGTCAAAACTTACAACTTTGAAGTCCACATGGTTCCTAATGTGGTGCTCCCTAATAGTAGATAAGCATGATTCTTTGTCATGGAACCGCATCCCAACGTAAAGGAATCCAAGTGGTGCACATGAAATGCCTTCATGATCCAAGACGTGCATAAACACTGCATCGTCTTTTGTTGCATCCAATTCGACAACATGCATGTGTGGGGGCAGATTGTAAGTATTGTTAGTTGTTGAGGGACTTACATCTTGCTGATGCTTGTAATCTTCATCATCGTTGTTGTTCACATGGTGTTCCAGAATGTCTTCTTCGTTATGGATTAGCCCTAGCATCATCAACTTGTTGTGGCTCATTAGGTTGGGATGGTGGTTGTTCGATGTATGGAGGTGTGGATAGTAGTCGGGTGAACGAGGAGGTGGCTGGCGCAAATTCAAAAAAATTAAACTGTGTGCTGTTTAAATCAAATGAATGGGCATATGGTGGGAGTAGGGTAGAAGAGAAGGTTGTCTCCCATTCATTTTGGTGGGTATACTGTTGGTTAAGATCAAATGTTGTTGCATGTGACGATGTGGGAAATGCACGTGATGATGTGAGGAAAAAAACATTGTCAGGTTCACGATATGTTGTAGAGGGTGTGCCCTCCAACGTGACATAGAGCTCTATGCATCCAAGGTTCTTGTATTGGACAGAAATCGCGAACATACTTTGGACGTTCTCATCTTCCAAAAGTTTCATTGCCTCATAACGAAAAACTCCTTTGCCAACACATAAAGGGTATCGATGAAAGACACTGTCAACCATTGTTGTTGGTTGAAGTTTTAAGTTCTGTTGGATTCTTTGCTTTAAGGCCTCAAGTGAGAGGCTTTTCTTGGCAGTGAGGATGTCTGGGTTTGGGCATTCGAACTTTGCCCCCTTTTCAAATCGAGTCATCTGGCTGTTGTAGTAGATAATAAGATTGAAGTTGGATGAAGTCATGACGAAGGTGGAGAGTTTGAGCTTTTTGGCTAAGAATGGATGTTAAGTGAGGATATGTTTCTGGCTTGCAAATTGAAGTTGAGTCATGGTCTATATATAGAAATGGAGAAGGATTGAATCTATCGAGTTTTATGTTATGCTGGCAAGATCTGTTGACGAGATCATGGCGCGCTTGAGGCAACCTAGATCTATGGACGAGATCATGGTGTGCCTGAGGCAACCACAGACATCAACCAACTATGACGAGGAGACCATTGCTAGCTTGTCTGAACCATGATCAATGTTATTGTTGTCCTTCGTCAACTATTTTCAATAAATTGCATCAAAGTGGAACATGTCCTATTCAATTCATCAATGTTGTTATTGTCCTATGTCTAGTGTTTTCAATTCCATGCATCCATGTACAAGTTGCTCTATTTCGTTCATCAATGTTATTGTTATCTTGTTGTTTTTGTTTATGACTTAAATTGTGTTAAAAAATTTAGATAAACAATACTAATAACAATATTAATAAAGAACACAACTAAACAAAACATTTCATTAAATTATAACACTTCAATACATGCAATTCATGTTTACAAAGTGGCCTTATCAAATCTTCTTATCTTCCGCATAATGTAATCCAAGGTTCATGGTTTCATCAAGATATTCTGACAAGCCATCCCCTAACCATAAGCTTGATGAATAAGACTATGGTTGGTTAGATGCCTGTGTTTGAGCATCTAGATAGTAGCGTATAACTCAATGGATGTGAGGTTAGGCATTTGAGCGAATATAGCAAACATTGTGTTTACGTCCTCATCTTCTTCAAGTTTGCACGCCCTATATTGAAAACAACCACCTAAAAAGGATATCGGACAGCAAAAATGGAGGTGCGCCACCAATTTGCCATCCCCGACCTAATCTTATTTTGAATGGCTTGCTTCAACACATCAAGTGTCATGCTTGTGTTGACTTGGAGTATCTTTAGGTCATTGTTGACAAATGTTGACCTATGCTCAGTTTCTCTCATCTCCCCATTGTAATATACAAATGCAAAAACAAGTGTGGATGTCATGGCTACGGTATGGCTTAAGGTTTAGACTTAGGGTGATAGCTGAAATGATGCTTGTGTTGTCGAATTTAACATCCACACACATTACATTTATACATTGTTCACCCAATTCAAACATTTGTGCTTGTGTCGTCAGAAAAAGCAACGGTCGTGATGGCACCGACAAAACCAATGATCTAGATCGCCCCGATGCAAGTGCATTCACTGTTCATCCATCAGGGAATCCTGCAGGGTCTTGTCCCCTTCGTCAGAAAAAGCAATGGTCGTGATCGCACCGATAAAACCAACGATCCATATCGCCCCTGATCCAAGTGCATTCATTGTTCATCCACTAAGGAACCCTGCAGGGTCTTGTCCCCTTGTCAGAAAAAGCAACAGGTCATGATCATACCAACAAAACCAATGATCCAGATCGCCTCAATCCAAGCGCGTTCACTATTCATCCAGCAAGGAAATCCTGCAAGGTCTTGTCCCCTTCATTAGAAAAAGCAATGGCCTGTGATTGCACCGACAAAACCAACGATCCAGATCACCCTCCAAATGTGTTCACTGTTCATCTGTCTAGGAATCTTGTAGGGTCTTGTCTTTTGCGTTAGTAAATATTCAACAGTCGAGATCGCACGACGGAATCAACGATCCAGATCGTACACACACTTTTATAAATTGAAAACGTCTGATGGTCTCAGATAAACACACTCAACTTAAGTAGTTCACAGTCATCCTTCCATTTCGTAACATACAAATAACTTCGACCATGGAACCTGCACCCTTGCTTTGGAAACAACACCTACACAGATCTGCACACATACCTGATCCAGTAAGTTCAGATCAAATGTTAATTACATTAATGTTCTCTACACTTCCTTAATCATGTTGTAGTAATAAATACAATTTTGCCATGTGTAGGGAACAAAACAAGATCTAATCGAATCATATTGTCATTCAATGCCCCCTCCACATCCGTTAATGGAACTGTTGTTGAAGCGAGCTGGGTTTTCCCAGATTGCAAAGATGAGACATTTCAAGGTTGATTATTCTTTGATAACTACTCTAGTAGAGTGGTGGATACCTAAATCACACACATTCCATCTTCTAGTTGGTGAATGCACAATAACTTTGGAAGATGTGGCGCTCCAACTAGGGCTAAGGGTCAATGGAAAACTGATTACTGGCCTAACATACTTTGATTGGGAAGAAATGTGCGAAACATATCTGGGTGCCATTCCTCCAAAAGGGGTAGCACTAAAAGAATCAACAATCAAACTTAAATGGTTGCGAGATAATATGATGCTTCTACCTGCAGAACCAACACATGACCAGTTACAAGCCCATTGTAAAGCCTACATTTTAGGCTTGATTGGGGGGGAGGGTATTAATGCCTGACAAATCTGACAATAAAGTTCATCTAATGTATCTACCATTATTGGCAGATCTCGACCGTGCTGGGTGTTACAATTGGGGTTCAGCATGTTTAGCAACTTTGTATAGAGAAATGTGTAGGATTGTTTATCCAAATTCTAAAACTATAGGCGGGTGTGCATCATTGTTGTAATCTTGGGCATGGTATCGCATGCCATTCATTGCACCCTACGTTAATCGTTAGCCAAAATATCCACTTGTTCTCAGGTAAATAAAAAATTCAAACTAAAGTGTACCTACCTATCCACTAATTCTACTAACATTAAATGTCTTCTACTAGATGGAGTGGCAAAGGATTACAATTTACAGGAACTCCTCATGGCGATATTATAGGACACAGATCAAGAATCGATCACATGCAATTTGAACAAGTTATTATATATATTAAATTATCCTTTGTCATACATGTATTATCAATTTACTAACCATGCTTATGTTTTCAGTTCCTATGGATGCCATACAGAGGATGTGAGACATTTATGCGACCACATGCATTCCAAGATTCCAAAATGTGGAGTGCCTGTACTATTTTAATTTGTTTTTCTATTATAGAATGGCAACAAACAAACAGGGTAAAGCTCCAATTTGGACTATGGCAAGAAGTGCCACAACCACCTAATAATTTAGATCACCTCCACCAAATAGACATGTGAGGAAATAATTATACAAACTGGGCAGAAAAGCACGCCAATTGGCATGGAATTTGGAAGGAACGCCGCAACAACGTCTTAATGGGGCAATTTGTTCAAGGACCTCTGCTGCAAACCCGTGACTATATGCAATGGTATTGTGTAAATTTGATACCTTTTCTATCTGTGCCACAACAATTGCAAGACCCACGAGTTGCCCGTAACACGGATGTTGGCAACACAACACATGTAACAAAGCAAACACCAACACAACAACGTACACGGCGGCAGAGTACACTTCCCTAACCTATCCCCCCAATTGTTCAAACAATGCAGGAGGAAGACTTTGAACCACCTCGTCATTCATTTGCATTCACTCCATCAGAACAATAGGCTGATGAAAATGTTGAGTATCGTCGACACTCATTTGCATCTAGTTCAGCGGACTTCATGAGCAACTTGTTTGGTGCAGACATTCGAACTCCGAAGTCGGCTTACGCTTATATGCAGAGTATAGTCGTTCCTATCGTTTTACCATCAACTTGCTGGAAGTTCGCCAACACCAGACGTCGACCATTATGCAAATTATCAGCCAACTGTTGATGACAAGGAGAATGAAATATGACAACAAAGACAAATTCGTCGAAATCCTCCACGTAGAAGGCGACCTCCATTGTGTGGAACTAGACACCATTACAGAGATTAAGTCTCCCGCCTCTTATGTAATATTTATTCAATTTATTTCCAACTAATTATTTTAATGACAAATGATAATTTTAATTTGGTGTCTTAATTTGCCAAAAAAAACAACTAGTTTAATACGATTATCTAATATTTTATTTTTTTGTCAAGTATAATTATTTTAATTAACCGCTAAATGTATTATTTAACCTATATTTATAATAATAATTAAATTGAATTTATATTTAATAAAAATAATAAAATTAACAAAAGTAAAAAAGGGGGGGTTGAGAAGTTAGGTCCTGGGAGAGGAAATTCTTAGGGTGAACAGTAATTTAGTGTTAATTGAAAAATAATGTTCGGGGGTAGTGTAGTTTGGGAATTAAAAAACAAAATTGGATTATTTTGGTAAAAAAAATCCTAAAATTGTCCGGTCCAAACTTCTCTCAAAGAATCAGTGTTGTGAAAACCGGATCGGACCAAAAAACTAGTGAATCAATCACCTGACTGGTTCAAATAAACCACAGAACTAACCTGAAGAAAAACGGGTCAAAGAACTGAAAAACTGGTCAAGAACCAGCCAAAAATCAATTCACAGCGGGTTAGAGAAATATGCTTAATACAATATTATTTTGATTTTTTTCTTAAAAAAAATAAAAACCAACCTAAAGAGTTTATCATTTTCTTTTTTATTTTAAATATAAACTTATTTTTATTAATAAATGTTTATGTGTATAGTTAAAAATTATACTTAAGTATCATGATATATTTGATTTGCAATTTTATAGGTATTGTAAATATAAAGAACTTATAAAATTATGTTTTATTTTTAATTTTTAGTATTATAAAATTATAATATTATGTTTTTTAATATTAATTTATTTATTATTTAATTATTATTATTATTTTATTAATACTGATTCGACAACGATTCAATTACGATTGAACCATTAAACTTTAAATCAATGTCTGAACCGGTTCAATAACCGGTCCAATTTTAAAAACATTGCAAAGAACTAATCCTGGCACCAGTTTGTATGGCATTAGCGTCATTAATGGCTCCTGGTTTCAATGTGTATTCATCCTGACATTTGATGAAACTTTACTTCTAATACACTGCGTTAGTATCTCATAGAAAATATAAAAGGACAAATCTTAATACTTTCTCCTTTCCTAAATAAGTATCATGTAAGAAGTATAAATAAATTTTAAAATAAGTGTTATTTTAATTTTTTTATATAGTATTAATTATTTTTTATCTATATCTTTTATAATAATAATTGATGGTTGCAAGAAACTAAAAAAATAATTTTATGAAAATTAAAAAATAATAATAAAGTTAATTTTGTAAAATTGTTTTTCTTTTTTATCTATTTATTAACTTTTTCTAGTTTGTATAAAAAACTTAAGATGATACTTATTTTGAGACAAAAAGAGTACTATTCTATAAGTATTGTTTATACTGTTTTTTAATCAAAATTAAAATTTCATTTCAATAATCTACATAATCTTTAATGCAAATTTATTTTACAGATTATCAAAATATTACTTCAATTTTAATTAAAAAAGAGTAAAAACAGAATTTATAAAACTGTATGTAAATATTGTCCAATAAAAAAAATATGCAGTGCGCATTAGAAAACAATGATAATTAAATAAGAATTGAAGAGTTTTAACAACAGATTTTTTAATGCACTTTATTTAACATTTTTTTTGTTGGTTAAAATTTATCGTAAACTGTAAAATTATGAAAGATTTATTAAATAAAATGAGACTGATCAAATTTTAAAATTTTTAATAAATTTTAACAAATAAAAAAACATATTTAAAAGAAAATATAAAAAATGTGTTCGAAACAATTTTCATAAGAATTTGCCAATAATGAACATTACATTAGTATTATACTACGCTAGTATTTCATATCCACAGGAAAAAAACGTGTAGAAAACAATGATGATAAATAAATTAAAATTTGTTTTATTTATACGTTATAGATGCAAACCAGTTATAACTATAATTAATCTCCATTAGAACTCACTAGTCACTTTTAATAAAATTCTTTTTTAGTTATTTTTTATCTATAAGAGACTTAAATTCAAAACTTTGTCAGTAAACCCCCATTCCTCTCCTTAAGATGAATAATATAAGTACGCTGTAAGCACTCTTTGAATTTAAAATTTTTCCTGCCTTGCTGTCAAAAAAAAATAAAAATTCCTGCCTTAAACTAAAATATTATCCCCTCCTTATAAATTTTTCTATACCGAAACTTTACTTAAAAAGCTTAAATCTAATTTTTCTCAATCTAACATAGTGTTAGTAAATAAAAATTTAATTAAAAATAAATTTTCTCATCCAATCATAAAGTACTATATATAATATATATAATAAAATTATTTTAAAAATCATATTTGAAGCTATTTCTTTTTAGTTAATATTAATACTAACATGTACGGAAAATGGAAGTCACTGATCTCTCAAATTTATTTCACAAAAATTCTTGGCAACCATTCAATCACTTCCCTATCTCACTTCTCCGTCATCGTTTGCAAAAAGGAAGAGGGGAAGAGAATTAGAATTGAGATGGTAGTCATGTCAACAATCACAAAATGTTGTTGTCTTGAATCATTTGATGGGCATCAAATCAAAAAAAAAAAAAAAACCTCAAGCATAGTGCAGAGTGCAAAACCCACACAGCACAGACGGACAGAGATACAGTAGAAGATCCCTTTGATTCTTTTCATAATGTCCCCATTAATGTACACTGACCAGGAGAGCCTCCCACACTAACTAATCATCATGCCTATCCCACCCTCCCTCTATTTCCCCTTTCTTTACAAAACCACTAAAAATACAAAAATTAACATTTTCTCGTGTATCAGCTTCTTTCACCGCAAAATCCTCAAAATTACACTTTTGCCCCGTGCTTGCCCTCGAAAGAGGGCCTCACCGAATACATTGATCCTTCTGCAAAAATTTAAATTATGTTACAACTCATAATAATTAAAATCAAAATTTAACATGACATTATTGAAAGAAAAATTACCTCTGGAGTTGAGGGACCTCTTGCAGTGAAGGATGGCACTCTGGATCCCATCATGATGCTGCAGCAGCGTATCATCGCTTCTCTTCGCCGGAGAACCAACTCCGGCCACCGTCGACGCCGACCTGCTCTTCCCCAAATGCTTCGAAACCACCCTCATCCCCTTCCCTGCTTCTCCGTCCTCGAAGAAACCGAGGCCACCGACGGCGACGACGACGGCGACGCCGCAAAACCCTCGCCGTCGAACCTCATCTTATCGCTGTACCTCTTCGAGACTTTAACATAGAGCGGCCTAATCAGCTTCAGGTACTTCCTCAACACCTCCTTCGAAAACCGCTCCGGTTTCGGTTCTTCGTGGCTACAACTCCGAACCTTGCTCCCGAAGCTTCTCGTGCTGTTGTCTCTGCTGAGCGCGGGAGAGGAACGAAAATCTTCGACGTTGAGTCTCACCGCGAAGACCTTGCTTTCGTTAACAGAGTACTCTGTTTTCTTGGGAGGCGTTCGGTTCCGCTTCCTGAACGTGAAGATTCTGAAGCTCGGGGCGGACCTGAGAAGCGCAATGGGGGATTGAGGTTTGGAGATAGGTTCGATAGGGAGCACCTTTCGTTTGGAGATAGGTTCGGGAGAAGACAGAGGAAGTGATGTTTTCTGCGGAACATCATTATCTGTTTTGCCGAGTCCGTCTTTGGAACGAAGACTCTTGAGTTCGGTTGTTGTCGTTTCTTTTGGGTCGCCGTCGTTTTTGTTGCTGCTGTCGTTGTTTTCTTTGTTGTCGAAGTCCTGTAGTGTGAGCTCCAAGTCGAAGAAGGAGTCGTCTTCGTCGGATTCAGTGTCGGTTTCCACCACAAGGTGGGGTTCGGAGGTAGTGGTCATGGTGGCGTGTCTCCAGAACTTGAGGAAGTTCAGAGCGTCCATGAAAGAAGAATTTAGAGAGGTGGAAGAGTGTTTTGGTGTGGGTTGAGTTTTTGCGTTTTATAGGGACAGTTAGGTGAATGAATGAACAAAATAAAAGAGGGTGTATGAGAGAGAGAGAGAGAGAGAGGAGGGTTTAGCTTTTCACTTCGTTTAATGGCGCTTTTGTAAGCATTGAATACGGTGCTTTCTTCGGGAATCAGAGGGTTTTCGCTTTTGCTTTTTGGAGAGAAACGTTTTGATTTTTGTTTTCATTTTGGTCTATTTTATTTTATTTTTACGTTTCTCAAATTGATAGTTTGTGACCATGGGGGGGCGGGCCGCAGAGAGAGAGAGTAGATAAAAAATTAAAAATTAAAAAAGGTGACTGAGCAAGTGTACAGTGTCTCTGACCTCAGTCCTTGGATGATACAGAGTCATGAACGAAGCGTTTCAGTCTTTCATCAGAGTTCCACAGGTAAATTTGAAAACTGAGATTTGTTTGGCCCACATTTGATCCCACCACAATATGATTCATCAAATACACAAGTACTCTGCTATTATATTTATTCTAGCTATATCTCTGCCTCACGGTGATATAATCTCATTTTTGAATTAAGATTTTGAACATAAGGTTTTTTTTGTATTTATATTAAGGTATGAGCCACAATTATCAAACTGAACCAAGCACTTCAGTTAAAAAGTGTGCCTATTCGATAAGATTTTGAATGATTATAAGAATATTTAACATTTGTGGTTAAACTCTTTGTTTAGTTTACTCGGATACTCTATTGGTGATTCTAATTCAAGATGGTACGGGAATATGATAGGCAACTTCTAATTATAAACAAATCATTAAAAACGATGTGGAGCTTATTATTGTTATTATAATTGAATATTTTGTCTCTTTTTAATTGAACAAGGAATTGGACAATAGATTAAAAGTAGGGGATAGTAGTCTTACACTACATGCAGCGGATGCTATTTCAGATGGAGAGGGTGGAGGGATGGTGATAGGAAACTTCCAAAAAGGTAGAGGGGAAGAAAAGGAAAAGAATGAGGATAGAAAGAAGGAAAGAAAACGAAAGAGAAAAGGGTTAAAAAAGAAAGGCTCATAAAAAAGAGAGAAATGCAGAGCAAAGGAAACGTAAGGGTATCAACTGCTTTACCTTTCTCTCTTTACAGAGAGACCAATTAAAAAGAGCCGGGGTAAGTCAGAAAATTGGGTTCTGTTACAAGGCAAAGTCATTAGGTGCAAAGCTAGAGCACGCATGTTCTGCCGCTTTTAGGACCCATCCTATGTGACTACACCTATGTTTGAAGAGGTCCAAGTCTTTTGCTTCAAAAGGTTTGACTTGGTAACTCGGTTTGGCTAGTCTTGCACTCTTCTTTTTTTATTGGGTTACAAAATGCTTGCAAAAGGTCAGAAAAATTGAGGGGAAAATCCATGATGTAAAAGAAGAATTATAAATTAATCAGCTTCAATTTGGATTTTGGCAGAAAAAAATATGAATACTTGGACTTTAATGAATTTCGTGTCCATGAATTATGAACATAGAAATGTCAATTCAAACGAATTGTCTCTAACTAGGTAGAACATCATTCCTTATTTAATCAGCGGCAACATAATTAGTGGGCCTTAAGTTAGAAAATTAAACCAAACCTCCGAAAGTCCTTAAGTTATGCAGGACTATTTTGAGCACATCCCCAAAACAATTTGTACACCGCAACTAATGAAAACAATGTTTCAAGCATCAAGGGCTACTTTTATATATATCCTCCATACCAGCCTGAAATTATTACAACTTGAAATTGTTAATAATTTTTGTCTAATGCTTTGGGAATTCTAAGGGATTTCATAGGGTTGGTCCCGTACCTAGTAGGGCGTTATTAGCTGTTGAGTCACTGTTTAATTAAATCAGAGACAAATTTTAATAAATATAAAAAAAATTGACAGTATCCAGAAAATCTCTTATTATAATTATACAACATAGTCCTCAACATCAATCATTAATTGAGCAAAAGGGGGGAAATTTCTCAGGAAGTGAAAGGTGAAAATGATAGAATCATATATAACCAAGAAATAATGTTTTTGGTATCAGAAAAGAAAAGAAAAAAGTAAGACAAATTTTAATGCATTGTATGGACCTGAACTGCATCACCTAGTGTCCTACAGATCATAACACTTAAAGCTGCATTATGCGTGTGTATATTTTGGGAAAAATGAGGATCTTGCTTAGTCTGGAATATTTTGTGGTCCTTTTCTTGAAATGCTTTAGGTTTTTTCCTTAAGATTCTTTCTGATCAGTGACAACGGAAAATCACTACCTTAACTGCTTATCAATCTTTTACACAGTCGCACGGCATTCACAACAAACAAGCTAAAACCATAATCAAGCTCAAATTTACGTCTGAAAGGTACCTTTCAAGTTTCAAAGGGTTCTGAGCCAGGATATTGATTTATAGTGACACCTAACCCGGAAACACACACACACACACACACACACACACACATATATATATATATAAAACTGAGTTTTTGGTTACAAAGGTTCAGACTCGATAAAGAGGAAAAGAATGTAATCATTCATAAGATTCTTACACTTCAGGGAGATATTCATTTGACTGGAAATAGTTTAAAAAGTAAGTATAGTTGCACGATGGTCATATTAGAATTGGATAAGAACAAGGAATTCTACCCACAGGGAAAGGGTGCGTGATGTTACATATAAGATTTTTTTATCCCCTCACCTCTTGCCAATTTCAAAAGGAAACCTGTCTGGTTTATGGCTTGCACGACATGAGATTGATTCCTCTTACTTCGGCAGAATTTATTGCTAAGTCTACGAAGATCGTATATATTTTTTAAGCATACTATATGATATGAGATGATAACTTCATAAGGACATTTTGTTTTGTTTTATTCCGTGATTTATTATTTATTTTGTTTCTTCATTACACAAAAAAAACGAGACGGTCTATCTCCTTTTTTAAAATCTTACTCCGCACATTTTAACACAACCTTAACTCAAGGTTTTCAAAATAAAGTAGCTAATGTATCTATTTCTATAGATAGATGTAGATGAAGCTGCTTTCTTAATGTTACTACTGTTGGTTACGGGAGTAGCTCCATTCAACGAAAATTTGGTAAACTGATACTTTCTTGTTAGAATTTTAATTATGAGAAGACTCTTTCAAAAGCCATTGTGATTTGTAGCTTAACTCCGTAAGTCATTATTTTCTTAACCCATTGCTATTTCTAGGTCTCTTTCTGTACCTATAATGAATTTAGCACCTTAAAACTTGCACCTTATCTAGGAAACACATGCGTACAAAATTTGAAAATTGTATTTGGCATTTTCCTAGAAGGATGATCGTCGAAATTAAGTAATATCGGTTAAATTTGAATACGAACATTCAATTTGAATTCTGTAAAATTAACATTGTTCCAAATTCTTAATTTCTTGTTCACTGGATGGTCGGTGTGATGCTTTGTTGGTTCTGTTCTGGTGGTTGGGTGGGGCACTTTCTGTCGCTATTAGGACAATAAACAAATGAATCAATTGGTCAAATGATTCCTCCTTGCAGAAATTTCCAAGTGGGGTCTTCATGCTTCATACTAGTGGGGGCAAGAACAGGATTTGTTACCATAAAGTTTTGCGTGGTTTTCAGCACCAAACTAAAATAAGAAATAGAAGCTCGACAAGTATTGTAGAGATATTCATGTCTTTGCATGTTCATATATAGAAAGGAGAACATAGGTGGGGGGAATTAATATTCTGTGTATGTTCCATTTGGTAACCTCCTCTGACTGGATACTGTGAGAACTGAATACAGGGTCCTTTATCACTTAGAAAGATTAATGCGAATTGGGTTAGTGATTTCATATGAACATGGACAAGTCATGCATGATAGCTGTCACAAAGTGACTTGCAGAGAAAATTGAATGATATGAATATTGCTGTGGAAGATATGTGATAGAAGAAATTTTATTTTTATATTTTGGGTGGGGGGGGATAGAATAGAAGAATTAAGTCCAAGAATTATGACCATTAAGATGTGATGGAGAAATGAAGGGAAATTGTTGATGAGTGGAAGGATCATTAGAATATGGTGGAGGCGACAGGTAAGGATATGGCACCATGTGGGTGACGCACCAACGCATGTCAACTATGACTAGTACATGTTGTATTCGTTGGTCAAAATAGTAAGAGATTAATTTGCATACGAAATCTAATTTATCAAATTCAGTGGAGGACGGATAATCGGCCCAGAAAGATTGGAATGTGAATGGAGATTAGCTTGCGTTCACTAGTAAGTGACTATGATGATCTGCAGCTATAGCTGGCTGCTTAATAACAGAGTCATATATGGTTACGAATGTGAAAACAGCCGGATCAATTCTCATGTCATTTTTGTTTTTTTAAGCAACAGCTATTAAATTGTCCCAGTCTCTAATAAAAGATTAGATTAAATATATATTTAGTCGCCGTAAATATGATTGAATATTTAGGGTGTATTTAATTATGTTTTTATTTTTAATTTTTAAAAGTTATTTTATAAAATAGTAATTTTTAAATACTAATTTTTATAGAATAAGAATAAAGGAAAAAGATGTGAGAATATAAAGAATAACACAACTTATACATATTTTGATTTTTTTATTTTTTAAACTGAAAATAAATATAACTTTTAAAAATTACTCGTATCCACAATCATCCATCAAGATTAATCCCTTTTGAGAATATGAAAGTAATTAAAAGTGGATTACTCTCTTTCAACCAAGTTTTTTCCATACACAAAAATCATAATTTGAATCCTTGATTTCCTACTTAAAAGACCTAAGTTCATCACTGCTCAGACTATTGGGAAACAATTCAAATTTCTAATTTTAAATTTCTAGGATTTTGTTTAAATTTAAAAATATTGTTTTTATTTCAGGGATTTGTTTCCTCTTTTAATATTAAGATGCAAGTTATATAAATAAGGATTCTTGAAATGAGAAGAACTACCCGACCTGTAGAGGGGTCACCATCCTAAGAGAGAGGATGGTTAGGTGAAGGGAAGGTTTCACAAGTTTGTCCAAAAAACTTATAACGAGACGTTATCATTTGAGTGAATGAATAAATGACATGTTTTTGTAGATGTAGGCAAGAGGTGCTGAACCACGTTAAATAAATGGTCTCTCTCCAACATGAACCAACCACTTATTAGTTGTCAGACTTAGATCCTCTACAGCCACTTTCTCTAAAGCTGTCAAAATGGCTGGGCTGGGCCGACCCGGCCTGCCCGAGCCGTTGCTCATTGGCAGGCAGGCCCGACCCAGTTTATATCCGGGCCTTTATTTTTTGAGCCCAGCCTAGCCCTATATAGGCCACCGAGCCATCGGGCCAATTTGGCCTTAATTTTTTTTGGACCTATTAACATTGTTATTTGTTTTAATTATTATTTTTTCTGTCAAAAATTATATAAAATTAAATTATTTAAATCATGTTAAATATTTAAAATTAAATTTTACATATTTTCTAGCATAAACAAACATTTTTATTCATATATAATTGACTTAATTACTCAATAATCTCATTAAAAATATATTTTTAAGTGAATTTATTTATAAAATAAAATACCCCTGTTAGTTTCTTTTTTCTTTTTTACAAATGTGTGTCTTTTCTTTTTTAATTTTTTTAAGTATATTAATATTTTTATTTTATATATATATATCACTACAGCGTGACATATATATATATATATATATATATATATATATATATATATATATATATATATATATATATATATATAGATATATATATATATATATATATATATATATATATATATATATATATATATATATATATATATATATATATATATATATATAACTGGGCCAAAACGGCTCGATTTCTTTTAGGCCACTTTTTTTTTAGCCCAACCCAACCCTTTTTGCGGGTTAAGCAGGTCGGCCCATCGGGTCGAGCCTATTTTGACAGCTCTAACTTTCTCCTCAGTCCTTCTACAGCCTCTTTACCTCTCTTTAACTTTTTCCTATTTCTCTATCATTTTGTTTTATTTTTTCATTTTTTCTCTCCTTTTCTCTCTTTTTTTTTTTGGCTGCAGAGGCAGCACTGCAACAAGGGATCTATTTTGATTAGTTGTCCTAGTCTCTGATAAAAGATTAGATTAAATATATATTTAGCCGTCATAAATATGATTAAATTTAAGGTATATTTAATTATGTTTTATGTTTTTAATTTTAAAAATTATTTTTAAAAATAATTTGTATAAAGTAAGTGAGGGAAAAAGATGTAAGAGCACAAGGAAGAATGTAACTTAATATTTTGATTTTTTATTTTAAAAACTGAAAAAATAAATATTATTTTTTAAAACAATTTTTAAAAACTACCTTTATGAATCAAGGTTTTTTTTTTTAAAATAAAGCAATTTTCAAAAACAAAAAACAAGTAAACTTTTAGTTTTAGTTTTCAAAATTTTTGTTGTTTTAAATTCTTATAAATTTATTTTTAAAAAAATAATAATCTATGTCATCATTTAATAGTGAAATAACATGTATCTAAATATATCACACACACACACACAAATTATGTGAATTAATACTAATTTAAGAAAATAAAATAAAAATTAACTATATTTACAAAAATTAAAAACATATTTTATCTTGAAAGATTTCTATCGTACATTAACAAATCTTTTAATCTCTTTTGTCTTTCTCTTTCTCATAACTTTTAGAAAAATGGAAATAAATTAAGTCATTTGTGGAAAACTTATATACAAAAGGTTAATTTTTGGTATAGATTACATGTATCCTTTATAAGAGACAATCATGTTCAAGTTGAATAGGATTACTATGAGCAAAAAAGTTCTCCATTCAAGTAGTTAACACAGTTGTATGTCCAAGATTCAAACTCAAAACTATTAATTAAAGTAAAACAATCTCGTGTCAATTAATTTACATACTCAATGCTACAAAAGATTAATTAATTTCATTTTTTAAAATACATTTTTAAAAACAATCCAATCTCTATAATATAAAATAACAAAATATTATACGTTCTCTATTTACACCTGTTAGCTCCGTATCTTTTCACCTCCCACCCAATTCAAACTACAATATGTCTTGTTTTTGTTCTTTTTCATTTTATTGTTGACCTTGGACCAATCCTTACTCCAAAAAAATAATATTATAAAAAATAATAGTATTACAACATTAAAAATTTAAAATAAAAACAATGAAATGAAATAAAAATAATATTATAACAAAATAACAAATATCGAAAAGTATTAATAATAAATAGTAGTAAAACCACTTGTAATTCCTATAAAATAATGATAAAGAAGGAAAATAAAATAACAACATTAATATAACAAAGCAACAATATAAAAATAATAATCAAATAGTACTAAAAGTAAAAAAAACAAAAACAAATGGAAATGATCAAAATCAGAAATTAAAAGCTGCTTTAGTACCAAAAACAAGAAAATGTTGAAAAAATAAGAAATAATATATATAATAAGTCCTACAATTGTTTAATTCCAAAATAAAATGGACATAATAATATCATAAAATTAATAAAACCATATTTAAAATAAAAAAAATATTAGTAAAGTAAATTTATAATCCTTAAAGTATAAACATATTACAGTAAAATTAAAATTAATACAAAATTTCTTCATATATCATAATAAAATATTATTGTTATAAATTAAAAAACCTTTAAAAATAAAGAGAGTCAGAAATCATTATTTTTAATATTTAAAATTTATTTAATATTACAAATCTCTGAAAAATAAAGCAATACCAAGTAAGTATTTACTAGTTTGAATAAGTAGTTTAATATCAAATAAATTATAATCTTATATTTTAATAAATATACAATAATTTGAAAATTATTACCCTAATCAATATTATACTTAAAAAATCTAAAGCCCTATTTAGGGTGGTGATTAGTTTTTCGTTTTTGGTTTTGAAATTTAAATTTGAAATAAAATGTATTTGAATAAAAAAGAGTTGAAATGATTTTTAAATTAATTTTAAAATCACATAAGTTTGATTTTGGAAACAAAGAAAAATGTTTTCTAATTCTAATTATAAGATTTTAGAAGTTGTCTTATCCTTTTCATTACAATCCCTCTACCCTTCTTTGTCTTTTGCTAGACATGGCAAAATGGTCTATCTCTCACCCAATGTGATTCACGAGATATAGCAGGTTGGAAAAAATAAAAACAAATTCAATTTGGGTCTCTAAAATAAAGTCCAACCCCTAGTTTTCTAGGTTTTGCAAGCTCAATTTGGATCAAGCCTTGATCTAATCGAGTTAAAAAGGTCTACGTTTAATTTGAACTCAAGAGGTGCTTGGTATAAGGAAAATTTTTAGTTTCCCAAGAATCTGAAGTTAAAAATGTTTATTTTCTATGTTTGGTTTATTATTTAAAAAATAACATTTACAGGAAACATTGTTTTTCGGAAATCTTTTTCACCTAATGTTTCTCACGAAATTATTTTTACAAGGGAGGTGAGAATTTAACTTTTCTGGGTTAGAAAAAAGTTTTATTACGGTAAAAATATTACTTTACCTTTATTAACTCATTTAATGTGATAATAATTAAAATTTTAGGGCAAGTTCTATTAAAACTAAATATAAAATTCTTTAATTTTCAAGTAACAAATATAAATATTCTCAACAATATTTATACACCCTATACACCCTTAATTTAAAGTTCAAGTGTTACATTTCATTGGACAAGTTCAAGTTTGACTAGCTGCTTGGCCCGACCTATTTTGTCACTTTTACTTACCTTCTCCATCTCTCACTCAATCTTCTCCGGCTTGCATTTAGTCTTCACCTCTACTCGTTGAATCTTTGCCTCCAGTTGCTTAGTTTCATTGTTGGTCATCACACCCCCACTAGTGAGCTCTCTTCTCCCAGCTTCTCTCTCCATCATCTACATCCCCTCCCTTGCATGACTCCACCCCTGCTTCTCCACCTCCACCATTAGTTCTTCTACCCACATTAACCTTATTATTGTTAATCATATTATTATTATTAATTTTTTTTTTCTATTGCTCATATAATTTTTCCTTAATAAGAACTAAAAACAAATAATTTGTGAAAGAATTGTTGTTATTGTTATTGTTAACAACTTTTTAGAAAAATAAAATAAAATAATTATATATATATATATATATATATATATATATATATATATAAGATCTACCATAGTTTTTTAAAATTAAAAATAAAAATACTGAAACTAGAAATTAGTTTAAATCTTTAAAAATTTAAAAACTGAAAAATAAAAACTACTTCAAATAAGACCTAAATAATTAATATTAAATATGTATTCTACGGAAACAAAATCTGATAGGAAAAATAACAATTAAACACAATTTTCTTTTGTCGTTTCTAAAAGCAAGTTTAAGGAGTGTCATCTTAAAAAAAAGAAATTGTATTTATATAATTTGTTTGTATTTTTTTTTATATGACAGAGAAATATAATAAAAAAAAGAAAGAAAGAAAGAAAGAAAGAAATACAAGATAAAATATTTAATGCAATAAAAAGAAATAAAAAATATTGTAAAAACGAAAAAGTATAATATAAATAATATAAATTCTTCCAAAATGCTAGTACATATGTTTCATTTATTGCATTGGGTTACAGTAGTAAGTAGCAACTCCTCACTGCTAACAGGATTCAAGAATGCAGCTCACGCATCTTTTGTAAGATTAGTTCTACCGTGCTCCTTATATGTAATGGATGCGTGAAAAGGTAAGTTTCTATGTTTTTGAAATTTATATTTTAGTCCCTGTAAAATTCATAATTTACGTTGAAATTGTTGGAACCAAAATTAAATTCTTATGGTGAAAATCATCACCTACAACTCAGAATCAATCATGTTAATCATTAAGGAATTAAGCGGAAGCATACCTGAATTCATGATGACCAGCTGCTTTTTAGAATCGTACGGTATGGTCTTCCAAGTTTACACGCACTCCCTTAAGAGAACCTCTTAATTTTTCCTCTGCCTCCTTCTAATGATGGAATGTCAGAAAAGAGAGAACGATGCGTGTAACTTGTAAACCATGACCTATTTATAGACAATTCTAGGATTATCTTTTGGTGTTTCTATTTTAGCCCATAACAAAAATAGAACTACCTTTTAGTTTCTACACATTAAAGGCACACATCTTATTAGACACATTAAAACACAAATTATGCAAATCTTATCAGATCATTTTTAATTGAAGTTAACCTTAAGCAACAGTCTACAATACATAATTATTCACATATAAGGTCAGTGTTGGATTAATGATCCAACAAAAATAATATTAATATTTATGTTAAATACTATAATTATTTTTTGTCCTTTCATTTTAGTTCCTTCTCAAATATCCTTTCTTTGATTTTTTTTATCTTTTCTTCTTTTAATATTATCAGTTGTTCTTTTTCAGATTTGATTAACAATTTTTTTATTACTTCATTGTCTATCTTCATTTCTTCATTCTTTCTCTCCTTTTGTCTTTGATTTTTATTTTTATTTTTTGCTGCAAAGGTAGCACCACCAGAGAAGATCTGTATTGTTCTTTCTCTATTTTATTTAAAAACTCTTATCCACATAAAAACTACAAAACCAACCAATAACAAATAGATAGATGCAACACTCACTAGAGTTAGCTTTAGGGACGGATCCAACCCGCCCTCCCCTGCCTGATGACTATATATATATATATATATATATATATTATGAACTTATTTAATAATTAATAACATATGCTGGCTAAATATATAGAGGAATGAATGTTGAATTGAAAAAGTCATGTCACAAGATTAACGAAAAACACCTACAGCAATAAAATAATTTTAAAAAAAAATTACTGAGATGAATTACAAAAAAAGTTGGCTCCTCCTTTAATAAACTTCTGAATCCGTCCCTGATTTGCTTAGTGAAAGATTTACGAAGAGGTCTTAAATTCTAATTTCATTGTCGCCATTTTACAAAAGGGAAAAAGCAAATAGATGCAACACCAAATTGTGCACAGAAAGGCAACGGCAACAACCAGACTAAGCTATTGAAGATTGAAGATCCTATTGCATTTTCGTCTTTGGTGATTAAATCAACAAGCCTGAGAGATCAGGGGTGTTCAAACCAGGATTGAGGGAGAAGACCACGACCATTCAACTCTGCCACTGTATGAGACACTTCATTTACTTCCCTGATAGTCCAGGCTATAACAACTGAATTGTGTTGGCAATAAAGGAAAATTGCCTTGCTGAAATAAAGATACTAAGAAAGATATGAATACTGAAGAAATAAATTTTAACTCACAAAATTTTATTGCAAAAATAACACGCGCAAAGTTTGATCTTCATTAATGGCCATTATAACTCACCACACCGCACTACGCCAAGGGTCGTTGGAGCTTTCTTAATTTTTCTCACAATTCACAAACTAGATAATAACAGGGGCCACTATAAGCTCTCCTATTTACCCAAGTAATAATTGGTCGTGACATCCTCAAACCGACATAAGACCAGCTAATAAACAACTCATGTTTTTTACTGTTTCACAACAGATAAACTTAATTTTATTACAGAATAAGCTTCCTCTTCTTTTTTTTTTTATATCAGTATTACAGGTAATAAGCTGACAACATGAACTTATTTAACACCTAATAAACTTTCCCTATTGAAAACCTTAATAATTAAGCCTTTGTATGAATACGTTTCATAATAATAATTCAGTCTTGGAACTAATACGCTTTTATATATATTAATAATTAATAATTCAGCCTACTATTAGCCTATTTTTGTCCAAAGTTTTTCTGACTTAAAACTTACTTTAAAATTAAAATTTAAAGTAGAAATTTTAAAAATAAAGTAAAAGTTATCTAATAGTTTTAACTTTAAAAAATTTTAATTTTAAAACTTTTCGATTAGTTTCAAATGAGAGGAAGAGGAAGGTTAACTTGCGTAATTTATTTTTAAAAACTACTTAACTGTTTTTTAAAGCTATTTTCCTCTTTTTGTAAAAAAAATAAATAACTTAATTTTTTTAAGAGTTTTGTTTTCAAATATATTCAATCTAATTTCTGCTTGTAAGGAGAAAAACTAGAAAAAAAAAAGTTGGGTGAAATTCTAGCTTAATATTTGAAGTCTTTTAAAACAAAAGACCTATATGTGTTTTAAGAAAATAATGGGATTCATTTTATATATACCGAAACTGGTAGCACAAAACTTACCTCTCATATCAAGTGGAAAAAAAAAAAAAAAGAGAACATCTATGCTCCAAACCAAACTTTGCTTGGAGCATTTTACAATAAGTCTTCTTTATAATAACTCGAGTGAGAATATTTTATATTATTCGAATCATTCCAAAAATAAAAAAATAGAAAAATACTTCAATATAAATATTAAAATTAAAAAAAAAAAAACCACCTTATTAATAGCAATACATCTCCTGCATTGCAAAGGAAAGCTCGTCAGACAGCATGGATATAGCAACAGTGCACGCATTGAAGATGGCAGTCAAAAAGTAAGATGAAAACAATGAAAAAGAAACTGGGTAAATCCTCCTCTGTCTAAGTTGACCACTTTTGTTTTAATGTCTCTTGCATGCACGTTTATAAATTGGTGAAGCAGCATCAGGATTTTTTATTTTTTTTCCTTTTTTGTACCACACCTTTCGAAACCCTGTGACTGCTATTTTTCTTGCCCAAAGCCAAAGACTCTTGCTCTTTCCCTTCCTGCTTTTACTATACCATCTTTTTCTGGTCTTTACCATATAAATGACCCTGCCTTTAATTTCTTTTTTAATTTTTATTTTTATCTTAATTATCTAAGTTAAGTGAGGATTTTGTGCTTTGGATTTGGGTTGGTAAGCCTCTTGGGACTAATTAGATTCTTAGCTATGTTTTATTTGAACTTACATGAGAAGTTCCAGGGCAGGTTTATCTAGTAAGAGTTGGGCTTATTTTTATTTGTTATCTTTCTTTTTTGGTCAAACAATCTATTTTGTTTTTTAGGTCAATAAACAGTCTAGTCTGATCTGGCATATGGTTGCATGGTTGATTAGCTATGTTGGGCCTCCAAGGAAAGTTGTTTACTTCAAACTCTAAAGTCGGCCCATCATTTAAGGCAACTGAATGGATGGGAATTCAGGCCCATAACATATTTCTATGATGCTCGAGAGAAAGTTTTGAACTAAAATGAGTTTAATTTACATGTATTATTAGTACTGTCAACTAAATACCACTTTTAAAAGTTAACAATTTTACTAAATATGTCAATCTAATGACATTGTAAAAAAAAATATATTATCAGTGCATTCTAATTAAATTCATCAAATTATAATTGACCTTAAAAAAAAAAAATATCAAATGTCTTAAAATTTTTCAAATTATAATGTAAAGATCTTATATTCAATTTTTTTCACATTGCAAGTTTGTCAAACAAAATCAACGTCTATTATATATCTTTTGTTCCCCTTTTGCATTGAGCGGGATAATCTAAATATCTATTAAGAATTCACATCGAGCTACATGGATAAACGGATGTCTTGAAAATGATTGATACAAGTGCAATTTTCTTATCAAAATGACTAAATTGAAAACAATTTGTCTACAGCTTCCAAATTGCAAGTGCAAATTGACTAGTTACATGAGACAAATGCAAGATATTTAACTATTCTTTTTTGTTTTCATTTGATCCAATAAGAATTCAATTCCTCTATCCAAGTTAGCTCTCCTTCCCTCTTAATTTGTTCCACATTTCTGTTGTTATAAACTTCGACTTAGAATATATTCATTTATGTCTGACAAAGCATCCACCATCACTTTGTACACTCCAACACTCATTTTCTAGTGATTTTTAGGTTTGATTCCATCGAAAATGGGTGTAGTGTATAAAGTAGTGGTGGAAGTTTTATCAAAGATGAAAGAATATAACCAAGTAAGAGGTTTATAATAAAAGAAATATGGAACAAAAAAGATAAAAAAAGCGCTATCTTGAAGGAAGGAATTGAATTCCTATTGGATTAAACGAAAACAAAAAGAAAGACCAATAAATTTTTCACATTTGACTTATGTAATTAGAAAATAAAAGGTTCATGGTCTTTTTCTTGCTGTATGTGGAAATGATTCCTTGACCAAGTTGACAACAATGTTTAAAGCCTTTAAACTCGTTGTTTGAGTCATCAAAACCCTATTAGGAGTCTTCAAATAAAACACACACACACCATTTGTAAGAGAGAGAAAAATAACAATGTTAGGGTTTGAAACAAAGAAGGAGACTAGGGTTTGAAAATGAAATCATGATCAAAGAGAGAGAAAATTATCTCGTGAAGGAGTGAAAGAGTTATATAAAGAGCACCTCGTGAGGCTAAAGTTTGAAAGACGAACACACTGAGAATAGAGAACTGTTAGAAATATGAAACAAAGAGATGTAAAAAGAGAAAACAAAGATTGAAGTTATACTTATATAAGGATAAACATGGATGTTGTTGAGGTGTACGTCTTCAATGTAAACATGAAAATGTTTTCCTTAAGGCTTCATAGATTCACCAAACCAGATAATGAGGGTTTAAACATAGGAGCGAGAATGAAAATATAAGCATATTACTGAAGTCAAAAAACTTGTATTGAATTTTCTTTTCAGTTGTACTAAGAATCAATCTAGATTGAAAACACTTTCTAGATTGGTTCTTATTATAATCGATTTAGAAAGTCATGTTAAAAAAAAAATTAAGTTGTAAAAGGCATAGCATTCTAGATTGGTTGTATTAAGAACCAATTTAAAAAATATTTTTACTTTCTAGATTGTTCTTAGTACAACTGATCTTATCAATGTTGGAACCAAAGATGTATGAAGCATCTAACCCCTCAAGCTTTGAAGATAACAAAAAGTTATTAAATTTTTGGAGATCTTATAAATTAGTTTTTTTTAAGCATCTAGATATTGCTCTTTAATAAAAAGCTTTTATCAGCGTCAAATATGCTTTATATAATCTAGCGTCCAAACCACCCTCTTAAACCAAGTGTCCAGTGCTTTATATTATCTATAGGCTCTCGTTTTGAAAGTCGTCCAAAATCTTATCTGAAGCGTTCTTTTTTAGCTAAGTTTAAAAGTTCAAATCAATTTATACTTGTGCGCTCCAATATAAATGCCCTATTCCTTTTATAAGCACTAACATTCAAATATATCTTGCATTAAATGAAAAGTAGATATATGTTTGTGTATAAGTACAGCTTTGCAGAAAAGAAAGTCAACTTTTCAAGCTGTCAAATCAAAACAAGAAATGTTCAGAAAAAGTAACTCTAAAGCGCAAAATTGCACTATCCTTTTTTATGTAACCACAAAAGACGCTTTTTTCCCTTTCCATATTCTCGATACACGTGCTGCTACATGGGACAAGTTTTTATAACATATCTCTGAATCTTGAAGCCTGTCCATCTCAACAGTTACTTTGTCGAGGCTATATATTCACACTAAAACCAAAGTTGCAAGTGTGGTAACAAACAAGAACTGATAGTAGCAAAAAGTTTAATCTTTCTTTGGATAAAGCACTATAATCTCTCCATTCTGTTATTCTTTGCATAGCAAAGTTTTATGTATTTGCTCTGTATTTTCATATCCCCACTCAGTGAGTAGATCTTTGTAAAACACTTCTTTGTGTTGTGAAAGCCTGGAGAGGCTTTGTGATAAAAGAATACTTAGGTTGAGTAAATGATTTGGAATCACTATTGTAGGTTTGAAGAGGCTTGTAAGAATACTTGTTTGTAACCAAGGGTTGGTCAGTAGAAAATCCTTCTATACGAATGTATTGGATGTAGCTCAAGTTGAGTGAACTAGTATAAAAATCCCTTGTGTTTTTCTCTTTCCTTATCCGTATCTTGCTTTGTTTGTTTTGCTTTTTTTGTTTAACGTTTTACTAAAAAGTTTTTTTTAATACACAATTCAACCCCCCCCCCCCCCCCCTTTCTTGTGTGTTTTCGATTTTTCAATCAAGAATATCAAAAGTTGCAAAAAAAATCTGCATTCAAAATCAATTGATAAAAAATCAATCTAAAAAGTACTTTCTATATTGGTTCTTAGTACAATTGATCTAAGAAGTGTTTTCTAGATCAGTTTCATAACAAAAAATGTAGAATATTCATCCTAATATTAAAAAAATGTCATTGCCTCGTATACTAAAACAGTTTTCTAGAAATTGATGTAATTTTTTATGTAAAAAATTTTTTTTTACTAGTGATTACAGATTTAAATTAATTATTGCATAATAACAATTAAATTTTGTAAAGATTTTACCATTTCACTTGATCTATTGATACTTTTACTATGAGCACTATTAGTCTTTTTTCAAAAAACTAATGAAAAATGGATAGGAAAGTTGGAGATGATTATACATATAATACCAACGATATGGGTAACCTCTAAATGGGTTTTTGACCTTATATATGTATATCGTGCCCACAAATGTACAAAGAGGTCTTTAATCACATGGTGCATTGTTTTCTTCTTTTTGGCTTTTTTTTTTGTACAACAAGAAATATATTATTTTAATGTCACGACAATTTTATGTATGTAAAAGCATAATTACTCAAGTTGTAAATGAAATTCAATATTAATAGGGAAGTATATAGTTTTCTTTTTTTCTTAATCTAGGTGTTTGAAGTTGTATGTTCAGAAAAATCATACCAATTCTCGCTTGCAATACTTGCAATTCCTATTTTTGAACTATGTACATGTTGTTATGGTTGTTGTTGTATTGAGCATTTTAGAATTGAGATTTTAGAAGAAAATAGAAAGGAAGATATTTTTTTTTTAAAATTAAGAAATTAATTATATTGAGTCCTTTCAAATTTTTTTTTGCCATGTATATTATTCTACATGAAAATAAACACCTTTTTTGTGTATCCATGAAAATAAGCACTAGTTACATTGAATTCTCAAAATGTGTCCTGGATTAAGTCTCTCAAAGTTTCAATTGTGTGTAATATATTCTACATAAATAAATGCTAAATAGACCTCAAAACTTTTGATACTTTGTGTTATGTCCCTCAAAGTTTTTTCCATGTATAGATATTCTATGAAAATAAATGCTATATAGACTTTCTTAAAACTTTTGCCTTACATTCAATTCTTCATAGTTTATGTCATGTATATAATATTTTATGAAAATAAATGGTAGCTATGTAAATTCTTCAAAACTTAGACCTTATATCAAGTCTCTCAATTTATTCATTGTGTATATTATATTTTGTGAAAATAAGATACTAACCACATCGAATTTCTCAAAACATTTCACTCTATATTGATTCCCTTGATGTTTTTGCTATACATATTATGTATTTTCCAACATCTCTCTTAAATATATAATGAGTTTCTTGTAATATCTGTCCTAGGATTTAGTTTCATCATGTATATTATATTCTTTAAAAAAATGCTAGTTACATTGCAATTTAGAAAACTTTTACCTTGTTTTGAGTCCCTCAAAATTTTTGTCATGTATATTGTAACACCCCTACTTTTGTATATTAAATTATTCTGCATATTTAAAAATTGTTTTTAAGTCATCAATGTATTTAGAACAATTAATAATAATTTTAGAAATTTTTCTAGAATTTATTGAGATAATTTTTGTAAAATGACAAAAATACCCCTGGTTGACTGTGGGAACCAACCGAAGACTTTTTGACCTCAAAATATTTTGAAAATTTTATATTAAGTATCTCTCATTATAAAAACTTTATTTTGAGAAAAAAGTAGTGAAAAATATAATAATCCTATTTCAATTCTTCCATTGTTTTTTTAATATTTGGTAATACAATTCTGAAAAATCGGAAAGGAATTTTGAAATTCTGACTCCCACCATTTTGCTCAAAATCTCAAGAGCTATTTAATTGTGATTTTTAATAATTTTTCCGAGCCGGAGCCTGGAGAAATTAGAAAATGATAATTTTATCCCTATTTCTCAACATTAAGAACTGACATGAGGAAAAGATTCAATTGACATTAAAATGTCAATTTGAGCTTGTAATTATGTCATATATATTAAAATATAATTTTGGAAATTTTTGGGAATTTTCTGGAATTTCTGTGTAAAATGACCAAAATGCCCTTGCGTGTCTAATAAGCCAACCAGTACTGGTTTGACATTCAAAAAGGGTGGAAATAGTAATTTTAGTTTAATTATGGGTAAAATATTTAATTTTAGAATTTTGATACAAATTTTGGTATTTATTGAATTAAAATGAATTTTTTATGAATTTTCTAGCTTAAAAATACAAAATAAGTACATATAATTTGAAATAAATTAATAAAAAATAAAATTTATTATTAGAAATTTATTTTTGATGAAAATTAATGTAATTATCCAGTTTTTCATTAAAATACATTATTTTGATATTAAAAGCTAAATTTTTCAAGTTTAGGCATGTTTGTTACCGGTTAATTCACCTACAGATAAAATTTGACACATGGAGGCTTGGGACAGCTGGTGGAGCACGTCCCCAACCCTAAAATAGGTGATTCACCACCTATTTGAGATATGTGTCCCTAAATTGGATTAAAAATAAATAAAAATTGGATTTATGACATAATGGTGACATAATGGATGATGTAAATATTTGGACACCTAACCCCCCTCCTTCTTCTATAAATAGGCCTCAAAGTTTTCAGATTTTCACTCATCCTTTCCTCTCCCAAGCTAGAGAGCTTCTCTTTCTAAAGTTTTCTCTCTCTAAAATATTTTTTTATCTAGTTTTTATGTTAAAATTTTGCTAGTTTTCAACTAGTAGAATTTCTCCTCCTAGAAGCTTTTGCACCAACAATTCCATCCTCTTCATCAACTATCTTAGAGGTAATGGGGGGAGTGGGGTTGGTTCTAAATTACTGTCACTTTGCATGTTAGTAGGAAGGGTTTTCCCCTAAACCCGTTTAGGCTTAAATTTTAGTATTGTTATTATTGTTTAAAGTTAAACTTTAATTTTTACTAAGTTGTTACTTTGCCCAAATTTAGATTATTAAATCATAATTACTAAATTGTTATTCTGCTCAAATTTTAATTATTAAATTATACTTGCTAAGCTGTTACTCTGCTCAATTTTAGAAAATTAAAATGTATTTATTTAGTTGTTATTCTGCCAAAATTTTAGTAATTATACTATAATTGCTATGTCGTTATTCTGTTAAAATTCTGGTATTGTGCAATTTCTGCAAAATAAGGCAGAAATGTTGATTGTACTGGTGCTCAAGTTAAATGAGACCAGGGAAACATCTGTTGAGAAGTTAGGAATTGATAGTTTAGTGAGTAATATAAAGCAAGTGACATGTAGTGACATGGCACCCTGCTAGGGAAGCCACAGTTTGGTACGCTGAGAAATGAAAGGCAGGAACCCACTTGCGGAGGTCTTGGGGGTAGGCATCGAGTGGTGAAAGTCTCAATGGCCAGGGTAGCGCCCTTGAACCGGGATATTCGCCTGACCAAACTCGATAACCCCGACAACTGCTCAGCATTCCAGGATTGGTTTGAGAGTATACCTCTATAAATGGATATCCTAAATTGTTATTTTGTTCCTCAATGATGATGAGGACTGTACCATGTGATGGTGTTGAAAGAAGTATATGTACTCCCAGTCACTTCCCAGGTTCTGTTGAGAACTATTACTCACTAATGGGAAGTATGGATCCATACCTAATCAAGGGTAGTCGGACACAACTTAGAATGAATCTTAGGATCTCTTGTGTTGTCAGTTGTGTTTTGTCTTTGTTTTATGGTAGATTTCCTACCGCACATGTAAAAGTGATTTTAGAACAAAACACATCACTCCATTATTTTCTTTTGTGTATGATTGGTTGTGATTATTGAAGACGACATTAACGCTCCGTGATGCTGAGTACGAGATAAAGAACATCTCAACAAGGGAGGACCTGACGACCTATAGTATTTTCTTTTTGTATAAGGGATAAGGTAGATAAATACTGCTCTATATAGGAACTCTTTTGATGTATATAGTGGGCTAGGTAGTATATGTATTTTGATGTACTTTTGTTTTTGACTGTTATGTATTACTCAAACCATGATGTACAGTTTTATGAAATATATGTATATATCTTTCATATTTTATTACCATTTCCAAATTCTGTTAAGTTTGGAATTTCTTTTAAAACTGGAAAAATTTTACACACATTTTTATTTACTTAAACTTAATAACTAAATTAGTATGAATTATATTTAAAATTAAATGGGTGTAACATATATTATATTTTATAGAAATAAATTCTAGTTACATTGAATTCCTTAAAATGTTTGCCTTGCATTGAATCCATTAAAATTTCTGCCATATATATTATACATTATATGAAAAAACATGCTAGTTACACTGAATTCTTGAAAACCATTTTCTTGCGTTGAGTCTGTCGAAGTTTCCACCATGTATATTATATTCTAAATGCTAGTTGCATAGAATTCCTAAAAACTTTTGTCCGATATTGATTTCCTCAAAGTTTCCACTACATGTATTATATATTTTCTAACCTCTCTATTATATATATATATATTGAGTTTCTTGTAATCTCCGCCCCAAGGAATATAAAAAAAGGTTGAGAATGTATTGCAAGTTACTCACTAACACATACATTTATAATTTGGAAAGAGTAATTAGTATAATACCTTCAAGCGTAAGAGTTGTAATTACTAAAGTGTTTATCTTTTTTAGAGAAGGTATATGTTTATTTAATTTGATCTCTTATTTCATAATCAATCTTTTATTATTCTTTTATAAGTTTATGATTATGGTTTAATTGTAAGAAATTTTCTATTTTAAAGTAAATTTTGTGAGATAAGATGAATTGAATCTTTTTTATGTTCTTTTTTTTTCTTACTCTCTTATCATTTGTTCAATAAACTTGGAATATTATTTTTCAACCATTAACTTGCCTATGTATAAGCATTTCTAGTTTATGAAAAAGTTTTTAGGGTACTCTACATGTGAATTTCTTTATATCTTTCCCTTTTAATTGTTTACATGGAAGATACATCTTCAGAAATTACTGGGTTATTAAAATGTACATAAATATATATGATCTTTTTAATTATTATTTTTTCACTTGCATCTTTTTCAACCTTGTGTTTGAGAGAATGAATGTTCATGTTGCTTTTGCTCAATGTGCAAAGAGAAGTCAGAAATACATTTTTGTAGTGGGAAAGATATGGAATAAAAACATGTAAAATTACTTAAGGTCCATGTAACACTTTATTTAAAATTTGCTTTATTGATTGCAAGTAGATCATATCACAACTCATATTTAGATTTAACATCTTGCATCATATAGTAACCATTTAACAAAGCACTTGATGTATGACACACCTACTTTAATACTTATCATAATTGTTATAGTATTGTTGATCCACATGGTAGATGTTAGGTGGTAGATTCTTAAGGAGGTGTTATATGTCGAAGATTCAGCTACATGATTTGGATTTGGGGAAGCAAAATCAAACAACATTTCACGATCCATATGCAATGATAATCTGAAAGCTGCAACAATCTTGGTATTGGAGATTGGTCTAGGAGAGCTAAATTGGTCATATAGGCAGTGACATTGTCGTTACACAAGCCTTAATCCTTTACTTATCCAAGTAATGAACATGTCAATTTCAATGTTACTAGTCTTTTTAATTTGTTTTCAAACTGATACACCTATGGGCTTTCAAATTCCAATGTGAGAAATCAAATAATAATGCACTTTTTGTATTAGGAAGAAATACCTTTTTCTTGTTATATGGTCGTTTTGAAACTCGAGAACCTAAAAAAATAAAAACAAGCTCTTAGATATAGATATATCTTGTATATGGAGAACAATTGATAGGGTTTTGTCCATATTTTCCCCATGCCCAAAAATTTGTTAAGAGGTTATCTTTAGTTACATGGCACATCATTTCTCATTTTCTTCTATACAACAGGAAAAAAAAGAATGGTAAATGTAAACGTATTATCTTTATGTCATAGAAATTTTATGTATATGAAAGTTGAATTATTTCAACTGTATATTAAACCACTACTTAATTGCAAAACTTGTACCTTCTTCGTGATTTAGATGTTTTAGGTTGTGTGTTTGCTAAAACTTTAGCAAAAAACTGCTCTAAGGCACATGAAATTCTTAATTTTGAACTACTTGTAATTAATCTATGCTAGCTATTGTTGTGATTGTTGCATTAAGTATGTTAAGATCAAGCATAATTTATCATGTAAATAAGATTCATTCCCATTTTCCAATAAACACTAATAATCATGATAAATTATCTATATCATAATCCTAACTACATATTCACCGATACAAAAAAGGCTTTTAACATTGGTTGTTTTCGACATTTTAGATTGGTTGGATTTATAATCAATATGGAAAGTCTCCTTTCTACATCGATTATGGTAATAACTGATCTAGAAAATCTATTTCTTTTTAAAAAATCAACACTAGCTACAACTATATTGCCACCCTAATATAATATTCTGATTCAAAAACTACAAATAAAAAACCAAAAACAAATACAGAAAGAATACAAAAGAATTTCATTATATATATATATATATATATAATGCATCTTGTATATCAAAATACAAGTGCAATTTCCTTATTATAATGACTAAATTGAAAGCAATTTGTCTACAATTTTCATATTACAAGTGCAAATTGACTAGTTATATGAGCCAAATGCGAGAATTTTGATTGCTTCTTTTTATTTTCATTTTATTCAATAGGAATTCAATTCCTTCATTCAAGTTAGTTCTTCTTCCCTCTTTGTTCCATATTTCTGTTATCATAAGCCCTCACTCATATTATATTCATTTATGTCTCACAAAGCTTCCACCATCGCTTTGTATCCTCCAACACTCATTTTCTAGTGATTTCTAAGTTTGATCTTGTCGAAAATGGGTGCAATGTATAAAGTAGTGGTAGAATTTTATCAAAGATGAATGAATATAACCCAACTAAGAAGTTTATATTAAAAGATATGTGAAACAAAAAAGAGAGAAGAGCTACCTTGGAGGAAAGAATTAAATTTCTATTAGATCAAACAAAAACAAAAGGCAGGACTAGACAAATTTTACACATTTAACCCGTGTAACTTGAAAATAAAAGGTTCATGGTTTTGTTGTTGCTATTCGCGGGAATGATTCCTTGAGTAAATTGATGACAATGTTTAAAGCCTTTAAACACACGGTTTTGGGTCATCAAACACCTTGTTTGGAGTCTTCGAATAAAATACACACACTATCTGTAAAAGGAGAAAGGTAACAAGGTTGGGATTTGAAACGAAGAAGACTAGGATTTGAAAACGAAGTCATGATTAAAAAGGGATATGATTATCTCGTGAAGGAGCGAAAAAGGTGTATAAAGAACCTCATAAAGTTAAACTTTGAAAGATGAACACATTAAGAACAAAAAACTTTTAGAAATATGAAAAGGAAGAGATGTACAAAGAAAAATATATCGTTGAGGTGTACATCTTCAATGTAACATGAAAATACTTTCCTTTAGACATCCTAGATTCATCAAACCTCAAAACGAAGGTTTGGAAAATGGAGCGATAATGAAAATATAATGCATTACTAAAGTCAAAAAACTTATACTAGATGTTTTAGATCAGTTATACTAAGAACCAATCTAGAAAACATTTTCTAGATCGATTCTTAGTACAACAGATCCAAAAAGTCTCGCAAGAAATTTTTTAAGTTGCAAAGAGAGTCACCATTATAAATTGGTTATATTAAGAACTAATATAGAAAGTATTTTAACTTTCTAGATCGATTCTTAGTTCAACCAATCTAAAAGGTCTTCTCAAGAATATCAAAAGTTGCAAAGGGCGTTCACATTTTAAATTGGTTGATAAATAACCGATTTAAAAAGTACTTTCTACATCAATTCTTAGTACAACTGATCTAGAAAGTGATTTTTAAATCAATTTTATAACGACTGATTTATAATATTCACCCTAATATTACCAAAATGTCACTTCCTCGTATACTAAATTAGGTTTTTAGGAATCAATGTAAATTTTTTATGTAGAAAAACATTTCTTGTACTAGTAATTACACATTGAAATTAATTGTTACATAATAACAATTAAACAATTTTAAAGATTTTATCATTTCACTTGATTTGTTGATACTTTTACTAAATTTATATTGAGTTTGTTAAAATATTCATTTGCTAGTTATATCGATAATATTAGAGTTTTCATTGAGTGATTCCCTCAAATCTCTATAGTCATGGGTAGAGCCACCTTAGACTTATGACCCCACAAAAATTTTAATTTTCTTTGTTTTATAAGCATTGATGAGTTTAATACAATATGTTTTGATGAAATACTTATTAAAATTCACTCAATTTTACAATCTTATGTGATAAATCTCCCACTACATATTATGTTTTGAGTTTAATAGTTATGCACTGTTAATGTAAAAAATTTTACACATACCAACCAATTAAAAATCAACATTGTTATGACTTTTAAGGTGGTTATTGTAAAAGTCAACAAACATACCATACATGATTATTTGTGATTAGATGACAGTGTAAAACTACTTTACACTGTTAGTGCATAGCCTATTTTCTCTTATGTTTTTTATTGGCAAAAATTTATGATATAATAATAATATAAAGAAATCTATAACAAGAGAAAAATTTATCTAAGCATTATAATACATAATTTTTTACTTCAAGTAATAATTTTATGGTTCAAATCTTTTAACTTATGAGGTAGTAACTTTTTTACATATTCATGTATTGAAATATAAATTGCAGACATTTTTTAGTTGTGTTGATATCAATCCAATCAAAATTAATCTTTCAAATTAAGCAAATCTACTCCAATATGTAAAACTTGTTTTTAGGCGTTTATAAAATTTTGTTTAATTTACATTTTTTAACCAACTCTACATATAAAATTGCCTTAGGGTCATATTAAATTAAATTATTATAACAATTCTGAATTCATAAAATAATTATTGTCCAACATAATTTTTATATTTGGCCACCCCAACCAAATTTTCTAGCTCCGCCACTGTCTACTAACTTGAAAGATTACGATAATTATATTGAATACTTCGAAGTTCCTGTCAAATACTTATATAGACTTCTTCAATATATTTGCTTAGATTAACTCTATCAAAGTAGTATAAGTTAGTATATTAGTAGTAGCAGCTAGTAGTTGTGAGTTTTTATGATTCTTTTCTTTATTGACCTCTCGTTATTTTTATTTACTGTCAAAGTTTTTAGCATGTATATGCAAAGTTAATTGAAGTCTTTGTTTATTTGATTTGATTTCTCTAAATATACACATATAATGTGTATCTTTATTTGGAACTATGCGAATAATATATTAATTTTCATATATAAAATATTTACTTTTATTATAAAAATACAAGAGATTATGATTAATTATATATATTTTCTAATAAAAATAATTAAATAAAGATAATTGTGAGATGAAAGCATGAAGGGAACAAATCTCAACTATACAGTTCAAATATATGGTTAATATGAAAATTAATTAAAACAGTTTTGACCATCTATGTATAATTATATGATTAAAATTAACTTCTTTTACTTCTCAGCTCTTGATCACTAGACATGTTTCCCAATTGCAAATACCCAATTTTGACTAAGTAATTTTTACGTTATTTTCATTTTTTGATATATTTTTTTAAGGAATTTAAAAGTATTGTAAATAAATAAAAGAAAAATAAAAATATAGAAATAAAATCTGAAATTTTTTGAAAATAAGTCTAAAATTTTTGTCCTCGCTATGTGCTTTTGCTGTTAAAGAAAAATAATATAATTAAATATTTGATTAAAAATTAGTTGATTAATTTAATTAAGGAAAGAATAAAATTAAAAGGAGTTGATTGGTAGCTAAGACTTAAAACAAAATGGTGCAGATCTAATCCAGCCAAAATTATACGAAAAACACAAAATAACTCGGCATCCATATCAGTGTCCGTTCATAATGTATCACTTTGAAGAACATAATTTTTTTTTTCCTTTTTTTTCCCCTATCTATCCCTTTTTTTTCCACCCCATTTTAATTAGGTAGATGTTTATATATATATGTGTGTGTGTGTGTGTGTGTGTGTGTGTGTGTGTGGAAGAAAATAAAAAATGAAAAAGAAAACAAATACCTAATTAGAAAAAGAGATAAAATTGCAAAAATAAATAGAATAAATAAAATATGTACTCACAGTTTAAAATATCTAATCATAAATCGATATGTATATTAAGGTTGTTAATTTTTATAATAATTATTTTTTTGATTGGTTAATAATGTAAAAACTTTTATATTATGATTAAGGCATCTATTTATATAAATTAGAATAACTATCTTAAACGAGAACGTTTTTAAGAACTATTCTTCAACGAGAGCATTTTTATGAGTTTTTATTCAACAAGAGTGTTTTTATGAATTTCAATCTATTTTTTTATTTTTATTTCTAAATTAAATTTTAATATTTTTTAAAAAAATTATCAATAATTAAAAATAATCTTGTCACTATATAAATTATTTATCATAAATTTAAAATATAATTTATATGTTGAATTTTTTTATATATTACAAACTTTAATTATATAAAATAAAGTTTGCCCTATACTGTTATAGAGGTTAAAATACTAGTTTATATTAAACTCAAATAAATATAAGAAAAAGTGAGATATAAAAATCTACCCTATATATTAAATGAGAATAACTATTTTGAATGAGAGCATTTTTAACTATCATTTTTCAATGAAAGCGTTTTTAGCCGTCATTCTTTAATGAGAGCATTTTAAGGGATTTTTTTAACCTCTTATCTCTTTTAATCTATCATTTTCAATATTTTTGGTTCTAAGTTGAATTTCAATTTTTTTAAAAAAAATTATCAATAATTAAAAATTAACAATGTATTACAATAATTGTTTATTATAAATTTAAAATATAATTTATATATTTAAAAACATTTATTTATTACAAATTTTAATTATAATATAATTTATATATTTAGAAGTACATTATTTATTATAAATTTAAGTTATATAAAATAAATATTTATTCTGTAAAATGCACAAGTTAAAATACTAGTTTATATTAAACTCAAATAAATATAAAAAAAAAGTGAGATATAAAAAATCAAAATTCAAATAAATCGAAATACTTTTAGGCTAAGTAAAAAAATTAAATATTACTGCCTCACTGATTCAGTGGTCTTGAGCGGTGAAGAGCTTCAACTGAAGTGCAAGATTTCCGTTATTCAATCCTAACCACCATTCCGAGCTTGAGGCTCGGACTGAACAACCCGCGAAATATAAATAGGGACGCTTGAGTGAAACTCGCTTCTCTCTTTCTCTCTCCGCGACTCGTTCGTTCCTTACTTCCAATATTCTCATCCATGGCGGACACGGATTCCTTCGTCGACAAGATAGAAGAGAAGTTCCACGGCCACGACTCCGATTCCGATTCCTATTCCGATTCCGACGACGACCACAACAACAAGAGGCCGCCGGCGAAGGCCGCCGGATCCAACGTATACCGCCTCTTCGGCCGCGATCAGCCCGTCCACAAGGTCTTGGGCGGCGGAAAACGTAACTCCTCTCGCTAACACGTCTGCGTTCGTTTTTTGTTTGCATTTTTCAATGTCATCTTGCGTTGTTCATTAATAACTCGTCGCGCCTGTTTTTTTTTTTATCGGAGAAGTTACGCGCACGATAGAAAACTCTGATCTGATGACGCTGGCGTTAGAATGATTTTTGTCTTGTCATATTTCTATGCATAACGACGATGTAGTATTGTTGATGATGGCGGTGTTCTGTTGATCATATTTGAGGCATAAATGTCAATTGATTTTAGATTAGATATGATATTTAGGAATGTTTGATTTATATTGAATTTGGACTGTTATTGTGTCATCGTCGTGGTTATAATAAAATCAATTTAATCAACTCATTTTTTAATTAAATTAAAATATATTGATTCTTTTATAGATTGTTAGATAATTTAATATTATTAATTTTTATAACAATCACTTTAAAAGTTATACCTAAATGATTTCTATTGGCTAATAATGTAAATTTACACTTATAGAGTATATATCAAAATTAAACTCTTTTTTTTTTATTAAACTCATATTTTGCAGAAAGTTATGCAATAATGTATGTTGCTTGTATTCATTGGATTTGGATCAAAAGCCAGGACGGTTTTTGTTGTGTAAAACTGTTGGCATAAATTTTAATTTACTTGTTAAAGTGGATGGAACATAGTGTCAAAATTTACAAATATGATGAAAGGAAGGAATATTGCCTGGTGACTTTGGTATATTACAAAGAGACAAGATTTTGCTTGACAGGGTGAATATCTTATGTTCCATTCCACTCTATTGTAGAAGGTTCAAGGTTGTTTGTGAAACCTTATGACATTCTGCTTCATCATTCGATATTGCTGCTCTGTGGGGTTGGCTTTTAATGATAAGCCTACTGTATTGTTCGAAGCTGGACACAGCTGAAATTGGAAAGGGATTTGCTTTTTATCTGTCGACTTTGCATAGAATAATTTCCTCCTGATAAATAAAATCTATTTATGTTTGGTGATAAATCCAATTCTTCTACTCATTATGTTGCATTTCATGTGTCTCTTGCAGCTGCTGATATTTTGCTATGGAGGAACAAGAGATGCACTGCAATTGTACTTGGTGCTGGCACTGCCTTTTGGTTTTTCTTTGAGTTGATGGAATACCACCTGATAACTTTGCTTTGCCATTTATTGATTGTGTCTCTGGCGGCACTTTTCTTGTGGTCCAATGCATCTGTCTTTATCCACAAGTAAGCCATTGGAAATTTTTATACTGTTTTCGTCGAGTTAGTTTGGTGTCCCTCTTAAAAATAAGGGTGAGGAGGAATATTCTCTTTGCAGGAAAAATTCATCAATTAATTTTTCACTCCGGATTTAATGGGAATATCAAATACTAAACTGACTCCTAATAGTAAACTGTTATATCTACTATCTTAATTTGTGCACTTCCGTTTGCTCCTGACATTTGTATCAACTAGGTCTCCACTGCACATCCCGCATGTAGCAATTCCTGAGGATTGCGTTCTTGAGGTTGCTTCTGCTTTAAGAATTGAAATTAACCGAGCCTTCGTTCTTTTGCGGGAAATTGGAACTGGACGAGATTTAAAGAAGTTCCTTGGCGTAAGTTGATTCCTCCCTTCATCCTTATGTGAAGCTCTAGTTTAATGATGAAATCCGTCGAACTCCAATTGATTTCTTTGGATTTTGTGAGAAATTGAGGTTCAACTGAAATTCACGTCCACTCAGATCATATTCAATTTTTCATTTTGCACCATGCTTTACATGGTCACGTTTGCCTTTCATACAGACTTTGTGCAGACAGTAGCAGCTGCAGTTGGACTAAGGTGTTTTTTGTCTTGTTACCAGGTTGTTGCTGGATTGTGGGTTATCTCGGTTATTGGGAGTTGGTTCAACTTCTTGACCTTGTTTTACCTACGTAAGACTTCATGCATTAGTGCATTACTTCCATTCTTCCCATTGTTACGTGTCTTTTTATGTTCTATGCTTAAAAGGCCATTTTAATGGTATTCTCCTAACACTTAATCCATTTGGTGTGATACAGTCTTCGTGTCACTGTTCACATTGCCACTGCTGTATGAGAAATATGAAGACCAGGTTGATGCATTAGCTGAGAAGGCAATGATTCAGATCAAAAAGCAATATGCAGTGTTTGATGCTAAGGTTTTGAGCCAGATACCAATAGCGGGCTTGAAAAAGGATTAGAATACATCATCTGTCAGGTTATTGTTAAAAGTGGATATCTGTTTTATTCAGAAGTCAGGTTTCTAAGTCTTACCACTTCCCCTCTTCCTCTTTTAATTAATTGGGTGAAACATAGTTTGAGGAATAAAAGTCCAACTAGTCCCGGCTTTATTTTTGAGGATTATCTTGGATTATTTATGAGTAGCCTTAAATTAAATGTCAAAGCATCATCATTTTGTTGTATACATTGACTTGATGAACGTGTACCCCATGTCATCTAAGGAACTGCTTCCCAAGTTCTACTTGTCGTCTTTTGTGTTTTTTAATTCTTTGGTTGGCCAATAACAGAAATTCCAATTACGTGGAAATCGATGACAATAAAATTTAAATATATGATGAATTTGACTGAATTAAAGTGTTGGCTGGTTTTTTGATGATTTCTTTCTATCCATGATTATAATTTCGGGGACGTTGCAAATTTGTTTCACGGGTCTACCAAAAAGAAATGAAAAGAAACGAAAATGTTGGGGGGTGCACTCTTGTCATCCTTCTCCCTTTGCAGGAATTATTTAATTTTAAGTGATTCATTGATACCGTAAAGAGGACTACAATAATCTATTAAAATTTTTAATTACAACTATTACTTGGAATTTTTTTCCCCAAAATTGATTGCGAGAAAACGCATATGGGCCAAATTCATTCCGTATCCCCCATTTTTGTAGAGAAAAGTCTAATCATAGTTATTGTTTGGAAAAAAATCGTAGACACCTAGCAGGTGTAGACAGGCAAAGAAAGATAGAAAAAAGATTAAAAATAAGTGATTAATATCACTGGTGATCTAATTTACATAACAAGAAGAAATAAGAGAAGGAGACATGTCATTTGAGTATTTGGACTGTTTAGGTATTCATAATCAAAACTCTAATTGTTTTAGATTAAAAATTAGGAGTACCATGTTGTAGGTGATGGAGAACTAAAGAGAGGCCATATCATATTCAATTTTTCATTTTGCACCATGCTTTACATAGTACAATGGTTACGTTCTTTTTTAATTATTATTTATATTTTTTATATTTATTTATTATTTACACTCTTTTGTTTCAAATTTCAAACACCAATTAAGTTCTTTGAACCTGATAGACTCAACCCCAACTCAACCTGTCATTGATCGAGAAATTGAAGTATTTTGATTAATTTGGATAATGAGTTGAGCCAAACTTGACCCAAACTAACTCATGTACACCCCTAGCCATAATGATATAAAAAGAAATGCAAATTCTTTGGTTGCACCCTATTATCCTTCTCCCGTTGATGGAATGATTTAATTTTAATTGATTCATTGATAATTTCAAGAGGTTTATAATTATTAATTTTTTTATCTTTTACTCGGAAATACTCACAAGTTAAATTATAAGATTAATTCTCAAATCAGAGGTGACAGTTAGGTAAATTTACTTTTTATGTTGAGATTTTCCTTTAAATCTCATATTTAATTACTTTTAGAAATTTCTTTTTATACTGAAATTTATTTTTTAATTTTGTTTTCTTATACTTTTAAATTAATTCCTTTTAAATTAGTTATATTATTTATTTACTTAAATTAATTATTAATTCTTTTGTAATCTTAAATATCTTTAATTATATTTTTTAATTTTATCTAAATTAAAAATGTTTACTAATTATGTTATTATTAATGGTTGAAATGGTAGCATAAGCAAAGTCCTATATGAAACAAATTTTTGCCGCAAAAAGTATAAAAGTTTTAACTAAAGGCACCCTTTCAAAATTATAACACTAGAGATTTTATTTATAAAAAAATTGCATGGTGATTTTCTGGGGGATTTGTTTTTCCTTTATATTAATTTCTATAATTTTTTTATCTGTGGATAATCTTTAGGGACACACTAGGGCCTAGGTAGAAAGGGTCAATTTCTAAACAAAAACTAAGCCCCTTACCGACGACATTATAAATTGTAAAGGATCTTAATGTCACTTGATCTAAAATTTTAGGACAAATTAATGATTTAAAAGTTTAAAACAAAATATACAAATAATATTTAAATTTTCATGTATGAAACTGATACGACATGTGATGTATTTATTCTGCAAATAAAGTATTAATAATTACTTTTTATGTACATATTTCAATTCTTATAAAACATATTTAGTATAATTAATTATTATTTATAAACATGTCTTTTGATAATACTTTTCTATTTAAAAAATAACTATTATTGTGAAATTTTTTAGAGTTAAATATGTTTTTGATCCTCCAAAAATTGACCTATTTTAGTTTTAGTCCTTAGAAAAAAAATTCTTAAATAAAGTCCTTAAATATTAAAAATACCCTAATTAGATCCCTGCACTAAACTTTGTTTAACTTTTCTGTTAAATGATTGTTACATCAACATCACAAGTCACTATTAATTTGCTGATATAGTCGTCTATGTCAGCTGTTATGTCTAGGTTAAATTAGTAAAATATTTTTTGAGTAAAATTATTACATGTTTAATCCTAAATCACAGATTTTTTAACTCTAAAGAAAAAATAATTACATGATTTTTTATTAAAAACTATCACTGGCCACTTCAAGTAATAAAATACTTTACTTAGAAGCTGATGTAGTTATCATTTAACAAAAAGTTAAGTAAAGTTTAGCACAAGATCTAATTAGGGTATTTTTAATATTTGAGAGGCTTTATTCAAGAATTTTTTTTCTGAGGACTTAAAACTAAAACAAGTCAATTTTTGGAGGACTAAAAACATATTTATCCTAATTTTTTATATTAATTTCTTTGTCATTGAAAAAGTCAAGAAAATATTTGTCAAAATTTCATCATTCTCTCTTAATATTTCGTCAAGTGAAATAAGAAAGATCAATAATTGAGTGAAATATTATTTAGTTAAATATAATTATATGCCTTTAAAATGAATAATATGTAATAATTTTCTTACTTTATATATATATATATATATATATATATATAGGATTTACTAACGTACATACGCTTGTTTTTAGTTAGAGTAAGTTAGCAAGCTACACCATGGGTGTATTTTAAGATACATTGTAGTTATAGCTTGCTAACATACTCCAACTTAAAAATAAGTGAGTGTACGTTAGCTAACCCCATAAGTATTTCCTAATGTACACATACTTATTTTTTAGTTGGAATATGTTAGCAAGTTATACCATAGTGTATTTTAAGATACATTGTAGTTATAACTTGCTAACGTACTCCAACAAAAAATAAGTATGTGCACGATATATATATAGAAAAAAAAAATGGCCCGATCATTTATCAATGGCCAATCTCCGGCAAAAGGGAAGGTTCCTTCAGAACACTTATTTATTTCTATTTAGTATACCGGGTCTCTTTCTTTCATTTCAAAATAAAAAACTTTTGAAATGAAAGAAAAGTGTGGGGATAAATATAAATGAAAAAAAGATATTGAAACATATATATATATATATATTCGACCTCATTGTCTGTCTACAACCTCGTCTAATGGTTTGCTCTGTGTAGTAACATTGTGGGGTCCCAGGTTCGAGATAGGACAGTACCTAAACTGAACCAAACCAACCACACACTCTTAAATGAGGTGCTCTAAAGTACCTTTCTCTTTTTAAGAAATTATTTCTCTACTCCAAATCCAGATATATTGCGAAGCCGAAGTATAACGCATGCAAATTAATATACATGAGTATTGCAATCACATAGAATGATCATAATTAGAAATTCATCACCGTAGATATAGATGTCTATTAGAATTTACGTCCGCGTCATGTCATTTAATTTAGGATCAACAGATTTTGCCCTTTTTGGGGGAGGCTTTTCAACTTTTTAGTCTTTCTTTTCTATTTAAATTTTAGGTCTTCTTTTAAATATAAACTTTGATATTATATTAATTTTTATGTGTTGATTATATTTGAGAGTGTGAGAGAACGAGTTAGTGAATAATCATAAAAAAATGAGTAAATGAGTTTTCAATTTGAATGACATGTTCATTTAAAAATACCTTAACACTTTAAATTTATGATCTTTTTATTAATAAACTCTTTTATTTATTTTTAATCTATTTATGTGTCACTTGTTTGTTCTCCAATAATATAATTACATTAGACCGTTTCTTTTTGAGAAACCTATATTTATGTAATTAAGTTTTTGTAGTGTATGTATACAATTATGATGCAAAAGCTCGTAGAGAACAGAAATTTAATGTAACACAATACTGTGTTTGGTTAAAAAAAGCGGAAATGAGGGAAGAAATTTTAATGGAGAGAGAGAGAAGAAAAGAAGAAGAAAAAAGTTTCCTTATTTTATTTAAGAAAATAAAAGGGAAGGAGAAGTCCCTTTATTTAATTCACAAGGTGAGGACAGGAGAAATATATATAATATATCGTTTTGTCTTTATAAATATTAAGAAAACAGATGAAAGTTAAAATTTATTTTAAGCTAATTTGTTCATTATAATCTCCTTAATCTACCAATTACATTTTATATAATTATGATTTCCGAAATGATATGTCAATCAATTTTAAATGGTCTACTCTAAACACCAATATGTTTTTGGTTTGAGTAAAATTGGACTAGATCTCTTTAAGCAAGATCTCAACTTTGAATTTTGTGGATGAAAAACATGTGATTAAGAGGGAGACTCTACTAAAAATGGTCAATCAAGTTTTTCAGTGGAAATTAATCATCAGTAAAATTGGTGAATACTTTGCACCAATAAAATGTTGTCAAAAAAATAATGTTTTACTCTAAATTTCTTTTTCTTTACTTTTCTAAGTTCACACCATCGATTAACTTAATAATTTGAACCAATGCACAATAAAAGGACATTTGCATTTTTTTTAGAGGTAAAAATAAATAAATAAGAGTTTAATTTTGATATATTGTTAGTGTTTTTTGGTAGAGACTACAGATATTCTCCACAGGAAGTAATCATGCTCAAGTCGGGTATGACAACTATGGATGGCAAAGCTCTCCCTCCAAATATTTAACTCAACTGCATATCCAAAACTCAAACTTGAGACCACTGATTAAACTAGAACAACTCCACGTCAGTTAATCCACGCACTGGGTAGTAATATATTGTTAGTGTAAAAAAATTATATTGTCAATCAATTATTATAAAAATTGACAATTTTATCATACATAACAATTAATGTTTGAATAATTGTGTAAAAAAATTTACATTGTTAATATAATTATGTCTTTAAAATGAATAATATGCAATAATCTTCTTACTTTATATATATATATATATATAAACACTAGACAAGGATTATTTTGGAAAGAATGAAGTTTATATTTAATTATTAATTATTCCTCAATAATTATGGCAGTGTACGTTTTCATATAATTAAACATTTCCACGCTGTTGTCTGTCTTCGACCTGGTCTAATGGTTTGCTTATTGCATTGACGGTCATTGTGTCCCTGGCTCGCGACAAGACACTGCCATAACTGTTCTCAAACCCAACAACAACAGCATGTTCACAAATGAGGTGCTTTAAAGTACCTCTCTTTTTAAAAGAAATTATTTTTCTACTCCAAATCCAGATATATTGCAGAGCCCAAATATAGAGCATGCAAATGAATAGAAATATGCCAGCGATTGTAATCACCCTTTTTTTTTTGGTAATGAAAAGGGCCTACAAGGCCGAAACAGAAACAATAACTAACGATAAAAAATTGCAACAGGTGAACTAGGTTGAAGGCCATGCTTGGCACCTAACCGCTATGAGATCTTCGTGGCCTCTTGCGCCACCTCACCGCCGCTAGCAACCTTGAAATTGCTCCGCTCCGTTTCACTATTTTTAATTATTATTAAGATAGTTATTATAAAAGTCAACAAACTTGATATGTGATTGAATATGAGTATAAAACTACATAACCTATTTTCTCTTATATTTTTGCCTTTTGGGTAAAATGGCTGACCTTAAACCTGGTCTAATGGTATGATAACCTTCTAACACCGTTGCGACTCGGGGTTCAATTATCGGCACCCTCGTGAAAATCGTAAAAGTTGGGAAGCGAGGTACTTTTTTTTTTTTCAAAATTATCTCTTCTTTTAAAAGAAACTTAATTTTTGTATTTTGAAAATATTAAAATAATTGATTCTTGTGTCAATTGTTTGAGAAAATTTAAAATAACATAATTTTTCCTTAAATTTAATCTGAACGAAGCAAGTACATAATTAACCTTTTTGTCCTAGCCTTATTGTTGTGAATTTTCAATTTCTTGATTTTAATTCCATAATCTGTCAATATTGAAAAATGTTAACAACAGACTTTCTAATGTTCTCTTTTCAATTATTTTATCACATATTTTTTTCTATCTCACTCTTTGTTATATGATTTTTTGTATAAAATTTACGTAGAAATATAATTAATCCTAATTCATGTAACCATTTCCAAGTTCCTCTTTTATAATGCTTATGTATATTGTAAACTTAATCAAAGTTGAGGGGAGTGACCACTAAGCCTAACGAGTTAAATGGAATCCCTGGATCACAATTCAGGCCACTCTTACAATTGATTGAAAATAAAGTTTTGTTGATTCCTTCTAAATCTGTGAGAAATTGAGGTTTAACTGAAATTTAATCCATTCATATCATATTCAATTTTTCATTTTGCACCACGGATGCTTTACATAGTCTAGTGGTAACAGTTGCCCTTATACAGATTTTGTGCAGACTGTAGAAAACAGCAATAGCAATAGGACTAAGGTGTTTAACCTGTTACCAGAATAGCAGAAGTTTTAACTAAATGCACCCTTTCAAAATTATAGCACTAGAGGTTTGGTTTTTGACCTTCATGTATATTGATTTCTATAATTTTTTATCAGTGAATAATCTTTAGGGACACACTAGGGCCTAGCTAGAAAGGGTCAATTTCTATATCAATAAAAACATAGGCCCTTTCCGACGGCATTCTAAAATCAAACAATTCTAAAGGATCTTAATGTCACTTGATCTAAAATTTTAGGAAAACTTTAATGATTTAAATGTTTAACACACAATTCAATATAAAAATAAGAATTTAATTTAAATATATTGACAATATAAAAATCTTTTGTACTATTATCTAATCATAAATTCTCATGTAAGATAAGATTTTTCTTTTTTGTTATTACTACTTAAAAAGTCATACTCAAGACAATTTCTAATTACACGTTTGTGTAAAAAAATTTACATTGTGCTATTTGATTAAAACTTTGTTAGCTTAAATATGTTTTAAGTCTCTATAAATATGACTCTGTCTAATTTTAATCCTTACAAAAAAATTGTTAGTTTTAGATCCCTGACACTTTTTTATTGTTCTTGTTTAATCCTTACCATTAATTATAGTTAATTTAGTACTGACATGACTAACAAACTAAAAAATATTAATTAAGGTAACGAAGAATATTTTAAATTAAGATAATTAAATTATTTTTAGATTGTAATTCAATTAAGTAATGTATTTATATTTTATATAAATAAGGTAATTACATACAATTTATTTATAATTTTTAATATATTATGAACAGTAATTTTTATTGCTTTTAATATTATTTTTTACTTTTCAATTCACTAATCTATTTTTAACATTGTAATTTTTTAAAAAAATCATAATTTACTTAGACACTTATGATTTACTTTAAATATATTACTTTGATGTTTTTTTTATATTTAATTCATTAATTTTGACTGATTGTATTATAGTTTATTTTTTTAATATATCACAAGTAGTGATTTTGTCTCTAAAGATTAATTAATATATTAAAAATAAATTATAAGCGTCTAAGTAAATTATAATTTTTTTAAAAAAATACAATGTTAAAAGTAAATTAGTGGATTGAAAAGTAACAATATTAAAAATAATCAAAATTACTGTTCATAATATATTAAAAATTAAAAATAACTTATAAAGGCAAACTATATGCAATTAGCTTATTTATATAAAATAATAAATACATTACTTAATTGAATTGCACGCCTAAAAATAATTTAATTATCTTAATTTAAGATATTTTTCATTACCTTAATTAATATTATTTATTTTTTTTATTCAAGTCAGCACTAAATTAACTAGAGTTAATTATAAAGGCTAAAAAAGTGTTGGAATCAAAGACGTAGAAGCGTCTAAACCCTCAATGTTTTGAAGATAACAAGCTTATTAATGTTTAAGTTTGCGCGTATAGACTAACCCTGTCACAACTAAGAAGACCGTCCAGAAGACTCGCCAAAGAGAACCGTCCAATAGATGTGTTAAAGACCGTCTAGTAGACGTGTTAAAAAGGACTGTCCAGTAGACGTGTTAAAGACCGTCCAGTAGACATGTTAAAGACCGTCCAGAAGACTCGCCAAAGAGGACCGTCCAGTTGAACAAACTGAAGGCGACCGTTTGATGAATAAACTCATACAAGCCTCCAAGATCATATATTCAAACGGCTAAGTTTTTAGTTTGAACGTCAATTTAATTTATGCTAAGTCTTCCTCGAAACTGACATATTACTACTTCTATGAACTAACGTTCAAATTTGCTTGAAGCATTAAATAGCATCAACATCATTCCAGTGCAAAAGCACAGTAGAATAGATAAAGCAAGTCAACTTATCAAACTACCAAGACAAATGAAGAATGTTCAGAAGAGCAGACCGTCAGCGCAGTCCTGCACTTTCCTTTTTAGTGCAAGTTTAAAAGCTGTTGTGCCTGACCTCTCTAAAAGGATAGTTTGCATGCTTCTCATTGCATAACAAAGTCAAAGTCTTCTACAACGGATCTTTTTCCTGAAGACTATATATACATGCACCAACGAAGAAGCACAGCAGTGAAGTAAAAAAAAAAAGGGCGAAGACTGTGAAAAAGAAAAGAAGTAAAAAAAGAACAAGAACATAAAGACTTTTGTAATACTTTGATAGAAGCGTCCAGTGGACGATAGTAAAAATCTTGTAAAGATCTTCAAAGTGATCTTGAGCTTAATCTTTCAAATCCTCACTACGGGAGTTGATTTCTTCTAAACACTTGTTGTGTTGTGAAAGCCTGGAGAGGCTTAGTGTAAAAGAAAACTTGGCTTAAGCAATCTAGGGTGATTGCGTTATAAAGCCTGAAGAGGCCGCGAACAATACTTGTAACCTAAGGTTGGTTAGTGGATACCTTCTAGGTGAAGGGACTGGACGTAGCTCAGGTTGAGTGAACCAGTATAAAACTTTTTGTGTTCTCTTCTCTCAATCCCTATGCTTGAAAACGTTTTTCAGACTGATCTACTTGTTTCGAAAAAGTTTTTAAACGCACAATTCAACCCCCCCTTCTTGTGCGCTTTTTCTTATTTCAAAAAGAACAATAAAAAAATTCAGGGATCCAAAACTAACAAAATTTTGCAAAAACTAAAACTAGACAGAGACATATTTACAGGCCTTAAAACATATTTAAGCCAAATTTGTTTTTACTATGAATGACAAAGTTCTCTTCACAAGTATTTAACGCATCTACATATCTAAAACTCGAACTTGAGACCATTAGTTAAACTAAAATAACTCTATACCATTTGATTCATGCGCTTAGTGGTACACGTAACATGAAATTTTTTATATTAATCTCTTTGTCATTTTATATGGTCAAGAAAATATTTTTTTTAAATTTCATCATTGTCTCTTAATATTTTTGTTAAGTGAAACAAGAAAGAACAATAATTGAGTGAAAGATTATTTAGTTAAATATAAGTTAAATTAATCAGTGGGTCCCTACACTATTTAAAAAATTTTAATTAGGTCCTCAAATTAAAAAAATTTGTAATTGGGTCCTTAATCTTGTAAATTTTTTGTAATTAAGTCTCTAAGATCTTTAAAACTACCACAAATTGTATTTTTCTAGCGGTTTCAAGCCGCTATAAACTAACATAAGGGATCAATTACAAAAATTTTACAAGATCAATAACTCAATTATAATTTTTTTTAGTTTAGAGACCTAATTAAAAAATTTTAAATAGTTTAGGAACCTATTGATTAATTTAATCTTAAATATAATTATATCTTTTAATTAATAATATATACTATTTTTCTTATTTTTTATATTAAAAAACACTAGACAACTAGTGGCAGATCTAGGGCCTTGAATTAGTAGGGACAATCTATTTCAAAAAAAAATAATGAATAATAATTATCATCATACATATAAAACAAAAACATAAATGTTAAGATAAAATTTTAAAATTATATTACATGTATTATAACTTAAAATTAAAAATAAAAAAAAACCGGGACAGTGAATTTGAATATACAAAAATAGTGAAGGCAAAATACAAAAATTTATAATATTAATTTATAATTTTATTAAAGTGAGAAGATGTATTTACATACCCTCAAATATATATAGGTCCGTCAGTCGTCACTGTAGACAACATTATTTAGGAAATAATGAAGCATATCATGATTGTGTACGTTTTTATATAAATAAATGGTACTCTCTCGTTGTCTGTCTAAAGCCTGGTTTAATGGTTTGATCATTGCAATATAATTATTGGGAGCCAGGTTCGAGACAAGGCAATAAGCTAAACTCAGCCTCCAAACCAAAACCAATAGGTACTCTAAAGTACCTCTCTTTTTCAAAGAATTTATTTCTCTACTCCAAATGCAGAAATAGGCTTTTTTTTACTGCTGAAGGATAATTTTATTGATTAAATCAGATTACATCTGGAATTGATTAAAAAATAAAAGAGAGTTTTGTTGTATCCTTCTAACATATCATTTTGACAATCCTTCTAATACCGAATAAGAAAAAATATTTAATACATGTTCGCTTTAACTTAATTTTGAATTAATAATATCTTTTCTCAAAAAATTGCAAAGTTATTTAAAAATTGTTGCATTTAGCAAACATAAAAACTATTTAATACTTTTTTTTATTCAATAGTTAAGACTTAAGAGGATTATTTGGATAAATTATTAGGAAACTTTAAAATTATTCCTAAAAACAAACAACCTTATTTTAGTCAACCTATCAGTCTAGTATGGCTAGTTGTTGCATAGGGATCAACTAAAACCAACGATGCCAGCGATTGCAATCAACTAGATCTTTCTCTTACCGGAGAAAAAAGAACACTATTTACGTATTGAAAAGAATAATTTCATTTTGCAGGCTACCTGAAATATCTTACAAGAACAGAATCATCAGTCATAGATTTGATTCAATGCAAAAGCTGTCCCCTATTATTTTCTTATATGCTTGGGATACGCCCATAACCTAGAAATTGATCCTCCTTCTGAATCACTGTCACTGTCTGAGGAAGATGTTATGAATAGAGAATCATCTAGAAGATATTCCACAACCTGAAATTAGGAGGACCACGCAGTTAGTCTCCGCTATATAGTTCAGTTACTGAGTAAATTATGTTGAACGATAACTGGAGAAAAACAAAAACTCAATCTAGTGTGAACAAAAACAGGCTTTGATCTTCAAATAACTGCACAAATAGATTGTCAATATTCCCAAGTCTGTACTCGAACAAATTTGAGAGAAGAGTAAACTAGTTTCTGGCTACGGGACAATTTACAAGGAATCACCTAACAAGCATTATTACTCATCAAAATTAATACTGATGGACAATTTATGCAAAATTATGTTCAAAAGCAATATATCTTGCTCCCACTATATACGTCATATACGTATATATATCTTGTTCCAACTATATACGTCATGTGTACTATCGAGATAGTTTTAAACAAAAAGAAACAAATTAACTTAGATTCTACTTATTTAGTTCATGAACCAAATTCATTGAGCTAATTAACAAGTCTTGAATTAATTTCAAGTTAGTTTGGTTTATTTTCCGTCCTAACAGTAGGAGTTAGACTGCTACAGGATTCAGTGGTTGTTAAAATAGGTGAAATGGAAAGAGTCACTTCTTGAAAATAAGTGAGCTGAATTTCTTCAGTTGTGAAAGAAGCAATCCCTAGTGAAGAGGACTCGTCCTCCTGTCATTCTTTTCTGTAAAAGATATTTCTTCCCTTATCCATCTCTATCTTTCTCTGAAGAAGCAAGAAGAAGATTTATTCTTGTCCCAAAGAATAGTCAATAGAGTTTTGATGATTTAATCTCTTGATGAGTACAAAATTGTAATGTGTGTTTATGTGTGTGTGTGGTTTTGTGTGTCTTGCATGATTTATCTTTATTCTTGATGAGTTCAAATTTTAAGACTTAAAGGATTAACAAAGTGATAACATGTTTTTATAAGTCTAAAATTGAGTTTAAGAAGAAATATTGGATAAAACACGTTTTTAAATTGATAAGAAGTTATAGCTACATGTTAAAGCTCTAGAACAATTCAATCTTATGTTTAAGAACCATTTAATCGGATAAATTAGTTTTGTAATCGGTTAAATCCGTTGAAAAACGCACAAACTATGCAGATATATACTGTTTTAACTAGTTACAGTGATATGTAATCAGTTACGAAGTTTCTATTTTAACTAATTACAAAATTATGTAATCAGTTATTTTTGCTGTAACTAGTTACATAATTTTGTAACCAGTTACATTTTTATGAACCTGTTTTGTCTTATGCGAAATAACTAGTTACAAAGCTTTGTAACGAGTTCTTCCAACAAAGAGGAAATAAAATGCATGCGCAAATAATTAATTACAAACCAAAATAACTAATTATTTCCATTCTAACTTCATTTTCCAGATTTCTAAAAACAAAATAACTTATTACAAAACCAAATAACTAGTTATTCCAGTGAACTCTCTATAAAATATGAACCTTAGTGGATCTTTTCATACAACTTAAATTCTCTAAACTTGTGTGAGAGCTTTTCTAGAGAAAAAACACATTATTCTTCATCACCACTACAAGTTTTACATCAAAATCAAGAGCTCCCCATGGATCAACATTGGAGATAAAGAAAAGCCATCTTTTGGGTAGAATTTGGTTTGTGCTTCACTGTTTTTCATCTATCACAAATTATGGTGATATCTAACCTTTTCTTTTGTTTTAATTTTCGTTTTTGAGATGAGGTTTCTCAAGTCTCTCTTATGGTAGTGTTCCACAAGAAGAGGTTTCAAGTTTTCTTGATAGGTTTTTCAAGAAACTTGATCTTGTGGTTGTGTTTGTTTGTAATTCTCTTGTTTGTGCATAGTGTTTGTAGACAATTGAATTGCATAGTGATAATTCCAATTAATTTGATTGGAAACTGAATGTAGATCACAACGGTAGTGATCGAACCGGTATAAATCTTGTGTGTTCTTTTCTTTTCTCTACCCTCTTGCTAGCATATTGAATCTTGATCTCTTGCATATAAATTCACGAGACTCTTTACATAGTAAAATCAAGATAATTGTTCCAATTCTACATCATTTATATAACGAAATCAAATTGATTTAAAGTTTTGTGAAAATCTAGTTTTTCATCTTTGAAAAAGTTTTGGGAATTTTTGAAAATTTTTAAAGATCCAACTCACCCCCTTTCTTGGATCCAACACTTTTATTCAACATTCTCTACTGTCTTCCCCCTTTCTCACCCATAATCAGCCCTTCAAGCTAGTAACTCTCAGAGGATCCAGACACAATGTAAAAAGAAAAAAAAAAATACCATGATGAATGACCATACCTGATACAAAGTGGCTAAATACAGTACAGAACATACCTGGAATGATGTTACAGGCTTGATATCTTGAATTTCAGATATTCCAGAGTGTACATTGGGGCATGTTGCGTTATTTAGCCAAACTACTGATTTGCAGTGTCCACAATATCCCCTGTTGGTTGTTAATTTCCTAGATAATGCTCCTATATCAAAATCAACTAATTAAGACGGAGATGAGAAAAATTGAATGTCTAAGTAGGCATACATGTGTGTCTCTCTATCTGGGAGAGAGAAAGAGTAGCTCCTTTCTGTATTTATAGCACAAAAATTTAACTGACAAATAACATGAAATTCAACGTTCCTGACAGTTTCTAAAGCTGTAATTTGGTTCCTAAAACACTTGAAATGAAGAATAAACTTTTAGCTCCATCCCCCTGTGCTTTGGGAAAATGAAAACAACGTTGAAAAAATTCTAACTCGTAGCATCACAACACAAATCAGATAACCAATTAATTTAATGGTTAGCAATTATCATCTCTATATATTGACTTACACACTGCTAGGAACCTAATATCAATCAAAGTAAAAGATGATACATGTACATAATAGTTTTCCAGTCTCGCTATAGTATACTTTTATCCCATTAGTTGACTGAGAACACATTGGATTTGGATGTGAAAAGAGAAACAAAGTTCAACTACATTTCCTCAACATTTGGCTTACCAGTGTATGCTCCTTTAACAGCCTCTTTCCAGTCAGTAATGATTCTAGTATCTATCGGTTCCTGCAAAAGCCTATCATTCCTGCCTTCAACCAGTTTCACAGGCTGCTGTTTAACACCATTACCATACAGTGCAACATACTGCATCTCCCACAGATGGTTATCATTTGCAGCTATGTTCCATGACCTAAATATGCAATGTCCATGAGTCACCAGGTAATTGATATTGATAATGACAGTTAACAATATTCATGACAAATTTAATGAACAGTCCAATATAGAAATAAATAATAGCTGCTTGTATTTCACTTACTCAAGAACCAAGATGCAGGCTAAAATGATCAGTCGATGCAATATATTTATATAATGAACATAAAAGAAGGAAAGCATTACCAGCAGACTAGCCCCACTGAGACCAAAGATTTCATATCAAGAAAACTGAAAATGTGCACAAGAATATCTTGTGGCAGTTGCAATGAACCTGCAATACAGGAAAAAGAAACTTCTTAAACATGACTAGTTTGCCTTCATTAATATAACATAAAGCCATTTCTTATTCTTATATATATAACCTGACCTTCCTCTACCTGGTGAGCTTTACAGCGCCTCTTATGAGCAACCATTGCATGCTTAAATTCTGTTACAGCCACATTCTTTTTTTGCTTTGGAAGTGCTGCTTCTACACTCTGAAGGAGGAAGTGGGCTGCTGAAACAGCACTCTGAGTCTGTACTCTAAAATTAGAGAACATTACAAAAAATAATGAGGCAAAGTGATCCATGAAGGCAGCAGCTAGATGCTCAATTAACAATTGAATATAAAGTTAAAATGGATCAAAATGAGTCACAGCCACTTGCTCCCCTTAGAAAAGTCAAAAATCATACTTCTTGGTTTTATCTATATCATATTATTATATAAAAAAAAAAAGAACATAGTTCTTCCATTGGTAAATGAAAATTCTCCAATACAACTTTCAATTATGATTCTAATTCAACTGAAAAGCAGGATATGGTTGCAATTAACAATTTGATACTTTTATAGTTTTACCAGCCAGCTTAAGCTTCCCACGTTGTGTGATAAATAGCAATTGCGTTGCGATGTTTAATGTCGGGGGAAACTACCTTATCCACTAATCCAATTTTAATCTCCACCACACAAAGAAGCATCCTCCCTAGCCACCTCTTTCACCTCTCTCCACATAGGGTTTTCATATATTTCTTCTCTTCCAGCGAAGGATTGGTTTAAAACATAGTTGATTCAAAGATTTGCAGTACAAAGTGTGCATAGAGATGCTTCAGTAGGATTAAACAAGTTTTAACATCAATAAGAAGTAGTTCAGCTATCTGCATTGAGGCTTATGACCATTTAAAAAGCTTTCAGCTCACAGAAATTATGGCACTAGCACAATCATTTACACTTTCAGAAGCCAAACAATCATTGAAACCATTCACACATCTCGGTTGTAACATTGCTCAATATTTTCCAGAAACGCCTGAAAAACTTTATCAGAATAAAAAACTCCAATTGCTATGGTAACCATGGTCTTCAAATAATAGATGAATACAAATGCTGGTCGAACAATAATAACCATACATGACAGCAGAAAAAGAAAAAAAGAAATCTCGTGTGTGAATTATTATAACAGGAAAACAAACTCTCAAGTAGTTATCACAATTATCGGGGGGTATTTTGATTATGATTATAGAATTCCAGATCATTATGTTATGATTTACAACTACATATGGTGAATTTGATTAATATTTTGATTAAAGAAAGAAATCGATAACGAGGAAAAATCAGGATGATGAAAAGCAATAGCATACTCTGGGAGGAGACGGAAGGCGGAGAGGGTGTCTTGGAAGATGATGGATTGCAAATTTTTGGGAAATTGATGAAAAGATTCCTTCAGGATAAAGCTTAGCTCTCTGCACGCAATTGGGTATCTGTAGGTTTTTGGTAGAGACTCTCTTAGGCCAAGTTTTTGGTATCTTTCTAATGGGCTTGACATCTTCTCAATTCAACTCAACACACAACACTCTCTCTTGTGTTAATCCATCTACTTCATATTCATATTTATTCACAAACATCACTGGAATGGATTTAGGAATTGGGAGATACCATACAACCCTCTGCTTGTTCATTTGTATGCGACATCAACACCGTCTTCAACATCACGGATCTTCGTATTATATATATATATATATATATATTGGTAAAAAAAATCTTCATATTATATTATATTCGAGTTTGTGGATGATAATTAAAGAATTAATAAATATTTTTTATTAAAAGTTACGATAGAGATGTGATAATAATATTAAATATCATATTTTTAATAATAATATTTTACTTTTGATTTTTTTATCTATTACTCTTGAAGACCATGCAGTGTAGAACTGGATTATATTATATTTTCTAGTTTTTTTTTATAGCTGTCATTTATTTATTTTTAAAATTAATGAAGCATGAATTATGCCTTTTTGTTTTGATATATTAATAGATGGGAGAAATAAAAAATAATATATTGACAAAGAAAGTACAATTCTATAAAAATGACCAAGCTTATATATATATATGGGAAGGAATCAAATGACACTAGTATAATTTACATTAACTATTATATCATTCAATAACTTAATATAGAATGTGATTTTTATCGATCCAATTGTTGAATTATAATTTCATATTTCCAAGATTGTTTGTGTTAATTTTTGTCAAAATTGAAAAACAATAAGAAGGTAATCAAATGACTCATGTTTTACTCTATTTTGAAAAGTATATATTACGTTCATTTTGATCTATATGAATAATGTATCAAATAATTTTGGATTAATATAAAATTTGGTACATATGATTTATGTTAAAGAAACTTTTAATCTAACAATAGATTTTGGGATAAAATTATCCAATTAAAAGTTATTAAATGGTGTAATAGTTTATGTAAGTTATACCGATATCATTTGATTCCTATATATATATATATTGTTGACATCAAATGCCAAAGTTAATTAAATTAGCTAATGAAGTTACAAAAAGTTATATTAAATTACACCTTTAATAACTTTTTGTAAAATGTAAATTTAATCAATCTAACCATTCCAACTAAAAGTTATTGAACAGTGTAATAGTTAATGTAAGCTACACTGATATAATCTGATCTCTCCCCTATCCCCTATATATACATGATCATGAAATTAAAAGTTATTGAATGTGTCAAAGTTGGTCAAATTACACTTTTATTAACTTTTATAGAATGTAAATTTAACCAATCTAACCATTAAATTATGTGATATTATCTTCATAATCATGTTTATAAAATTTTACATAATTTGAACTTTTCTAGATATGTTATCTAACAATGAAAATTTACATATATTTTAATATTATATTATACATTAAAATAAAGCGATGTGATGAACTAGTAAATAATTGGATTATGAAATTTTATATACTTAATCTAATAAATAAGATCATCAAACTCAATGGCTAGATCGGTTAAATTTACATTCTACAAAAAGTTATTAAAAATATAATTTGATTAACTTTGATACCTCTTGTCAACGCATCCTAACCCTATATATATATAACTTGTTTACAGAAAAAGTTCAATCTAATTTGTATTGGAATTTTTTATTATTATTATTTTTTTTTGGATAGGCAATTTGTATTGGAAAATGAAGAAGTAAATAAACTTGATTCATTCTTATGTTCGTGGATATTTAAGATTTATATTATTTTTCTTAGATAAACAGTTTTAGGTTTAAGAACTTATATTTTTCAATAGTCATGTCTTATTGTATTTTATTTGTATTTGAGTGAGTATTTGCAAAATTGATTTTTAATGAACATTTTGTAAAATTAATTTTGGTTAAGATTAATTTTGAAGTGATATATGTTTAAATGATTTTAATCTAAAAGCAAGTTAGTGATAAAACTGAGCATAAACTTTTTTATCCAATACAAAAACTACCGGTGTGTTTGTATCCATGTAAATTATGAGTTGCATAATGAAACCATTATTGTAGCTTCTGTTGTGACGCACGTTGGAGAAAATATAACGTGAAACCAAACATACATTACTTAAGATTGTTCCAACTCGAAATTAATTTTGTACCTAGAATTAATTCCCACGTGTTTAGATATCAATATACATGTGTCCAATTGAAGCTAGCAAGAGTAGCTTTTACATCTTTGACACAAAGTTGAGATGATGCAATGCTAATCTAAACACACATTTCTTTAATGTGAGACCAAAATGTAGACATTTCCTACACATCATGTTGCCTAGTATTTCGACATGATTTTGAACTATCTAACATGAATCCAAACATGCATGGTGCCTTATGTAATATAAATATTTCATGCATTTGCACAAAGAGCCAAAATACCAAATTAAGTATGTGTTTAGGTAAATGTTTGAGAAATTGATTTTGAACAAAACTGATTTTCTAAAATTGACATAAAATGAAGTGATATATATTTGGATGTTTTTATTTTAAAAGCAAGTTAGTAATAATTATTTCATGAAGTTAATTTAATCGTATAATATCAATTAGATGTTTTGTTTTGTTTTGTTTTTTCTATATATGTATTTATTGTAAAATTTGTGCTCAAGTCCCCAATTATTATCATCATAAAATTACCTTAAACTGAACCAAACGGTTATTCACGTAAATGATAGCATTAACCTTAAAATCTTTAACCATTGAAGCTACACAATCAATGGACAAAATTCCATCGCCTCGGACTGTTATTCATACATAATTTATCATACCTAAAAGGCTAAAAGGTTTGTAGTAAATCGTTCCTACTTGCGAAAATAACATAGCATGTACCGAAACCACGTCATGACACAAAGTAAATCCCCTACACACGTGTTGCCACTGGTTTGTAGACAATCCAAACAAAAACTGAGGACCCTCTTTGAACCCAAATAGCACTTCAGGGATGAATAAATCTCTTCTGATTTGTGCAACAATTCCTACTTTTGAGTTCAATATCTCTGCTGAATGATTCCTTCCCTGGTTAAAGGGTATCATTTGGTGATAGATTCTGACAAGTCCAAAACAAAACCAGCTTTCCACAATCTAAAGGAAATAAGTAAGCTGTTGCTTTTTCCTCGAACCTCCTTCTCCAAACAATTCATTCCACTCCTTCAGCTCATTCATTATTGATCCTTCTGCCGCAAAACTTGCAACCACCTGCATTTACACATACATTTATCAATTTCTATTGCATAGAAATTAATAGATTATCTATGCATCGGTATCTAATCCGGATATGTGTTGCCATCTTGAACCCTTAGGTAAACAAGTAAAATTTGTCCTACAAAGAAACAAGGTAAGAAATAGACAATGGTGCAATGTTCATTGAAGAATGGAATGGAGGGTTAATTGAAACTTATAAAATTACTCAAGGTAAATATTTTATTGCTCATATCTGATATAACTGCTAACTTCTATAAAATATCCTCATTTCAATGTCATTTACCGATATGTCAGATATCTGTTCTTGAATTTCCTTGGATCACCTTCTAGAATTCCTCAATATTAAGGAAGTTAGCTATCTTTGACACCCAAATCAAGTACACTATAATCATTGAAGTGAATAATTTTCAATCCAACATACCTGATTCTTTGCCTGTCTCATGTCTTCCATGTTTAAAGGCCTCAAAGTAATCACTTGATTTTCTTTGTCATCTTTATCTTCTTTAGCATCAGAAGCATCTTCTGAGCTTTGAGCTTTTGTCTCCTTTTTCTTCTTTTCCTGCAATAAGACAAGTTGGTTGTTACCTAGAAATACAGTAACTTTTGCATTATATAGAGATCATTTTAAGGTTCACATTATTTTAAGTGATTTGTTCACTACCTTTTCCTTCAACCTCTCCTGTTGTAGTAGCTCTCTAACAGGTCGATAAGCAGCAGCCGTGCACAAATTCTGTTTACAGAAATTAATGTCAATAGATCATCACCACAAACTAGAAGTAAGGAATTAGAATAACCAACAAAATGAACCTTAAGATCACTTCCAGTATATCCTTCTGTCATGGTTGAAAGCTCCTTAAAATCTATATTTTCATATTTTTCCTTAGCTAGGAAAGTTTTCAAGATCATTTCCCTGCTCTCAGCAGATGGAAGACCAACCATGATCCTGCTCAACGTCACAACCAACAGCGATATCATTCACAAATCTTAAAAACAATAGCTTGCATCCTATCCGGAAACCAGACTGGAATGATATGGTTAAGATTTATTTATCCAAGGAAGACATCAGTTAAACTCAATCTAGTGAGCAATTTAAACACTTTTTCAAAAGTGGACCCTTCTAAAGGAAAATTAAACTAAAAAGGAAAGGATAAATTTTGGACCTGTTTTCAAAAAACAATTTAATGAAATCTTTGTTTAACATAAACTTTCTTGTTTTCCTATTTATAAGTACCTAACTATTCACCTCAGCTGATGAAAATAATGCTTGGGATTGTTCTAATGAAGGAAATACTGCAGCTGACAGAAGCAAGTAATCAACAGATGATCATGCCAACCATAAGACAAAAGTGTGGTCCTACCTGCGCTCAAACCGTCTTATAATTGCTTCATCAAGGTCAAATGGCCTGTTGGTTGCAGCAAGAACCAGAATTCGCTCACCAGGTTTTGACAATAGCCCATCCCAGTGGGCCATGAATTCATTTTTAATCTTTCTCATTGCCTCATGCTCTCCACATTTAGTCCGCTGCCCAAGCATGCTATCAACCTCATCAATAAAAATAATAGTTGGAGCAACCTTTGCTGCTAGCGAAAACAGAGCTCGGACATTCTTTTCATCTTCTCCAAACCATTTTGAGGTGATGGCAGACATTGAGACATTAATGAAACTTGCTCCAGCTTCATTTGCAATTGCCTTTGCAAGCATTGTTTTTCCTGTACCAGGATGCCCAAAAAGCAATATACCTTTATAAGGCTTCAGAAGCCCACCTTTGAATAAGTCTGGTCTTCTGAGGGGAAGCATGACCACATCTTGTAGTAATTCTTTAATATCATTCAATGCACCAATATCTGAAAATGTAACCCCTATCTCATTTGCAGGCACAAGCTCTGCTCTCATGCGCTTCTCAAACTCATTGTCAGGAGGAACTTCCTGCAAGCATGCATAAATTTATTGTACAACAACATTAACAAAAATATGGAAAACATCAAAGGCAAGTGTATATCACAAGGTTTCTATTGAACTCATGCATTATGTCATACTCGTTAAACTATCAGTCTTATCAAAAGTATATAACATTCAGTCTATGATAACAAAATTGGTGGAAAATACAGGAAAAAGTGGAACGTTAATGATATGTATATCAATCATCCATATTGGAACCAATAACAATTGTTAATTGATGAAAATATGTATAAGAATTATCAATTTATTCTCTCTTTTATATTAAACAGGGTTCAGAAGGTGTCTAATAAGTTGGTCTAAAATCCAAAAAAAAAAAAAACATTGTACTGGCTTTTGATATATATAGTTCATATTGTCACCATCTTTCCTTGCTGCAGGAGAATCGTCCTAACAATAAAGTAAACAAATCAATGAATAAATATTTTGTCAATTTAGTATAGTAAGCATTGTATAATCATTTTTTTCTGCTTGAGTTATTCCTGTGACGATCCCCTATGCTCTAGCTGATAAAATAGATCACAAACCTTGTTTGAATCTTTAGTCTCCAGACTACTTTCACTCTCCTGGAACAGACTCAATACATGGGACAAACTGCCCACATCCAATATTAGTAACTAGAAAACATTTATCATAATTAATAGCTTAAACAGCCATTTGTCAAGATATTTACCTCTTAGCTGATATAACTAGCTTTCCATTTCTGTATTCTGGAATTTTGTTCTCCATCAAGTAGTAAGAAATTGCAGACGCCACAATCTCTTCAATGCAATTACTGAGTAACATAGTGTCGGCATGGCAGATTGAATCCAAGTCATCACAATCAATGTTATTTGCTGCAAGTACTTCAGCAAGGTGGTTTCGGCTATCTCGAAACCGAATTTTATTCATGTCCTCGTCTTTCAGTTTGGTTTTCCAGCTTGCAAGATTGGTCTCATCTTGAGGTGGTTTGATCTCAATGTTGTAGGGGAATAACATAGTAAGCTTTTCATCAACTTCTGTACAATCATCTTCAGAGTCAAAGATCTGGGAACCGAGTATTAACACTGATCCTGACAGTTTCTTTATTAGCTTTTGGAACAAATTGTGTAACCTTGGTGATCGAACAAAGAGCTTCTCAGCATCCTTGATGTATAAAATAAAGGAATCGGTTTCTGAGACAGAAACCAAGACCTGTAAAAATTACAGAAGTCTGCTTGTTAGAAGTGTATTTGTGTCAGATATATCCTGACACTGTAAATTAATTAATATTTATTTTCAATAAAAGAAACTTTAAGAGGTATTATGCTTACACAGAATGGACACAAAAAAGCCTTAAAAAGTAAATGACCAAGAGCAGAGAAAAGGATGATTTGGGAGCCATTGGCTGGGGTGAAGACAGCTACGCATAAATTCATTATTCATAATTTCATCTTACTGAAATTTTGTCAAATGAACTAATATTCTTTGATGCAATAGAAATTTGAGCTTTAAAAATAAGCTATTAGTGATGAAGTCACCTTATAAAGTGCCTGCACAAAGAGCTTTTCATCAAAACAGAAGCCGCTTGTGCACTTCAAAGGACCTGAAAACAAACTAAAATAATAAGCATAATATTGCTAAAGAACAATGTAATTTCGTGCATAAGCAACAATAAAATGAAGCATCAAGTATTTAGTTGACTGAAATTTAATGGATTTAACACAATAATTTTTACTGATTAGTTCATGTTAAAAGTATAAAACTGCTAAGAGAATCCTACTGAATAGATCTAGCTACAAAGCATAAAGGAAAAAAAAATTTACAAATTAAAGCATTATATTGTCAAGAAGCACACAACAGTATTAAAAGAAAGATGATAAAACCAAACAATGGGAAGGATAGCAGGCCCAAAAACTTGCATAACAAGGTAATTGAAAGTTCTAAATGTGAATAAAGTTATCTCATAAAGAGAAAGTTATGGAAAATAAGTGATGAAAATAATAACTAAAAGAGAAAAGTTTCCTTTCAAGTATAACCTGGATCTGATGGACTATATTGGGAAGTGCTATTTGTGTCACATGCAGATGCAGTAGAGGCATTCCTACGAAGCTTCCGAGGATTGCTGGGATTTTCAATTCCACTACTCTGTCGACATAGGGTACCTGCATAGAAATTACCATTACCAATCAAGACACAATGAAATGATAGTTATATATGTGAAGTTAGCATCATCTAGATAAAGGTCAAGAACTGGAAGATATCATCAATCAATGCAAATTCAGAAACATGAAAGAGATGACATAGATGATAGACGTACTCATAAACTTTAGCCAAAAAACCATAGTCACTTACTGAGATATTGACATCAAAAATGATAAAAAGCAATTGATACATTTTCAAATCATTCATTATTTTGAACTTATGGGCAACTGAACTTCATAACAAGTAATCGTAAAATAAGAATAACATTTCTAAAAAGCTCAATGCAACTTCCTCCAGTACCTCTAGTTCTGCTTGTTGAAGGAAGGACTGACAAGGAGCCAAACAAACCAGACACTCGCTCCAAAGTCACCTCGGATATGGACCTTTTAAAATGCTATAGACATAGGTAAATGAGTTAGAAAAACACACTACAAGCCAACAATTAAATGTTGCACTGTTCTTTTCAAAAGTAAATATTAAATTGAGGGACCTAATAAAGGAGCACTTCAGTTCAGGAAGTTAAAAATAGCACAGTAAAAAGCAGTGACCAAAGGAATGGTCACAATCATCCTAAATTCAATAAATAAATTTATAATACACATTCAGGGAACAACAAAGTGCAAATATAGATTAATGCAAGGAAAATACTAAAGTATCTTCATTTCTTAGAGTGGAGCAGGAGCAAAACATGGAGCAGCAGACAAAACTTACTGGTTCTTTTCTGGGACTTCCATATTTCTTCTGCATCTGTACAAAGGAAAACATGACAGGTATGACTACATATATCATAAATCAAAGCAAACAAAGTGAGAAGGTGTAAATAACTACCTGCAACGAGAAGTCAGTAACGTCTAGCAACAGTAACTTCGATTCAAAGTAATGTGCTAAAGCTCGGGCAAGCTTTTGGTGATAAAGTTCTTCAAAGTTCAACATGCAATTAATGTCAATTTTATGGATTTGAAAACCAAAATAATTTTTGCATGACAAGACAGAAGTTCTACATAATATACCTGCAGGTCCAGAAAGCAAAATAGCTCTGCTTGCTGGAGAAAGGTTCTTCATGTACTTGGAAAAGTCTTGTTTTAAATAAACATATCCAGCACTAGTCAACAAAATTCGGATTTTTTCACTGTCATTTTAATCACCATACAGAAACATAAGACGTTGTATAATCAGGGGGAAGTTATTCATGATGTATGTATGAATCAGGAAAATGGTTATTCACATCAAGTTCCTCCACGGCTAGATCGAATCCACATGTAACAGGATATCAGATCCAAATATAGAGATCTATACTGAAGATTGGCCATAGTCAGGAAACAACAGTGTTGTTAAGCTTACTTTTCCTTACTAAAAATTCATTTAGTACCCAGAACTTGGTGACTGATCTAATGTAGGGTACAATTGTTGGAACCTATAAGACTAAAAATCAAGAAGCCAGAGTTTGAATTCAATAGAAACCAAGATGCCTAATCAAACATAAAAGTTTTTATTTTAATTTTTTTTAATTTTTCAGTAGTTAATAATTATTTATCATAATTTTATACCTTGAAAGTCCTTAAGGGTGGTATATAGCAACTCACTTACCTGTGAACTAGACCATATAAGAGAAGTAAAACATATGAAAGAAATCAATATCTACAATAAATGCTGCATGACATGCTACATCAAAAAAACTGCAAAGGCATCTAATTAACAGGAACTTTTGAAGACTAAAAGATCACATAACATTTTTTGGGTTCATCAAGTAGGTTTTGCCATGATTTGAACCGACATCTTCTACCTAAATCCCCACCAATCCAACATTATTCATTCATAGTAACTTCTCTCTTAGAACAAAAGTATGATCTCGATGGAGGAAATCCCACATATTCCAAGAGCATTGCTGCCAGCCACTAAAACATTAAGCACAGCAATAGTATTGGACTATGCAAGAATTTCTCCCTTGCATGTCAGCTGGTATGACTTATATGACTTTCAGTGCACAGGGTTATTCTAATCACAGTTTATATGTTACATGACAGGAAGTACTAACTGCAAAGAGACAAAAAGTATAGGAAAGCACAGCTAGCAAAGTTTGCACCTTCTATTAAGAGGTTGAAGCTGATATCTGGAATGAAGTACTAAGCTTAACTGTAGAAATAATCTAACCCATAACCAAGCTAGAAAAAAGTGTAATAGCAGATAATAAGCCCTGGTATTCAACCAAGGTGTCCTTTGATTATAAGAACTACAAATTCCAATCCCAACAAATGAATTTCTGTATTCAGACTTTTGTATATATTTAGAGCACTAACATACTTACGAGGATAGTAGCATCCTTCGTCTCATCTGTCTTGCTCCATAAATATTCAAAATAAATTTACATTGAAAAACCAAGCAGAACTATGCCAACGAAAGACCAAAGAAAGATTGGGATGAACAAAGTAGTAAAGTCAACAACAAACAATCTGAGAAAAGAGGTGAGGAGAACCCAGTATACCGAAAGCCGGAAGTACAATTACCATAAGATTCACAGCAAATTGCCATGAAATTCACAAGTTAACATAAAATGGTTTCACGTCTTGAAAACTCTTTGACACGCCAATATTATTATACTAAGAAATGCAAATACACTTAGAAAAATGAAAAATAATGTTTTACGTGTGTCACTCCAGTGGGAAAAAGTGCAGCAAAAACATAGATATCTTAAACACAAGAAATTTCAACAGTCATTCAAAGATTACAATAGAAATTTAAAAAAAAAAAAAAAAAAGTATCTTTCATAGTAAATGAATCTATAAATTACCTTAAGTAATAAGGAAACTCATCAAATGTGGTTTCGATGTTCTTCCCATCAATCACTTTGTTGTTGAGCTCCAACACAAGTTGCTCCTCAGACTCACAATTCCCTCCAACCCATTTTTGAACAGCCTGTCCTGTGCTCAATCCAAGTCCCACACCCAACCCAACCCCAACACTCAATGCTGACAACAACACGCGTTTCTGTTCCATCGCAAGAATCAGAGATATGGGGTTTTAAAGCAAATGGTGTCCAAAGACAACTTTGTGCAAAGAACTCTGCCCCCTGTTGGGGTTTCGGGGTTCTCCTATAGCTATATATAGACTCTGTTACTGGTACGTTCATATGCTTGCCGGGAAAGGACTTCATGTGACTGGAAACAGCTAAAAAATGTGTAATTTCTTTTGATCGTATTTGATTTCGTTTTAAAGATAAATCTTTTTATTCAAATTCGAATTGAAAAGAAAAATAATGAGACTATGTTCATTTAAAAATCATCAATTTTATATTTAGATTTCATTAAAAATAAAAAATAGAATGTGATTTGAAAATTGTTTCACTTTCAACATGCTGTTAGTTTACTGGCCGATAAACAAGACCCTAAACTGAAAAATAATTTGATATTAAATTTTTAAGTTTTTCAATTGTTCATAAAACTCATTTTTTTACGTATTTTTTATTATATTTATGGTCTTTTTTGGTTCAAACATTAGTTGAATTTTATAGTTTTTATATAACTAAATCTAATAGGATAAGTTTCAAATCTTGAATCAATTAAAAAGGATTCAAAATCGAAAATCATCACTGTTAACCAAAAAACAACATTAACTCAAATATAAGAGTTAAAGGACTATAATAAATCTTTTAAAAGATAAAAGATCAAAACAAATTTTAATAAAAAATAAAAGACCAAAAATATATTTAAGCCTAAAAAAATAATGAGATTATGTTGATTTAAAAATCATCAATTTTATATTTAGATTTCATTAACAAATAGAATGTGATTTGAAAATTGTTTTACTTTCAACCTATAACAACCCAATTGTCGCTACTAAACAACCCTATTAATCTTATTCTTGCCATAATATGAGATAAACATAATCCTGACAAATATATATATAAAACATACACATAGTGAGAGATTCATCTATCTCTCCTATTGCCATACATCATTTTCTATACAACTTTCATCCAAGACAAAGGAATGGGGATATCACCATGCCATATCAAAAACAATATACAAATCATCAACACGGGAGGGGGATACAAAACACACTCCCTATAGCTGGTCACACTATACAACCTCATATCAAAAGAATGAAACTAAAGCATAACAGAGGAAACAACAGCTTGGCTCCTCAAGCCTAACATCTCTAGCTCGCAGTCCTATCCTCAGCTCTGAGAAGCCGGATCCACTAAAGCATCGTCATCTGCTCTTACACCATAGGACGTGATCATCACAGTCACACCAGCACACAACAGCAACAATACATCCAACATCAAAACAAGGTAAGTGTAAGCTTACTAAAACAACAGGTATAGCATATAAATTCTAAAACCATCTATCTTAATTCAAAACCTTCGTGCTTATACATACATATGTATGCATCATTCATTCACATGGCAAAGAGTTCTCAGTCCAAAACCCCATAACACAACCAATCTATCACAACTATGTCAATGTATGATGACACAACTCTTGAGAGATTTCACAACATCTCGGACGATCAGCCATGTCACACCCCTTACCATGGCCTATCCAAGCACCATTTAGGAATTGCCAATATTCTGATCTATGGATAAGCTTAGTGGTTCGTCAAGATAAGTGTATGTGGGTGGTGGCTCACCGTGACACAAGGCCTGCACTGCCTTGGTCATCTATGGAATCGCCCATCCACTATCTACTTATCCCCGAAGGCCCATCTTTAAGACCCCACATCTTATCCAGGCACTAAGTTGGAGGCTCATCTGAGCCGCAACTCCTGTCTGTTGGAACCAAAGACGTAGAAGCGTCTAAAGCCTCAATGTTTTAAAGATAACAAGCTTATTAATGTTCAAGTTTGTGCGTTATAGACTAACCATGTCACAGCTAAGAAGACCGTCCAAAAGACTTGCCAAAGAAGGACCATCCAGTAAACGTGTTAAAGACCGTCTAGTAGACGTGTTAAAGACCGTCCAGAAGACTCGCCAAAGAGGACCATCCAGTTGAACAAACTGAAGGCAACCGTCCAATGAATAAACTCATACAAGCCTCCAAGATCATATATTCAAACGGCTAATTTTTATTTTGAACGTCAATTTGATTTATGCTAGTCTTCCTTGAAACTAACATATTACTACTTCTATGAACAAACATTCAAATTTGTTTGAAGCATTAAATAGCATCAACATCATTCCAATGCAAAAGCGCAACAGAATAGATAAAGCAAGTCAACTTATTAAGCTGCCGAGACAAATGAAGAATGTTCAGAAAAGCAGACCACCAGCGCAGTCCTACACCTTCCATTTTAGTGCAAGTCTAAAAGCTGTCGTGCCTGACCTTTCTGAAAGGATAGTTTGCACGCTTCTCATTGCATAACAAAGTCAAAGTCTTCTACAACAGATCTTTTCCCTGAAGACTATATATACATGCACTAACAAAGAAGCAAAAAAAGTAAAAATAGCAAAGACTGTGAAAAAGAAAAGACGTAGAAAAAGAACAAGAACAAAAAGACATTTGTAATACTCTGATAGAAGCGTTCAGTGCACAATAGCAAAAATATTGTAAAGATTTTCAAAGCGATCTTCAGCTTAATCTTTCAAATCCTCACTACGTGAGTTGATATCTTTTGTATAAACACTTGTTGTGTTGTGAAAGCCTGGAGAGGCTTAATGTAAAAGAATACTTGGGTTAAGTAATCTAGGGATCATTGCGTTGTAAAGTCTGAAGAGGCCACGAACAATACTTGTAACCTAAGGTTAGTTAATGAATACCTTTTGGGTGAAGGGACTAGATGTAGCTCAAGTTGAGTGAACCAGTATAAAACTTTCTGTGTTCTCTTCTCTCTATCCCTATGCTTGAAAACATTTTTCAGACTGATCTATTTGATTCAAAAAAAAATTTAACGCACAATTCAAACCCCCCCTTCTTGTGCGCTTTTTCTTATTTCACTTGTCAACCATCCAACTTACGTGCCTACTTGCACAACGACATAAGGCCCATCACACAGCCTCAACCAACAACATATACATGAAATACATGTATCACGATACCACAACCACTCAACCATAACAAAACAACATATATTTGTGTAGCAACACAACAACAGCATCACAACACCACGTGGGCCCGACCAGCACCACACGTGGTCCACAACCACTACCAATACCATACAGGCCTAATCTAGCCTCAAGCATAGTCAACAGGTAAGTCCCTATCCAAGCAACTCATACCTCATGAGAAACCTCACTCAACAATTTCATTTACAACCAGTGGAGATCCTATCCAAGCAACCTACCACTCTAGTGCCCTATCCAAGCAACCCACATCCAATGGGTAAGACCCAAGCAACAACACCTACAACAAGTGGAGGTCCTATCCAAGCAACATGCCACTCCTCTCGCATTCTCATCCATAGATTCACACTGGGAGTCTTCTCAACCATGTTTCACACGACTACACTTTCCAAATTTATCAACAACAGGACTCTACTTTCACTCAGCGAAGACCTTCCTCATAGAGGACCAACTTCCCTAAGAAGGATTTTCGCTCAGCGACCATGAGTTTCGCTCAGCAAATCAGGTTGCTCACTTAGCGACAATTGGAGTCACTTAGCGAATTCGTTCTAAGGACTTTCTCCAAATTTCCATCGACTACATTTCACTCAACAAGTCACCTACTCGCTTAGTGACGAGCCACTCCGGAGAGCAGCTAGAACCTACACACACACTCCTCGCTTGGCGAACTTGTTGTTCGCTCAGCAACTCACTTGCAACATAGAGCACCACTCTCCAGGGCTCCCAATTCGCTTAATGAGCCCAGTATTCGCTCAGCGAATTGTTCCCAGGCATTCTGGAATATCCACACTCACTTAACGAGTCACACACTGGCTCATCGAACTCTCTTCTGGAGAATTTCCAAATTTCTATGAACACTCGCTCAATGAACTACATTTCACTCAGTGAATCCCTCTTCCACTACAACCCTTTTTACCACTTAAGAATACTCGCTCAACGACACGATGTATTGCTCAGTGAATCATCAAACCGACAGCCTCACTTCAGTCTTAGGAGCATTCTTGCTTAGCGAGACATGTAGTCGCTCAGCGACTATCAGATGACAGCAACAAAACTCTCTTCAAAAAATTCCAAAAATCCAACTTTCTACTCACACATATCTCAAATCGATCCCACAGAGGTCGAACATGACCACACACTCACAACAACATACTCAACACATTCGGCAATCTATACCATATTTCAACACAAAATCATCAAAATTTGAAGGAAACCCATTTCCTCACAACCTCTCAACATAGCTCATTCCAATTCAGTTTTTTCAGTACCAACCAAGGTCACATTAACACACAACAACTGTTCAACAACTTAAAATGTAAGCTTCCCTTACCTCTATAAGTTTCAAATCTGAAATTTGGGGAAGGAGGAGAATGGGTAGAAATATGAATCCTTGAGCCAAATTCTCAGAAAAAGCAATGCTCCTCACTGAAAGGAATGGGATGGTCTACAACCTTGCTTCTCACTTTGGGGTTTAAGAAAGAGTTAGAGAATGAAAGAGTTAGAGAGAGAGAGAGAGAAAAAAAAAAGGAAAATGAGGGAGAAAGGGGTTTTATGACCTAAAACCTTCCCTGGGCCTCACAAAGGCTCCAGGGCCACTAAAGCCCATGGTTCATCTAACCAGTTCCCACTACTCACAACTGGCCCAACTCAACTGTATTTCTCTCAACAATCCATATAAATACCAACAACATACTCACTTTGACTCAAGAACAACATTTTTCTCAGTTCCCTAAATTTAGATAAGAATCCCCAAAACAACCACACAAAGCAACACTCATGCCACACAACTTATTTATTCGTTTTAATCACCAAACACTCATATTATATTTCCACTTTTAGTTATTAAACCACTAAATCAAGCATTAAGAAAACAAGGTGTTACACTACCTACTGTTAATTTACTAGGCTGATAAACGAAAATGGATTTGGTATAGTTAAAAATTGCACGCATTCACACAATCAGAGGTTTACAACTGTTGGACGAAGATCAAAACGGTTTAGATCTTACATACCTGTTTTAAATATGATTTATCCAGATACAATTTGAGCCATCCGATCTTCATCTGACGGTTACAAATAGCCGACTGCGTGAATGCGTGATTTTACCGACTATAGGAAATCCATACTTAAGACATGCTTGAATTGCAGGGGTATTGTCATATGTTTCTTTATTGTCCAAGAGACAATTAGTACGGTTATTCTTAAAATATAAAAGCAATTAAAAATTAATTTTGGTATAAATTTTAGGATGGTTATTATTAAAATTAATAAACTTATTATATATTTTGTGATTGAATGATAGTACACTATCAGTGTATATTTTTTTTTCTCTTAGTATTTTAGATTGTGTATTATATAAGATAAATGTTTATTTATATATAATGATAATTAAAATTCATAATAAATAAGTATTTTTAAATTTTAAATTATATTATAATTAAAATTCATAATAAATAAATATTTTATGTATAAATTATATTTTAAATTTATAATAAATAATTTAAATTGTGATATAAAGTTATTTTTAAATTAAAATAGATAAGTGATTGAGAAAATTAAGTATATAAAGATAAAAAGATGAAAGTTTAAGATGATTGAAAGAAATATTTTAGGTTTAAATAGATTTCTCGTTCCTGCAATTTAGCATTTTTTTTGTTTTTAATCCTTGCAAAAAAAAAATGGCTTTAGTACTTACAAATATCAACCCATTTGTTTTGGTCCATGTCATCAGTCACCATTATAAAAAGATGACGTAGCTAACAAACTTGATGACATCATCATGCCACATCATCAATAATTTATAGGGACTAGAAACAAAATAAAAATAAATTGCGAGAACTAAAACCAAAAATTGACATATTTGCAGGGACAAAAAAATATTTAAGTCTTAAAACAAATATTAAAATAAAATAAATGCTTAAATATTAATTTTCTCCCCTATCCATCTCTACACCCTTTTTTGCCTTCAAACTTTTTTTCTTCTCCCTCTTTCCTCCTCCAAGCTCCAACCTTTCCTTCCCAAACTTGTTAGTTAAGAAATACTCCACGCTTATACTTCCTTCAACCACACATAACTCCATTTGAAAAAGAATAAATTCTCAACAAAAATTCATGGCGGCTTCTCCTTACTACTACCGCCATGGTTCGCTTTTCCTCCATCAACACCAACATAGGCAGCGAGTCAGATACCATCTTTGTCCTCCTCATCACTTCCCAAGTTTGATGGCTAGTGACTTATAGTATATGTGACATGTTTAAGGGTGGCACCATGGGTCGGGTATATGGTGGGAAATGTAGAAGCTCGATTCCATAGCTTTCATGGAGGTGTTAGTGGTAACAACAGTGACAGCGATGGTAGCGGCAGTAGTAGCAATGGTAAGTGGTGGCTACAATGGAGGTGAAGGTGGTGGTGGTGGTGGTGGTGATGGCAACGATGACAACCATGGTAATGGTAGCGACGACAATAGTGGTGATGACAACAATGACAATGGTAGTGGTGGTGATGGCAGTAACAATGGGGCAACAATAATGGTGATGAAGGTGGCAACAACAGCAATGGTGGTGGTAGTAGTGATAGTGGTACAGGTGGTGGCAATAGCAACAATAATTGTGATGAATCATTTTTCATTGTATGAATTTACAGAAGGTTGAGGGTGTTAAGTGTGCAAAAATAGAAAGGAAGAATGTTTTAATATTTAAGCCTTTATTTTAATTTTAATATTTAATTTAAGGCTTAAATATCTTTTTTGTCCTTGCAAATATGCCATGTTTTGATTTTAGTCCTTATAATTTATTTTTGTTTTGTTTATAGTTCCTGTAAATTACTATTGATGTGGTACCTTTGTTGAAGTGGCATGATGACGTCATCATTATGTTAGCCATGTCATTTTTTTTGTAATGGAAACTGATGGTAGGGACCAAAAACAAATGGGTTGATATTTGTAGGGATAAAAGCCAAAAAATATATTTTTTCAAGGACTAAAATAAAAAAAAATACTAAATTACAGGGATGAAAAATATTTCTAAACCAGTATTTTTTGTGTGGTTACAAAGATTGTGTGAAATACACCTCATAAGAAAAGAACTAAAAAAGAGAGTGCATTAAAAATCTCTAATTTAGATAATGAGGAGAGTGAGAACTTCACTCTCTAAGAACTCGTTTGAGGTGGTTTTTAGTTGTGAGTTTCAAAAATTGCAACTAGTTTTTAGTTTTTAAAAATTATTAGTTTTTTCTCTCAAATTTTTGGTTTCAAAATAAACTCATTTTTTTTTATTTTGTTAAAATTAGTTTAAAGGTATGTTTGTGTGGTGGTGGCAAAGGTGGCGATAGTGGTGGTGGTGACAACAATAGTAACGATGGTGGCAATGCTGGTGGTCATGGTGGTGATTGTGGTGGTAGCAACAGCGGCGACGACGACGACGTTGTTAGTGTGGTAGTGGGAAGAGTCATTGTCAAATGTAGTGATGTGTACTTTTTAAAAACTAAAAACTAGATTCACAAAATCTTTTTTTCTTGGTTTTGAAAATGAATGTAAAAGTGTTTTAAACTTGAGTTAAAAACATTTTAGTTTTATTTTAGCCAAATGCGTTTTGTTTGAAAATTGGATTTGAAACTAAAACCAAAACTCACAACCATCCCAAACATGCCCTAAGTTAAAGATTTTAATTTATAATAAAGTAGTAGATACTTAAAAAAAAAATAAAATAAATTAACAAAATAAAATGAACCATGTTTATTTACATAAATTAAGCTCAAAATTTTCAAAATTGTGTTATCTAATTTTTTTTTAAGTACATGTAAACATAACGGAATTTAATATTCTTACCTTATGAAATTCTTAATAGTAGAATTCTATAATTGTAAAGTTCTCATAATTTAGTAATAATTAATTCAAACTTCATGACAATTGAGTAAGAGGATTTGCTCTTCAGTTAAATTTGAATTTTAGACAAAAAAAAATCATTGACTTTAGTTTAATTCAGTCTAAATGCAATATCAAGTTTGAATTAAAATAAACTGATTTTTTGAAATTTGTTATAGTTCGGTTTGATAGATTTTTAAAATTTTAATTTAATTTTATATGACTTTCAAAACTAATTTTAAATAGTATTTTAGTCCATGTATTGTATAAGATAAATATTTATTTTTATATAATTGAAATTTATAATAACTAAATATTTTTTGATATGTAAATTATTTTATAATTAAAATTCATAACAAATAACTTTGAATAAATAAATTATATTTTAGATTAATAATGAATGGTTTAAATTGTGATATAAGGTTTTTTTTAATTATTGACAATTTCTTTAAAAAATATTGAAATTTTATTTAAAAAAAGATTAAAAAAAAAGGAAGATTGAAATTGATAGGTAGCTAAGAAGATCAAGTATACAAATAAAAAATTAAAGGAAAGTAGTTAGAGATGGTGAAAAGATAATTTTTTTGACTAGTTGATATTACACATTTAAATGCAAAAACAAAAGGAGAGAGATAATATTAAAAATGTCTAATTGAAAGAGAATCTTATTCTCTAAATTGTGTATTCTAATTTATAATGTAGAAGTAAGAGTCGATTATCAATAGCTTTTATCTCATGATTAATTTATTTTCTTTTTTTTTGGAGAAATTTACTTTCTTTTATATCTATCTCTAAATTGAATTTTAATAGTTTTTTAAAGAAATTATCAATAATTATAACTTTATATCACAATTTAATTTGTTCATTGTAAATCTAAAATATAATAATTTATAAATTAAGAGTTATTTATTTATTATAAATTTTAATATAATATAATTTATATATTCAAAAGTATTTATTTATTATAAATTTTAATTATATAAAAAATATTAGTTAAATTAATCAGTTGGTTCTTATAGTTTGATAGAGTTTTTAATTAAGTCTCTATAGTTAAAAATACTTTAAAAATGTCTTTATAGTTTAAAAAGTTTGTAATTAAATTCCTACACGCTAACATTGTTATAACTCCATTAATTTATATTTGATTTAATTGCATTTTTGAACCTTAAGTTTTGCAATTATGCGATTTTATTTTCCCACATTTTCTCTCATTTACAATCAGGTCCCTCCAAATTTAATGAATTTTTGAAAATGATAAAAAAATTAATAAAGTGTTAAAGGTGGGGATTGAATCGTTACCCTTGAAATCCACAAACAACACGAAAACTAATAGACTAATGAATTTCTTTGATATATAAATAAAAATTATGTTACATATAACTTAAACGCGAGACTAGAATTGCGCATATATTTACTACTATTAAATTAAATAATATTAATATTATATAAACTACTAATATTAAAATTTATATTAATAAATATAAATTAATAATTACTTGTTAGCATGAATGGAATTTGAACTCCCACCCTTATACTTTACTAATATATATAAATTAGTATATATTAATAAACTTCAATAAAAGTATAGATATATTATATATGATATAAATATATTAGAAGAGGGTTAATTAGAAATATATGATATAAATATTTTTTTAATGAAATATAAATAAAATTATTACATCAATAATAACATCTTATTTTAGTCACTAAAATATGCAATGAAAAAATAAAAAATGAAAATAGCACAATTTATAAAAGAGAAAAATATTTAAAATAGAGTGATTAAGTTATAATTAAGATATATAATATTAAAAAGTATAAGTTATTGTTTGTTTTGTTTTATAAATTATATTATTTATTTACTAGTAGTAAATGTATGTGTAATTTTGATCCTTAGTATATATTATTAATTTATATTTATTAAAATTCATTTCAATATTATTATTTATATAATGTTAATATTATTTAATTTACTAGTAAATATATGTGCAATTCCAGTCTCTCGTTTAAGTTATATATAATATAATTTTTATTTACATATCAAATAAATTCATTAGTCTAGGGTAGGAGTTCAATCCCCACCTTCAACACTTTATTAATTTCTTTTTATTTTTGAAAATTCATCAAGCTTTGGAGGGACTTGAATGTAAATGAGAGAAAATTTAGGAGATTACAATCACACAATTGCTGATACTTAAGGATAAAAAATGTAATTAAATCAAATATAAATTACATGAGTTATAACGATGTTAGTGTGTAAGGATTCAATTACAACGTTTAAAATTATAAGGACCTTTTAAAAGTTTAACTATAGAGACTTAATTAAAAACTCTACCAAACTATAGGGACCAATAAATTAATTTAACTAAAAATATTTATCAATATTAGTTTATAATATAAGAGGACATTTGACAGTTAAATAAATAAAGCAAAATTTAATCATTAAATGGGTTATGTTCAACTCTTGAAAACGACATTTACATTATTAATGTTAAAAATTCATAATTTAACATAATAATCAAAATGTTTAATACACATGAATTCGCATATAATATGTTTAAAATGCAACTACATAATATTATAAATCAATATAAATATATTAAATGTGCAATTTAATTTGATTCAATTTAATTTTAAGAATAATAACTGAAAACTAAATCAAATTGTAATAAAAATACAATTTTTTAATTTTCAAGTTTTTGAATTAGTTTGATATTTAAAATAGTTTAATCGATTTTTAACACCTTATAATTAAGTGATGAGTCTGATGACATCAACATTGTTGAGTATACTGTATGATTCTCCATCAAATATTGTTAGGTTCAACTCTCCTACAAAATTTCTTATATATTGTGAAAGTAGTTTTTAATTTAAGTAAAATTAAAAATATATAAGATGAAAAATGTTATTATTATTAGGGTTTAATTTCTATACACTGTTAATATAATTTTTTTTTATACTATCAACTAATTAGAAATCATGGTTGGTATAACTTTTAATAGTTATCGTAAAAGTTAACAAACATATCATACATGACGATTTGTAATTAGATGTTAATATAAAAATCTCTTACACTATTGGTGCATAAACTATTTTTTCTTATTATTGAACAATAAAATAACTTATTTTAGAAAAATAATAAGATATATTTTCATCATCAATAACAAATGACACTTTATTAGGTAAAATTACTAAAAGATATATGATTTAATCTTGCTATTGTCATATTGTCCTAAAGAAGCTTTAATCCGCTTATTTTCTTGCTTGCTTCGACAATGGTATTCGTAAAACAGGCAAATTGAGATTTTTGGAGACGCTTTTTTCAACAGATCTTAGAACTCAAATTTTATAAATGGTCATGCCTAGGGGTGATCTTAAACGATTTTTTTTTTAAATAAATAGCCGAAGTAGACAACATTATGAGAAAGAAAAGAAGTAGAAAAATATGTATATTTGAATAAAGTAAAAAATATATATATTTGAATAAATAAAAATGAGAAGAAAAGAAGTGGAAAAAATTCTCTCAATAATTTAAATAAATGGAAGAGTGAGTAAAAATGAAAAATATAAAAAGGCTTTTTAAACTAATTAAATAAATAAATTGAACTAAAAAATTTAAAATTTTTACTATATTATTTTTCTGACATAAAATTATTTATTATATTTTATATTATAAAAATTATTTATTTATTAAAAAATAAATAGAAAAGAACAAGTACAATAAACATTTTCCGACTATTTATGTCAATTTAGAGAAATTATATTTGTGACTCAGAATTTCTCCAATTCTTATTTTTCTTTTCAAAAAAAATAAAAATAAAATATTTTCATTCTATTTTACTTCTTTCCATTTTCTTTCTCTCAAATTTCACTAAAACCAAAACATATATAGGATAAAGCATTGTAGACGACAGGAGGATTTATTGGAGACGACTTGACCCAAAGTGCCATCAAATTCTACGGCTTTCTTGAATATTCTATTGGTCCCCTTTGTAAATTGCAATGTGTACACCCTGACTCCTTATGCCCGCGTAAGAAGTTACCAACTGCATTAAGTAATCTTATTTTTCAAAAAGGGGATATTTTATATATAAATTTGTATGTTTGGACAGTCGAAACAATATTATTTTTGGTAGACAAAGCTACTCTGTATATAATTTATATATGTGTGAGTGTGAAATTATCCATATTTTAGAACTCGTTCCAAATTCTAACAAAACTGAATTAAAATAAGGGAACTTACTTTTTTTTGGAAAGGGGGGGGTGGGGGTGTTAGCATAAAGTTCTCTCACTAGCATTTTATTTTTTATTTAACTTTTCTAAAGAATGGCGAGCGGCGTCATTCGTTTTCGCATCTTGTAATTGAGTAGGATTTTCCGGGCAATGCATTTGCAATTTCCTGTCTGACATTTCTTTTCATTAATCAATGTCAATGATTAAATATATGAATACTTGCGAGCGTGGCACACGTCAAAGGGCAAAACGTCAAAGTGATTTGCCTACCAATTTACAAGTCGATAATGAATGATGTAAATAATTGACCTAACTTCATGGAAAATGTTGTTCCATTTCTGATAATTTAAATATCAAATTTTCAATTAAAAAATAAAAAACATTTGATACTATGAACAATGCTGTTGACATAACAATTATGAGTAATTTAACGCATAACTCATTTTTTATGAAAATTAACTTTTTATGATACCAAAATTATACTTTACATTGATTATATAATTTCTTTTTATACAGAACTATATAAAATTAAAAAAATTACAGTGTACATGCTTAAGGGCCTCCAGTGGAAGTTCTCCCCTGACATCTACAATAAATAATAATTCGTATGTGTATTTTGTGCACTGGAAAGAATTTTTGCGGGACCCATTTTATTGTTGAACCGCTTCTCTCAAATAAAAGTCGGCCATATGAGCACGAAATAATAATATAAAATTGAAACGTAACTTTTTTGTTCAATTGCCTATTTTTTATTTTTAATAACCGTTACTTTTCTTTTTCTTTTTTAATGTTTACAGTGCGTATCATTTTGGAACGTGAATATCATTTGTTTTTATGCCGCCCCCGGTAGCTTTTAGAATGTGAATAGTACATGTTATAATTTAATAGGTCCATCTCGGTAGCTTTAAGGTTAATCTGCATTTTGTTCTATATATTTTAAATTTTAAATTAAACTTTTTATTTAATTAAAATGTACAATGTATTTATTTATTATTTAACAATTAACATACAAAAAGAATTAGATATATTGTGGGGTCTATTTAAGAAATTTCAGTAAGTTTCTTAATTGGAGAAAAAAATTTAATGAGTTGCTTAAAGTAAGAAAGATGATATGTCATTGTAGGAAAATGTAAAATATTATTTAAAATATAAGAAAAAAACTCATGTGAGTTTCTTTATTGAAAATGCTCTAAATACATATATTTTTTCATTGTCACAAACTAGTCACCATTAAAAAATATATTTTATTCAAAGAATTTAATTATAATATACTGATAACGTGAAGTTATTTTACACTCATCAAATCATAAATCATTATATATAATTATTTATAAAATTTTATAGTAATTATCTTAAAAATTATATCAAAAATTATTTATAATTTATTAATAGTACAAAAATATTTATCCTAGCAATACATCACAATTAAACGCTCATTCAAATACAAGAAAATGTTTACCAGAGCATCAGAGCAATAAAGAGAAACAAGAAGACCAGGGAATTCGAATAATTTTTTTTTTCTATGGAAAACGGATTCATACTGATTTAGCTGCAGTTGGAGAAATGCAGCTATGAACTTCATTTATTAACCTTTTTGTAGTGGATGGTCCACCAGTGCAGCAGAGGAACCAACGACGAATGCTCACTCAACCATGGACCCGAAAAAAAAAAGCGTACTAGCCCGAAATATCCAAATAGTCTTGCTGTTTATATTAGGGCGGGCCCAACCGTAAATTAGACCTAAAGTAAATTTTAAAATAAAAAATTATCTTGTACGAGAAAGTTATATGTTGAGTCTTTTGACAATATATATAATCTTTTTGCTATATAAAAACTAGGATTAAATGTGTTTTTGATCTTCCAAAAATATGACAAAATTATTTTTAGTCTCTACAAAAAAAATTTCTTGAATAAAGTCTCTCAAATATTAAAAATACCATAATTAGATATTTGTACTAAATTCTATTTAACTTTTCTATTAAATGATGACCACATCAACTTTCAAGTAAAATATTTTATTACTTGAAATGTCCAGTGATAATTTTTAATAAAAAATCGTGTAATTATTTTTGTTTTAGAGTTAAAAAAAATCTGTGATTTAGGATTAAACATGTAATAATTTTATTCAAAAAATATATTACTAATGTGATCTTGACATAATAGTTGACATGGACAGCCAAATCAACAAATTAATGATGGTTGTGATACTAATGTGACTATCATTTAACAGAAAAGTCAAACAGAGTTTAACACAAGGATCTAATTAAGGTATTTTTAATATTTGAGAGATTTTATTCAATGAAAAAGTTTGCTGGAGACTAAAACCAATTCTATTATATTTTTGAAGGACCAAAAACATATTTAACCCTAAAAACTAATAGCAAATATTTGTTTATTGGTGGGCCTAAAACTTGAACTTTAATATCTTTATCCTTGAGTCAGTCTTGATTAAGCATAAAAATTAATAATTTAATTAAAACACATAAATAATGTAAAAAAATTCCATTATCCAATATATATTATTATGTACAGCAAATTTGTTAACTTTAATAAAAATTACTTTAAAAGATATATTTTAAATGATTTTTAATTAGTTAATAGTATAAAAAAATTTATATTGACAAGACATGAAAATTAAACTCAAATATATATATATATATATATATATATATATATATATATATATATATATATATATATGGAGAGAGGAAATAGACTATGCACTAACAGTGTAAAATAGTTTTACACCATCATATAATCACAATCACCATGTATGGTTAGTTTGTTGACTATAACTACTTTAAAAATCATATTAATGATGATATCTAAATGGTTGATAGTATAAAAGTTTATATTAATAATACATAGTCATTAAATTTGTGTGAGTGTATATATATATATATATATATATATATATATATATATATATATATATATAATATATATATATATATATATATATATATATATATATTTATTTATTTATTTATTATTTAATATATATTAAAATAAGATTTGTGACGTACACTCATTTGATTTTCATAAGGACTATAAGATAATCCATTAGTATATTTTAAAAGAATAAAATATGTAGCTTGATAAAATACTCCTTTCAAAAAAATGTGTAGATAAACATTAGTGTATCTTTATAAAATTTGTTAACGTATATTCACTTGTTTTTTAGAAATAGTATTTTAGCAAGTTATACTTTATATGTATTTTAAGAAAATCAAAATATAATTTACTAAAATACTTCTTTTATAAAACAAATAGGTGTAGGTTAAATAATTCCATTAAAAATAATATTTCTTTATTACTAAAACATTTTAATATTAATAAAATCATTTTCCATATCCCAAAAACAATAACTTTTTATTATCTCATCTTTTTCTTTTTTTCCCCTATGACATCTATTATACTTTTCTTTTTTTCCTCTTTTTTTTTAATTCCAACCATTTCAATAATGTTTTGTTTGAATTAGGAGTAAAATAGAGAGAAAAGAAATATAAAAGAAAGAAATAAGAAGGATAGAAATAGAAGAGAAATTGAATGAAAAAGATATAATATTTGGATGGATAAAAATAAGAAAAGAAGAGGTGAAGAAATTTCTCTCTATTTGTTTAGATGGGTGGAAAAGAGATTAGAAACAAACAAATAAATCAAATGAAAAAAATTATACTAATTAAAAAATCAAATTTTTACTCTATTTTTTTTCTTAACATAAATTATTTATTTCTTAGACAAATTATGTTATAAAAATATTTAATTTTTTAAGAAATTGAAAGAAAAAGATATTATTTTCCTCTCATTTCATGCCAATTTGGGGAGAAAGTAATTTCTTGAAAATCTCACATAAATAACTTCTCTCCTTTTAGATCCTCTTTGGTAACTCTTGAGTCCAATGTGTGACTTTATAAGCCCAACCTAATCCAAGGATTTAATTATGAAGGGTCAAAGACAATCCCTCTAACATCTAACCTATAACTTGACAAAGTTAGCATTATTGTCTACAGTCTCTTCACCTTCAACTTAGGACTAGAGAGTTTGTGGATCCTCTTGAATTCTAGGCTAAGTACTTAGCCTGAGTTCACAATTACTGTGCATAAGCTCACATATATAAATCATGCCACAAGCTAAGGAATAATTAATCACACATCAGACTTAAATTCTTGTCAAATAAACCCTACTATGTCTCACTAAATTAATGACACCCTCTTATATATAGTTTTAGACCCACCTATAATAGGAAAATGTATAACACAACTATAGACAAACAATGTTGAACATTGGGACTGACCTTGTGTATAGAGCTTGACGTTCGCTAGAACAATTGTTCTTATAGGAAATTAAGATCCTATAATGTCACTATGTTCCCATAGCCCTTTAAGGTAGAGTTGTCAAAATGGGTTTCAACCCGCAAGCTAACCCGGCTCACCACGGGTTCGAGCCGGGTTGGGTTGGTAAAATTTGGCTCACTTGAATGGTGGGCCAAATTGAACTCAGCCCACTTGGCTTGCGGCTCACTTGGCTCGCGACTCACTCGGGTTGAACCCGTGGTGAGCCAGGTTGGCTCGCATGTTGAAGGTTTTTTTTTTTTAATATAACTTGCTATACTAACTTTGTAGATAATTAAAATAAGTAATATATAAACCCAATCATGTAATTCTATTCCAATCATAATAAAGGAGTAATATATTAATTTATCTTTTTATATATAAATATAGAATTAGAATGTAAATATGACTTTCCAAATCATTAATATATATAAATTGTGAGACACAATATAATAAACCTATTAATACTTTGGTTTTCATTAATTACATCAAAATTTTTATCACTTTAATTTAATTTTTGTATTTTTTTGATACTTTTTTAATTATGTATTTTATTTTTTTATTTTTTTTATTTTAGGTGAGCCAACCCGTATAATCCACCAACCCGTGGTGGGTTGAGCCGAGTTGAACATTTTTTGGCTCACCAAAAAGGTGAGCAGGTTGGGTTGGCTTATTTTTGCACTAACCCGTGGTGAGCCAACCCGGGTGAGCCGGGTTGGCTCACTTTGACAGCTCTACTTTAAGGTAATTGTTGAACCCAACACCAGATCATTTGACCATAATTTCTTTGCCTTTGGCACAGACCTGGAGGGGTTGTGGACCCTTTTAATAACTGCCAAGTCTGTTATCCAACTTTATGAACTCAACCAAATCCAAGGAATCAACTATGAAGGGTCAAAGACAATCCCTCTAACATCTAACCTATAACTTGATAAGATCTGCATTGTTGTTTATAGTTTATTTGCCTTCGACTTAGGATTGGAGGGGTTGTGGATCCAACCAAATTCTAGGTTTAATACTTAATCCAAGTCCACAAATAGCATGCATTGAGTTCACAAATACCAATCACACCACAAAATGAGGAATAATCGACTACATGTCACATTTAAATTCTTGTCAATTAAACCCTATTATGCCTAACTAAATTGATGACACTCTCCTATATATAGACCCACCCTTAATGGAAAAAGACAAAATAAAACTAAGGATTGGGTAGTGTCAAACTTTGAGACTAATTTTGTATTTAAAGCTCAACATCAGTTGAAACACCTTCATATTTCTCCTCTTAAATAAACAATATAAAATTTGATTTTTGTATCACATCACTCTCTTTTTTATTTTTTTTACTCTATTTCAACACAAACAAACAAAGCCTAAAATAAAATAAATGCGTGCTTGATATTATGTTTAGGATGTGCTTTCGTATGTTTGGATAAACATTAGCAAAATTGATTTTGAATGAAATTGGTTTTGATTAAAATTGATTTTAAAGTAATGTGATTTATGTTTAGATGTTTTTATTATAAAAACAAGTTAATAGCAAAATTTAGTATAATTTTTTTTATCTAATACAAAAGCTATCTAAAGTTACTTCAATTCAAAATAAATTTTAGACCTAAAATTAATTTCTTAATGTAAAACCAAATATACAAAAATATACGTAAATTTATGTTAACTGGTATTTCAACATAATTATAGATAATTTATCGTGAAACCAAACATACACTTCAAATATTAATGGCGTGAACGGTGAACGGTGAACGTGAATCAGTGTGGAAGTGACGAGAAAACAAATACACGGAGAACATTACTCATTGCGAGTTGATGGTAAGAAGGACTTTTATATGCCACACAAAATTGCTGTCACAAAAAAAAGTCAAAATACACACACAATAAAAGCGGGTTAAAGTGAAAAAATATTTATTTTCATTATAATGTCTCTTTTATTACTCTTGCTTAATTAAATTTAATAATTTTTAAATTATAAGTTCAATTATAGAAAAAATCTTAAATAAAGATTATTTAAATAAAAATGAAATAAAGATACGAGAATGGTAATAAAAATTGTTTAATAAAGGCCACTTTTTGGACTCATTACGTCAGTGGAAAAAAATGAAATCTCACTGCTCCTTGTACATTGGTTGGCCGGTAAGAAAATTAACCAGAAAATGATAGGGACACAGAGGACTAAATAACAGCGACAAATATGAAATGCCCAAAATTGACCCTAGAGGACAACAATTAATCTAGTTAACGGTATTTTTAGTGTCTAAAATAATTTAAAATTATGGTTTTTATCTTTAATTTTTAAAACATTATTTTAGTTTCTATATTTTTTGAAATATCTAAATTTTGGTCTCATTATAAGAGAAAAAAATGTTAGTTTTGGGAAATAAAATTTGAGTATTTTAAAATGCAGAGACAAAAATTATTAATTTTAAAAGTTAGGAATAAAAACTAAAATTTAATAATTTTTCAAAGACTAAAAGTACTATTAACCCATTAATATGATTAATTTTAAGGAAATCAGCAAGAGACCGATGCAAAACTTATGTATAAAATTAAACCAATCTACATATGTAGAAGAGAACAATGACTTTGAAAATTTTTACTTCTTGAAGTGGTAAGGATGAGCAAGACATACACAATTTAAATGTTTAATAAACCAAATTTCAATTGAGTGAAATATTTGACACGCATTATCTCTTGTAGACAATATCTAAATTTAGTGATATAATTAAAATTATATATACACACACACAAGAAATAAATATGGTGAAAATAAATTTATTTTAAAATACAAAAACTATAAATTTAGATCATACATCATATATAATGATTAAAATGAAAATTTAGTTAATGGTCATACATGATTACTTAAAAAACTCATGTATATTTATATTTTAATCTTAATCATTCAAATATGATTTAATAATTTATATTGTTTGTCTTGTTAATTAAAATGAACGATTAAGAAAGAAATCTTCTTTATTTAATTAACATGGATGATTAAATAGCTAACGGTAATAACGAATATATTGTTTGTCTTGTTGATATATGGTTAATATCCATTGTCAAGAGTCACTTTCTAATATGAAAAGATATATAAATCATCATCATGTAACATAATAGATCAAGAACATGTAGCTAAGTTTATGCTAAAGATTCACGATTGTTTTGTTTAGTGAAGAGAAAGAGATGAGAGAGAGATTTTGTCAAAGAAATTTGTCCTTTTTCCTATGAGTATTGGTGCATTAGTGTAAACTTCTTGATTTGAAGTTTTTCTTTTTTTACCTACCTTTCTTAATTGAGATTATTCAATTCATCAAAAAATCATGTCCAAATAATCTTGAACAGACAGTTTGTTTTGCCTATGTAATCGTATAAACTGTAAATTAATATTGATCGGTAAGATTGCCTCATGGCCATAGCCAAACTTAAAAGATGCAACTTAAGTAATATTTTTAGGTGAATTTCGATAAGCCCATATAACTTCCTTAAAATTTTATGCCAACTTTTTGACATTCAACCTATATGCTTCTTAATTAAACTAATAAGGATTTTATTAATGGCTTTGACTTGATCATTAGTCTAAGCATAATATGCAGTTTTATATATCTCGATTCAACATATTGAAAAAATTTTCAATCAGTGAAAACGGTACCTTGGTTAGTGGTAGTGATTTCACGAATTCTAAACCGAAAAATGATGTATTCCTTAATAAAATTAATTATGTCATTTTGATCAACTTCTTAAAGAAGAATAGCTTCAACCCATTTTGTAAAATTAGTCACTAATATATTTTGATGAAGGAGGGTGAATTTGGTCTATTAGATTCATTGTCCATCCTTGAAATGGCCATCACTCGACATATGAATGTAACTCGCTAGCAAGTACTTGTTGCACATTGTCATGTTTTTGACATTTTTCACAAGACTTAATATAATTTATCCATTCTTTTAAAATTGAAGGCCAATACAAGCCTTGTTGAAATAGTACCCAATTCCTCTTTTCAAATGCTTGATGGACACCACAAATGCCTTGACAAACTTCAACTAAAGTGATATAAGCTTCTATTTCACCCAAACATCAAAGTAAATTACCATCAACTCCCTTTTTATATAACTCATCAGCCAAAATTACTTAATTTAAAACCTTATACTTAACTTTTTGATCCACTTTTGTATTAGGATCTTTCAAGTTTTCAACAATAGGTCTTCACTTTTGTATTAGGATCTTTCAAGTTTTCAACAATAGGTTTTCTCTGATCATTGTAAGTCGAAGAGTTAATGTTTATTATTTAGACTTTTTGGCAACTTTTCTTTAGGTTTAGTCAATCTCAATTTAAATGTACAATTTAAATTTTTACACATTATATCATTTTAATAATAGTTGTTTCACATAATTTGTTTTTTTTAATTTATCCTTAATTTTAATAGTTTATCTCTTTAATTCATTCTTATATAATAAAATAAAATCTTCATTCTTGACAATGAAGACATCTCTTAAGTCTTAATACACTTTATTCTTCTTTAATTATTTGACAATAGTAATATTTTTTTTTTATACTTTTTTAATTTAATTTTTAACTTTTATCTAAATTTAAAAATACATCTATAATGCATTGAAAACTTAACTAGTAATATATGTTAAAGTTTATTTATTTTTCGAACCCCGCATGCATACTTGATTTATAAATTTGTTCTTGTTTATTCCAAAACATGCTTATTAGCCCTTGTTGTACTTTGATTGGCTTGAGCATCATAGTAATTTCTCAAGTATTCAACTGCTTGCTCTGGTGTCATCATCACTGGACAAGGTTAATAACCTAGGTACGTAACTCGAATATCTTTGAAATTAAGCTTTTTAGACAAAGACATTAATTTCAATAACTTATTTAACATGGACATGGGAAAAAATGGCAAATGAAAAATTCATTAAAGGTAATTGATTAAATGTGTAAAATAATTTAAAAATCATATTAATTAAGATCCCATTTTAAAGGCCAGAGAAAAAGTTTACTCGTTGGTTTGGAATAAACTATGACTAACAAGTAATATCTTCTTTGTGCTCTACTTTATGAGCTTGTTTAATTTTTAATTGAAGAAACCTTTAGAGTGATGCGAGGCTTGCTGTGTAAAATAGTATGTAGTAGGAGTGATTACCTTTCGCTGCTGCTACAGTATAGTATATAGTAGTGGTGACATTGCGTGTAACCAACAAATCGAAATGGTTAGACAAAATTTTGTACGGAGAATGAGATGCTGATATGGAAAAAGGGCGTCAATGACTAAGGAATCTTTAAATATTCCTCTTTTGGGTTGTTTAATTTATTTTAAGTAAAAATACATGTTAAACAACTTATCAAAGATGATTAATGTAATTTATATATTTAAAAATAGTTGATATAATATAAAAAATTACACAAATCATTTTTAATAGGATTGTTTAACTTCATTTTTATTTGAGGTAAGTTAAACAACTCCAGGTAAGAATGAAGTGGGGGAAAAATTATAAAAGATTCACTTATTAGATGTCCTATTGTTGATAGAGAAATATTAATAATACATTCTTTAACATACTTTTTAGAACACACTCTTTATTATTGTCTAGAATTTATTAAAAATCACAATTTGTATGTGTCTCATTCATTATTTTATGAGTCTCTCTCTTAATTTTGTTATTTTTTACAAATTTTAACCAATAATAAAATATGTATTAAAAATATATGTTAAAAAACGTATTATTAGCATTCTTTTTATTGGTAATTAATTTGCTGATAAGAGCTCTCAGTGCCACATTTCTGAGAACTTTTCTCCTCAGCTAGTTGCTGTAGCATACTTGAGGATGTCCAAAAGCCACACCCTTTTTCCTTTTGGGGTACATAGAAGCCACAGGTTTGCATCATTTGAATGCCTTTACAATGTGGACCCAACTAAACCCTCAATTGTAGCATTTAAGCACCGGGTACAGGAAATAAATCACTGTGAGCAAAAAGTGGGGATAATAACATGACAACGAAAAAAAAAGAAAAATGGGGAATGAACTCTTTAATTATTAACTACATAACAATAATTAAATGGTGATAAGAAACGAATGAAAAGCTAGAATTTATGTTCATTTTCAGTAAAAAAATAAAATAAAATCATGGACACTTAATACTAGTAGACACTCAGAGAAAAAAGTGTAAATGTGATAAATGATATAATATGATAAGAAGTGATATATAAAAAAAATGAGAAGTGTCAGCGAAATATGTAGACGAGTGTCCAAAAATTATAACTTATTTCCATGCATGTCACTAGCGCGAAGCTGTGTCTTCCAACATGTTTAACAGTACTGGATTGGAAAGTTTTGTTTGGTGGGTCGCGGGGGAGACTTTTGGTGTTTTTGAAGATTATTTTAATAGGTTTAATTAATATTTTCGTTTCAGTCCTTATATTTAAAAATTTTATGTTCTAGTTTTTACACAAGCAATTTTTTTATATTTTAATCCTTGCGCTTTATTTTGTGGCAGTTTTAAACAAAACTAACAACAGGAAGTAAAATATAAAAAAGAATAAATTATATTAACACTCCCTGTAATTTCATCAAATTTCATCCAATACATCTTTTTAATTATTTGATAAATATTACACTGATACCTCTTATTATTACATTAACACCGTTGATTGTTCAAAAAAAATTACACCATATATTTTTATAAGAGAGGTTATTTTAAACGTTAAAAAAAAAAGAAATAATGTGCAATCTTAAAAATTTTTAGAGGATATCAATATAATTCACACTATAAAAAAATTAGTTGTATAAAAACTAAAATGTAGACTTTTTAGGTATAAGAACTAAAACGAAAAGTGTACACAAGTATAGAGACCAAAAATTTAATTAAACCTTTTTAATATTATTAAACCTTTTTTATGTGTATAATAACGACAATAATAATTGAACTTAAGACTTTGTATAAGCTACCCAAATCTTCCACCAAGCCAACTGAATGTTTTGGATTTTTAAAAAGAAAGAATGCTTAATTTTTCTTCATTATAAATATATGTTTTATTATATATTCTTAAATCGTTTTGAAAAGAAACATAATTATAAATATTATGTATAAATTAATTCTTAAATATTTGTTAGATAAATTCTAATTTTCATAATTGCCCCTACTATTTTTTTTTGCCACCGTCTCTGCACGCTTGTAACAAGAACAGGGAGATGCATTATACACTTTTTTCAGGCATTGTCCCTTCAAGCCTAAGGTAGTATAAATCCTTGCTTTAAGCCTTCAAAAAAAAAAAGTTATTTAATATTAATATTTATACAATTTTTTATTATTAGTTAGTTTAGTGTAGTGATAATTAAAATGTTTTTTTTAAATGGGATTCAAACCCTGTTGGGTGAAAGACTACTTTCATATTTTATAAGGTTTTAATTTTTCTGTTATTCTCTCTCATATAAAAAATAATTAGTCATTAATTTCAATTAAATAGATTGTCTCTTTATAGTTAATATATCGATTATCACCATGATTAGTCTATCAAAGTATTGTTATTAGCTTTAAAAAGGCTTTAGGGCAAGGGAGGGTTGGCTTAACATAGTTTTAGGCCAAAAGCAAACTTTCAGGTGAGGCATTTTTTTTAACAAAAAGGCCTCACCTCAAAGTTTGCTTTGGCCCTAAAACTATGTTAATAAGCATGGCAACGAGATGGAGCTGGGATGAGTTTTTTCTTCCTTGCCCCAGCCCCCTGCCTCCTCAACATAACCCCTCCTTTCGATATCTGACAAGGATCAATTTTGATATCCCATCCTTGCCATCGATGGGAGTCGGGTTTTCCTTGCCTTGCCCTGCTTAGTCCCTGATGTCTCTTTAAAAAAAATATATTTTTGGCAAATTACATTAAAATGTAATTTTAGATAAAATATTTTAATTCTAAAAATAAATTTTATCTAAAGTATTTTAAATGAAATACTTTTGCAAAAATTATTGATTTTCTCACGCATAATGTTTTAATTCTATAAATATTGCTTTTTTGTTAGGGGGCCCGCTAGTTTAGAGGTGAGGCGAGTATCAACATCCCCGTCCTTGCCTCCATCCTCGATTTTGACACTCCAGGAAAACCTAACCTCGTCCCCGATCAAAGCAAAAAAAACCCAACAAAGTCAAGGAAAGATTTGAGCAAGTACCCATGGAACCGGGTATATTTGCCATGCCTATATGTTAGGCCAACCCTCCTTTGCCTTAATTGTCAATTAGTTGATATTTTCATTTCTTACCATAAAATATGGTTTTGGTGCGTATTAAGTTCAATTAAATTATTTTTCACTTTTCATTTTCCCACCTCATGAAGGAGAGATTAATTTTTTGAAATTTATGTCCTCTAGAATGAATAAAGATATAGTAAGTAATCTCAGTCATTAACAAAAATATTTAAATACATGTATAATTTGTTATGTATATGCGCACAATATCTATGGATGATTTTTTTTTTTCATCAACAATTAATGTTATTTATTTTACTATCTAGAATGAATTGTTTGTTTAGAGGAGTCGAATTTAATTTTTTGAGATATAATCACACGCTAAAGTCAAGATTCCTTCCAAGAATCGTTTTTTATACACATATATTTCGAAATATATACTTATTTAACACATACTAGCATTTTTAATCTATTAATATATAACATTTTTTTCGTCAAAAGAAACTGCTACTTACTCAGTGGGCTGAAGTCAGGGACGAAGCACGTGACATTGACAATCACTCACTTCACCAGAAAAACAATAGCATATGCGTACGAAACATAGTCTTCGTACTTGAAACTTTCCAAATAATATTTATAAGAAAACAATAAATTAATTTTGTTTGAAATTTCTTCGTCTAACTTGTCAAACTGAATATAATTATATGTCCTTACTTTACAAAATTTTTGACAATGAAGTTTTATAATTGTAAAAAAATGGCTCTTATAAAATAAAAGTTAGACTTAATTACATTTTTAGTCTTGTTAGTCTTATAATTGTGTGATTTTAGTCTCTTAGATTGTAATTGCATCAATTAAGTTTCTAAACTTTAATTCTCATTTACAATTAAGTCTTTGTGTGAATCTTCCGTTAAATATTTAATAAATTTTGCTAACATGACAACATGTAGAAGATGTGGGGGTTGACATATTGACGTGATGGCATGCGAAAATGAGTTTAGAAATTGACAATGCTTGATATGGAGTTACCTTTTTACCCCATACTCAAACACCAACACAAGAATCACATGGACAATTTTCTTGTTTGAAATATGTATGAAAAATATATCGCATATAATTTAAATGTGTAGGAGACTAAAGATGTACATATATTTACTACTACTAAATTAACAATATAATATTATAAAACTAAACAAATAATAACTTATTCTTTTTAAAATTATATATCTTAATTATAACCTAATTACTTTATTTTAAATAATTTTTATTTTATAAAATTGTATTATTTTGATTTTTTTCCTTTGTATACTTTAGTGACTAAAATAAAATATTATTATTGATGTAATAACTTTTTCTGTGTTTCAATAAAAAAAATATTTATATTATATATTTTCATATATTATATCATTTGAAATTGAAATGTGAGGAACTAAGAATGTGTTTGTTTTTCTGTTTCAATCACGTTCAACGGAATTTTCTCACTTTTTAAAACAAAAAATTAGAAGGAAGGATATGATGGATTGACATTCTATTGGGTTTAACTGAAAAACAAATACACATTAAAATGGCACAATTATGATACCTACAAGACCAAAGTGCAATTAAAACTTGAAATTAATTCAAACTCGACCTATGTAAATTTTCAATTCTTCTCTTTTGGGTCTTGCTTATAACCATGATTGCACCTTGTCTTTTCCTTTAGAAGCAGTAGAAATAAGATGTGCTTGGTTGACGCGATGCCTTCGTTTGTAAGATGAAGATTGGATGCTTTCAAGGTGCGTAGTAATCTAACTTCAAAGTTACTTCAACTAATGCTTAAGAAATTGAATTAATCAGATTGAAGTAATTAAGCCAAGATAAAGTACTACACAGACGAATGTAGAAAAAAATAGTACGGAGTGCAATTATAAAAACTAAACTTTATCTAACAAATATATAAGAATTCATTTATACATAATATTTATAATTATGTTTCTTTTCAAAACGATTTAAGAATATATAATAAAACATATATCTACAATGAAGAAAAATTAAACATTTTTTCTTTTTAAAAATCCAAAACACATGCTACCAAGGTTTGTTTTATGATATTTGGTTCGCTTTTTCAAAATTTACACAGTAATGTGTCTGGAATGTGCACTCAAGGTTAGAAATATGTTGGAGCCTCACAAATACTGACAATAAAAACAAAGATGAGAAGAGAAAAAATGAAAAATAAAAAATGTATATATAAAATAGTAATAGGAAGAGAAAATATTTGTTAATGTTTCTTAAAATTTAAGTTGTCAATCCCTTATATAATGTTCATAAGCTTGTCTCATTGAAAAAGGTTAATAAATAATTTTTAATTCTTAAATCAATTATAATCAAATAAATATAAAATAAAGACTAAAAATGTCAAATGCAATCATTTATAACCTATAAATTAATAATAATGGATTATAAAAGGAAAAACTATTAAAAGGGGAAAATAAATTATACTCAAATATTTTATCTTTTTTTGGTGTACACAAACGACAATAAGATTCGAACCTAAGATCTTGTGTATACTATCTTAACCTTTTACTATTAGGCCGACCCTAGTAGTTCACTCAAATATTTTATCTAGAAAAAGGAAAAAATAGTATCTCTATCATAAAAACTATAAAAAAAGAAATAGAGTATTTTTTTTTTAAAAAAGAAATGATGTCATTATTTTTGCATAATACTATAAAAAGATAATTGATTTTTATCAAAAAATAATACTTAAATATTGTTATTTATGCAATCAAACTTTTAAATAAAAATAATTATCTTATTTTTAAATATCATGCATATTAAAAAATTAAAACTAAAAAAAAATAAAAAAAAATAGGGGCAGGGGGAAGACCCCCCTAAGGATGTATGTACATCCGTCCCTGGCCACACTACTAAATTAATTTATTTTCATTCAAGTTTCGTATTGGTTTAATTTAGTTGCAATTAAATTGTTTAATTAGATTAGCATTGTTTTTAATCTAGCATTATAGATAATTTCCCTAACATTTTTTTTTTTGCTGAGAGCTGCTGCTTGATTTTAGTTAATCAAGGAGAATCTGGCTTCTCTAAAGTAAAATTCTCATTTTTTAAAGGATAAAATAAGTAATTTTAATTATTAATAAAAAATAAACAATCAATATTACATATACCTGCATAACAAATTATAAATATTTTAAAATATCAACAGTTAATTCATTCATCTATGACTAAAATTATTAATTATATCCTTACTTTGGAAGATAAGTCCAATAAAGTCTAATATAAAATGGGCTTTGCCCTACAGTACAATTAACAATAATGATGCATGTCTGACCTATAGTTTATTATTATTATTATTATTTTGATGCATTATAAGTTTTGACACTTATTTGCTACTCAAAAGATTACCCATGCAAGATGTTTTCATTAATTCTTGATAATTATGTTATTTAAAAATCATGTTTTTAACGACCATAATTTTGAAAATGTTATAAATATATTCGATATGCTTAAAACATTCCTAAGGATATTATCATGAATATGTGTGAATGTCCAATTTTGTCCACCTTTTTATCTTATTTCTTTTTTTTTTTTTTTTTGTTCTCTTTTTTTATTTCTTTTGATATTCAAAATCATATTTCATAATTTAATTCTTTTTTGTTAGTCATATTGGGCTGGTACAAGCCCACAGAGTGGCTTTTTGTATGCTTTCTGAAACAATAATAAGAAGATACCAAAAAAAATAATAATTCAACTTTAGCAACAATGACTCTTTCGCACTGCGTTCTGTTTTTGCCATTCTTAGGCCAGGCACCGTAGCTTTACAGGTACCATCCCTAAAGCCACCTAACCACCCCTGCAACCCTTGTCTCTCGTCTCTGTAAGAAGACAATTAAATCAATGTTCAAGAGAGGAGGTATGAGAATATCAATTGAGGAGAGTATAATGAGAATTGAGAAGGGAAGGCTTTGATTTTAGAGACTCTGAGTTGGAGGCCCTATTACCATCAATCAATCTTCCTTCCTTCGGTTCCCCTATTCTCACACGTACAAAGAGGGTCTTGGAAGTTGGACTAAAACTTGCCAACGGGTTGAAGGGTGAGCACTAATAAGTAGGTAACGTTTTCATCCGTTACTTTGCTTCAGCTGTGGTGTGTCTGTGAACACCGTAATGTAAACTCTTCACTCTGCTTGTTCTTTACCTTGTTTCTATTCTCTTTGCACCATACCCCTATCATAAAATAAGTAACAAAAGAAAAAGATAAAAAAAAAAATCGATTTGAATCAAAGATGAATAATAAACAGGCAATCTTTGAATATGCATTTTGTGTTCTGTTCTCAAGTTAATATGCGTTCATAATAATAATAATAATAATAAAAATAAAAAAATCGATCAAAAGATGTCATTCTCTTAGCCTATGCTACATCATTCGCATCCTAACTGGTTCCTAGACAATCACCATCACAAAACCCAAACGCCTAATCCACCGAGCCAACAAGCAAACCCAACTGGATATCCCTTGAACCTGCAACACACAAATAGACCAATAGCCATACATTAGTTACCAAATCCAGCCCCTCCGATACCAAAAACATCAAAACCGCAAGTACCACAACCTCATGACCAAACCACTCAACTGTTGAACAGCCGCGAACCCTTCGCGCCGTCGACAACCTTCTGCAAAACACCAAGCCCCCCGCCCTATCCTCCGCCGCGTTGCCATTGCGACGCCGGAAGTACGTCGTTCGTTCACCCCACCGCCAAACCCGTTTTCCCCTTTTCTCTCTTGTGTCGTCTCTCGCGTGTTTATTGCCAGCTATTTTGACATATTATCTTGATTTGACTTAGGTCAGCAAACTCAACACTCTATTAGGCTTTGTGTTTTGCTCTTTGTTGGGCCTGACGGACTTAAATGAACGAAGTGTTGTGCTTATTTGAGTTGATATGATGGGATCCAAATCTGGTTGTTTATTTGCTTAATATGGGCTGGGAAGGATTTTGTTTGTTTTGGGCTTAGATTGTTCAGCTCTTTTGAGACTAATCATGAGATAACAAAAATAAAAATTAAAAAATAATAATGAGCATTTCAAATAAAATAAATCACTTTGTATGTTCATTTTCGTTTCAGTTAATTCATCTATCTTTTCAGTCCCGCTTCGTTTTTTATTAGCTTGTATGCTTTAGTTGAACTTCTGAAGAAAAAAAAATGAATGAGCATAATTTGGTGAGAACGACACCTTTATTCGGTTTAATATTTTAATAATGATCTACGTTCTAATTGTTTAGCCAAAAGTCAAATAGTTTCTTGAATAATTTTTTTTTATTAAATCTCTCAAATTATTTCTTTAATTAATATAACGTATTACCACATCCAAATTAAGCATTTAATAATAAAGGTTTAGTAATAATCATTTTAGATACACTTCCTGTTTGGATATTACAAAAGCCTTAACAGGTGTAATAATAATCCATTTTGATACACTTCTTGTTTAGTTATTGTAAAAAGCTTTTTAAAACAAAATCTTAAAAATTAAAACAAACATGTAAATAAAATTTTAATCTAATAATAAAGGTTTAATAATAACCATTTTAGATGCACTTCCTATTTGAATATTACAAAAGCCTTAAAAGTGTAATGATAACCATTTTGGATGCACTTTTTGTTTGGTTATTGCAAAAGTTTTTTAGAATAAAATCTAAAAAATTAAAACAAACGTTTGAATAAAATTTTAATCTAATAATAAAGTTTTAATAATAATCATTTTGAATGCATTTCCTGTTTAGGTATTACAAAAGCCTTAAAAGGTGTACGGATAATTATTTTGGATGCACTTTCTGTTTAGTTATCGCAAAAGCATTTTAAAAACAAAAAAAAATCAAAAATAAAAATATTAACACACAAACTTTTTTTACGCAAAGAATTATATGAGTCTGATTCTCTATTGCACCGTAAGATACGTAAGAGTAGAGGACCACTTTTGTCGATCTCAAAAATAATAAAATTTAATCATTTCAAGATAAAATAAAAAATAATAATCATTTAAAAAAATTAAAAATATAATATTTTTTATAGATAACAAAGCTTTCTTGATAAATAAATAAATAAACAAATAAAACACCTAAAAATGTTCTTTTTTTTAAGGGGTAAAATAAATAATTTTAAAGTTATATTGTTTACATTTAATTAGGAGTAACTGTCTTTATGACGGACGTTGTAAGATGCTAACACTTTTTCTATACGTAATTGATTTTGAACGCAAAATTTGGTTTCAAATATCATTTTCTTTTAAAGGTTTTTTCAATGTTTTTCCTAAATAAATATTGGTAGTGACTCCATGTTTTTAAACATATTTTTTGCCGTCTCATCGTGACCTCGATTACGACAATATGAATAAAAATTTTCATAAGAATCTTAGATTTCTACCCTCACCTATAAAAATGTTTTGTTAACAAACATAGTTAAAAAATATTATTATGAATACTTATAAAAAAAAATCATACTGAATATAATAATATAATATTTTCAACTTAAAATTGTTGATAAATTTAAAAGAATCTCCTTATCAAAGACACCCTTAACTTATCTTTATATATTTATGAAATATTGGTTCATTTTCTCCTTACACCACTATAGTGTGCAACTTTTCTCAAGGAGATCCCCTAGTGTCCAGGGACTAATTGAATAGTTACAATAAGAAAAGTAAAATTGCTTGTGATTTAGACTTATACTGTAATCCTTTAAGTCTGATAGTATTATTGGAGGAGTACGTCTCCTTTTTCTACCACTAATTGACAACCGAAAGTAGGTCCAATAAGCGAGACGATTGTTGTCGGAACGGTTAGAGACGACAACCACATGGTAACAATCTTTACACAAAATAATACGTTATCTGATTTATATAAGTCTTAAATTAAATCTTCTGAGATATGTAAAATTCTGAATTTCATCCTTCTTAAACACTTACTGAATTGAATATTAGAATATCCTTGTAGATGATTACCATTGTTGCTCCATCCGTCATAATCAATTGTACCAACTACTAGGAGATTGTTGATCTTCGTGTGGATGTGACTCTACCGACTTGCATTCACGCTTGGCATATTGTCCAGTGATATGCTAAATAGTATCTAAATTAACTTATAAATATTAGATATTTAAAAGATAGTTATAGTCAGATTACAATCTACAACCATTAAACGCGTAGATCAATCAACACAAGATTATTTCAACTTAATCTATGATTTTAAGTTTGAGTATTAAGTATGCAGCTAATTAAATGTTCGAAGAAAAATTTCTGTCGTCTATAGTAGTTCTATCCGACTTAAGCATGATTATTTTCCGTAAAAATACTTCTCATCTGTACTAAAAAAAGATTACGATCTGGGTGGATCGAGACTTGGAAACTGGAAAGGGGACACAAAATTGAGTCCCTTCTTTCTCCTTGTGTCTCTTTTTCTCCAGCATCAAGGTAGCTTGCCCTTGGAAAGTTAAGACAAAAAGCAACTAGTTGAATCTTGACAATGACGTCACAGCAAGTTGCAACAACCCACACCTTAAATAGTGAATGCTTAATTAAAGTAATAATTACTACCTTCTGTTTTTAAAATATGGGTTATCTTAACGGGTATTTCGTGCATAGGAAATTAAAAATAAAAAATATTTTACAAAGGCAAAATGTTGACGAATGTTTTGTGTTGATTATAAGATATTTAAGAAAATAAAAAACAAAAAATATTAATGAAAAATATTTATCATATTAAAAATATATAATTATTTAATACCTTTTAAATAATTATATAGAAGCATTGATTTTTCTTCGGTTAGTAAACAAATATAACAAATAAGAGAAAAAGAGAAGAACGCCATATATTTATACTGGTTCATCTAGTAATTTGATGTTACATCTAATCATTAGTTACCTACATAGAAGTTTACTCTACCAAACAAGTAATACAAGGAACACCTATTCCTCACAATTCAAGTATGTTTTACATTTGTTTCTCTAAGTATTTTTTTGTAAGCTTTTTCACGTTTCACTTGCCAACGATATTTAAGAAAACTTAAGCTAAGCATCTATCATTAGTATATGATATTTAATTATTAAATTGTTAGTTACAAGTTTTACTCTCAACTAAGATACAAACAATAAATATTGAAATTTCTTACTGCAAAAGATACTAATATATTTTAACATAGCAAGTATGTGTAGTAGGTAAAACTTTTTATTCTTATGATTGAAGTGGTGACATTCTTGAAAGTCTTTCTTGTCTCGTCTTTTTTTTTGTATAGGTGTGACACTCAAGGTAACTTCTCTTTACAAAAATTTATGCATGAAACCTTTTGTCCCTATCTTATCTTACCAAAGACACTTCAAGACTTAAAAACTTTAGGATCAACTCAAAATGATGCTTTTATAGAATGAAGTTTGTGTTTGGCTTAGGACAAAAGATTTTATAGGATAGTATACATAACTTTTTTTCCCAATTGATACATTAGACCATGTACATATCCTATACAATTAGAGTGTAGTATCAACATTTAACATAAAACTTATTCATCTTTGATATTTGTTTGTTAATCATTAAAATCTTAAAATTGTATTGTCTTTTTCTCAACATTTAGGATTCTCATTATTCATTAACATGACTCTTAGGAAATAGGTAAATTTAATACAATAAAGATTTAATTAATATGTGTTTGGATTAGTTGTCAAAAATAGATTACTTTAATAATCAATAGAGTTTAATAGTCATGCACTGTTAGTGTAAAAAATTTATACTGTCAATGCATAACCTATTTTCTCTAATCAATATAGATATAATCTAATATTGTTATAATTGATTATATAAGATAAGATTGTTTGGAATGTGAGGTGAAAAATAATTTTAGATAATATCTTTTGTTTGAATTGTCGAAAGAATAATTTTTTCTGGAAAAAAAATACAAAAAAGAGTAAGAAGTTATTATTTGTAGTAGTTGATTTTATATTTAAATTAATCACATGTTAGGAATATATAAAATAGTAAAACAAAATTTAATTAAAAATAAACTTTTTTTATTAATGCTTGATTGTAATAAAATTATTATTTTTTATTTATTTAAAATATTATTAAACAATAATATAGAATAAATTAAATATTTTATCATTTATAATCAATATTTAAATTTCATTGTTCATATGTGTTCCTTTTCTATTTTCTTTAAGGAAAATACTCAATTCAATCCTCAAAAGTTACGTTACGTGCACTATCACGTTAATTTTTTTAACATTTTTGTTATCAAATTAATAATTCAAAGATTTAACATTTCTTCATAAGTCTTCTAAAAAATTTAACATTAAATTAATCTCTCAAAAATAAAAAATTTACCATATTTATCCTTTTGACTTGACGAAAGATATCTTTAAAAGACAAATTTATTAACAAATTAAATTTTTGAGCAATCAATTTTGGTGATAAAATCGTAACCCGAAAAATATAATAATGATTTCGTCCTATTCAAGTCCGTTGTATTGTTTAGTGACACCGCATTCGAGACAATGTTCGTTTTAATTTTTATGAGCCATTCACAATTTTATCTTTAAAAGGCACCTCCGCAGGTTAAAGAAGAAAAATGTTTATAAATTTTCATTGGTCTCGATTCATATTTAATGTGAAACTTTTGGTAGGATAGAATCATAGTCCCCAGTCGAGGCTAACGGTATGTTTGGTAGAGAGAAAAGAAATAGAGGGAAAGAAATGAGAGAAGTGAGAAAAGAATAGAAGAGAAATAGGTAAAAAATAGAGTGGAAGTTAAAGTTGTTTGGTTGAAGAAAAATAGAGAAGAAATAGAAAAAAATAGGAAAGAGAAAAATAAAAAAATAAAGCAACAAAATCAATTTCCCTATTAACAAAATTGATTTTAGGTTGTGTAAAAGATAACGGATAAAGAGCTTTTATACTATGCAAATCGATTTCTTCAACCAACAAATCGATTTTGTAGGTTTCGTTACATCATTTATTTTTAATTTTTATTTTAATAATAATAAATTTTATTAATTTTTATTACTAATATTTTTTTATTATTATTATTATTATAATAAATTTATTTTATTATTAATAATATATTATTATTATTATTATTATATAACAAAAGTATACCAAATCGATTTACATTGTACAAAATGGATTTACATAACACAAAATTGATTTTGTTGGCTGTATTGTGAAGCCAAAATCGATTTAGAGCAATATACCAAATCGATTTTGTTTGTTTACAAAATTGATTTGGTGTGCATAAAAATACACATCCTTGGTTTACAAAATTGGTGCAAATCGATTTACTGACTGTTAAAAAATCAATTTTGTGAACACGGTCCCCCTCTCTTCCGCTAAAATTGTCTAATTTTTGCGAGGCACTTGTATGATTTCTTCACAAATTTTTGCACTTTCACTTGGAAGTTTAACAGGTGTGGGCCCCATGGTTTTTTTTTCAAAATTTTCATTGCTTTTCTACTCTACCAAACGAAGCGAATTTCTTGATCTCCCTACTCTTCCGCGCTCTTCCACCCTCCTTTCTCTATTTCTTCACTACCAAACAAAGTGTAAGGGGCTAGATTGCCCGACAGCCTCACGTGTGGCCTAGGCTCTCCTCTAGCATCAATGTTCTACTTACGTCTACTGCATTGTTAGGCTTACCACATTTGATGTATTGTTTACTTTGGCTCTTGTAGGCCTTTATAGTTTTGTTCTTTAAAAGGCACATCGGTGGGTTAAGAGAAGGTGCGTATAAATTGTTATTGGCCTCAATTCCGATTCAATGTAGGATTTTCAGTGGGATGGAATAGTAGTCCCTAGTTGAGAGGGTCTAATAGTCCCACGTGGGACCTAAGCCCTCATTCTAGGGCCAATGTTCCACTTAAGTCGTTGCATTGTTAGATTTATTGCATTCAAGATATTATATGCCTTGACTCTCGTGGACCTTCACAATTTTGTCAGTTAAATTACAACTTGATGGGTTCAAGAAAAATGGTGTTTATAAATTACCTTTAGTCTTGTTTTCTATTCAATGTGAGACTTTTGGTGGGATAGAACAAATTTAAATATTTTAAGAAACTAATTGATAATCATAACAAATATAATTTTAAAGAACCAAATAATGATTTTTATTTGGACTGGATTTTTGTTGTTGAAAGATTTGATTTTTTTGGGGGGGGGGGTGGGGGGAGGAAGAGACTTGAAGTTAAAGTGCAATTGAGTTGGTTGATTAGAATATGGGCCGAATTTTACAATTTTGTTTGGTTGAGACTTGGGCCTAGTCGTTTGTTTGGTCATTTAGGTTTGTGGGCTTTTGTTAAAGTTTATTTTTGAGTTATTGATTTATTTGATGTGGACAAAGTGTTTAGGTTCTCAAATGATGCTAAAATAATAAAAATAAAATAAAAAAGGAATGTAAATAGAATGAGGAAGAGTAGATAAAAAGAACGTTTCATAAATAGTAGTCATTTTTCTAAAAAAGATATAAAGTGTAAAAGTCTTTTTTTAAATTTTGTTGGTCATGTGTATTTTGTTTGATTTTGTTATTTTTAAGATGTAGTTTGTTTGCTTATCCTGGTACACGCATTTTTAGTTGAGTAATATTTTCTTTTGAATTGCTTATTTGCTCAATTAAATTGTTCTAAAAACAAATAGATGCGATAGGCAAAGACAGTAATTGAATAGCAGATACCTTCATTATTATTATAATCATAAAAGTTTATTGATTTATTTTATTCTAACTTTAACATTAAGTAATAATGAATATATTTATTTTATAAAAAAAATAAAATATAAAAAAATTATTTTCATGATTAACACTAAGTTTTTCATATTTTTTTAAAAATCTTATCCATATAATGATCGATAATAGCGTTTAAATAATGAATGTTAAATGTTTATTGAGTAGCATAGTACTAACTTAAATCTCGTGTAAAAAAAATAAATTTGTTTGTCCTTCTTCAAGATAAATGAAATTTTCTTTGTTTAATGAAAGTGAATTTCCTTTCCTTTATTGTCAAAGAAATTTTGTTTAAAAAATTATCCATGTGATGACTAATGAAGGAGGCTGAAAAGGTGATAAAATAAATATACTACTTTGTTAAATGAGGTGGGATCGGGTAACAATCTAATCGAATCATTTATTAGCACTCTATTTGATAGGGGAGAAAGAAATAAAATGGATGAAAATAAAGAAGAGAGAATTCAGATTAGAAATAATAAAATTATATTACCCCTAACATAGAATTTCATAAAAATCAATTCTCACTTATGTAAATCGATTTCCCAAGTATTAAAATGCAAGAATCGATTATTATGTCTTTTTCATAATATCCCTCTTGTTGGTACAAAGAGGCATGATAATTCATGCTCAACCACACTCTACTTCGTTTACTAGAATAGATTCCACTTCGTTCAAAGGAGGAGACACAAGCTACTATAGTGCACCACCTAGCCCAACATTGTACTAAAATTATTAAAACAAAACCGATTACCAGAGTTGTAGAATTTATTATTAAAACCCATAGGGTCGACCTAGTGCATGAAGTCATAGATTTTAACTTTAGTGTGACCATTGCACATACACAAAAAAAGAATTGATTATAAAAAAAAGGAGAACCAATTATGGCTGTGAGAATCCGTTATAAAGAAAAATAAAAAAGGAACAAGAACGAAGAATGACAGAATGTGTGGATTAATTTGGGCAAGTAAGTTCTCTCTCCTCACAATCTACAATTTCATTGCTCTTTCCACTTAGTTTAGCATGGAAATTTTTTTATATGAGCCACTAACTTTATATTTCTCTACTAAACAACTTCAATTTCACACATCCCTTCTATTTCTTCTCCCTTTTCTCAATTTTCCTACTATTTCTCCTTTACCATACATAGAGTAAATGAAGTGTGATCAAATATTATTGTGAAGAGTTTTATACCGAGAGAAAAACTAACAATATATTTTCTAACATATTTTTTATTATTGATTTGAAATTTATTGAGAATTATAAATTTTAGTAAGTCTTATTTCTTATTTAATAATTCTCCTTCCTAATTTTATAATGTTTAATAAATTTTAACTAATAATAAAATATATGTTAAAAAAATGTGTTTCTAACACTTTTTTATATTGCAACAACATCAATTTATCGGAAAAAAAAAATTGCTACAAGATCTAACTCTTGGTGGCGTCTAAGGTACACCAGGTGAGTTGTGGCGTACGGAACACCATTATTTTCAACCACTAAATGTAATGCTTTTTAATGGAAGTACGACTGGAAACTTGCAAACCAGGCATACTATTTGTTAGAAATTTCAAAGTGCAAACTGATCCTCCTTCCTCCAAAATACAGGTGTACGCGGATCGCAACCAACTTACGAACTCAACCAATTTGACTCAAACATATTTTAGCAAATTGGGTCACGTCATTGCGTTTAATTGGGTTGGATTTATTTTTGTTGACCTAATTAAGATTAAGTTAAGTCAGAAGTTGATGCATTTCCATCCTGATATAATATTTTATTAATAAAAAATTATAATATTATAATATTTACATATATTATATTTTTTTAAAATACTAAATTTGTGTGGTTAGACTTATATTTTAAATTATACTTACGTTGAATAAATTGAACTAATTAAATATTTTATTTTTCTTATTTTTTAATTTTTTAATTTTTTTTTAAATATAAAAATTATATTAATATTTTAATTATCCAACACATTTTGAAATATAAATATTTTAATTCTAAATCCGATTAAAGTTGAGTTGAGCCGAGTCACTTTAGAAAAAAAAACACAAATCCGACTCAATCTAATTTGACTATATTTTTATGAGTTGGGTCTTAAACACAGTTCATCCTAAAGTAACCGAGGCCAGTTAACCCCTACTCCAAAACGTGTCGCCGATTCACACTCCAAAACGTGTCCGTACGCCGTGCAGATGGTTATCCTTGCTCGACTTTGAGCTTTGTAAACCTGAGCAGTATTTAGCACTTAGAATAAGATAATCGACAGTGACGTAATTTAGCTTTCATTCAACCACTAATCATTTGGCTTTTGATTTCTTGGGAAATTGAATCACTACCAAATTCATGTTGTTCCGCCTTATTTTATTATTATTATTATTATTATATATATATATATATATATTAAGTAATTATCATGTAATAACATTTTGTAGAATATGAAATTAATTAATTCAACTATTAAATTATTTGATATTGTTTTTTTAATTTTATATATCAAATTTTACATAATTTAGACATCCATTAGTAAGCTATCTAGCAATAAACATTTATTTATATTTTAAATAATATATCATCCGTCAAAATTAAATAGTGAGATATAGTATCAATTAGTTTTTTATTTACCTTGAATTTTATAAACACAATCTACTTTATAAGAACTTTCAATTTAACGATTGGATTAATTAATTTCATACTTTACAAAAAATTTATTGGTGCAAATGTAAAACTTTGACACGTAGGGTGTGTTTGGTAAAAGAAAAATGTTTTCATGTCCAGGAATCATGATTTCTGAGAATTATAAATCCCGAAAATCATGACTCCTAGACATGACTAAAATCTGTTTGGTTAATTATAAATATTTTTGGGAATATTTATATTTGTTACTTGAAAATTAAAGATTTTTACGTTTAGTTTTAATAAAACTTTCCCAGAAACTTTAATTATTTATCACATTGAATAAGTTAATAAAGATAACGTGATATTTTTACTGTAATAAAACTTTTTTCCAAACTCGAAAAGTTAGATGCCCACTTCCCCATGCAAACAATTTCATGGAAAATATAAATAAATATTTTTTTGAGAAACAGTATTTTCTGGGAATGTTATTTTTTACAGGTTTAAATATATTTTTAATCCTTATAAAATGAGCGAGTTTTGATTTTGATCCTCATAAAAAAATTTATTGGTTTTTCATCCCTCTAAAAATTTAAATCATTATTTTTGGTCCTTATAAAATGAGTGAATTTTGGTTTTAGTCCCTATAAGATATTTTTCTTTGATTTGATTTTCATCCCTCCAAATTTAAAATTCCTATTTTGTCCCTAACATTCATTTTAAGATAAATAAATAACATTCATTTTAGAGTTCTAAAATATATTTTAGAGGTGTCACATGCTGATATAATACCATAGACCCTATTGGGTGTCACCTATATAGGATGGTTATTTAACCTTTCATTAAACATTTAAGCAATTAATAAGTATCATCTGACAATAAGGACTAAAAATAATAATTTATAGTTTTGAGAGATGAAAATTAAAGAATTTTTTTTACAAGGATGAAAATCAAAACTCACCTATTTTATAGGGACTAAAAATATATTTAAGCCTTTTTTAAATAATAAACCAAATATCGAAAACAAACATTCCTACCTTCAGATTCTTGTAAAACTAAAATATTCCCTTGTACCAAATGCCCCCTAGTGTTAATTGATCCTTTCTAGAGTCAACAATTTAAGCTTGGTCTGATGGGCTCACTCGAACATCTTGTAATTAACTGTAATCTAAAAAAAACTAAGTCTGTTTAGTTTGGACCAATTAGCCCGTTTTTGCTTATGCTTCTTTACCTATTTACTTTATTCATGACAATCATTTCTATTAATACTATACTTGCATCTTTAAATTTACAATTTATCTGTGAATACAAGTTGAGAAACATTATATGATGTACAATGAAAACAATAAACTTACATCTACTTGCAGAATGTCCACGTTACTTAGCCATAATATAAAAATGTAAATATCTAGATATTTCGTAGAATTTTGCCTTTTAAACATGTTTAATTTTATTTTTAATTAGGACTAATTTAACCCTTTAGCGCCCTGCGGCATGGTATAGGATTAGGTTAGAACATCAAATTCACAACCTAATGGGACTCACATAAACTTAACTTCACCTAATAAAAGAGAATATAAAAATGACATTTCTCTTTATTTACATCAATTTAACTTTTCATGAACCTCTTAACTAAAGTGTCCCACACAATAATCTTGGTAAGTTGCTCGGAATTGAAATTGGGTTCTAGATAGAATGATGATCTGGGTGGTTAGACGTAATAATTAAACCTATCCAGTGGATACCCATTGTCAACTTGTAACAGCAGAAGTTTGTTACCCTGTGGCTCAACAATATCAGTCACCAAGAGATGGTGGTGGGAGAGATGTGTCACACCGTGTATGTATATTATACTCTCTTTTTTTTTTTTTCTTGACCAGGGAAAACAGTCAATTCTTCTTTCTTTACAATACATATATTGTTGATTTTTTGCCCATCCCCACAGATAATTTGTGAAGGAAAACCTGTTATAATGGTGCCTTAGATCGTAATGGCGTGTTTATATAATAGAATTTTGTCCTTTTGTCATATTTCATCTTCCGCCATTGATAACAGTTATAATAAAATATATATATATAAGACAAAAAAAAAATCTTTTACGATAATAATTTTGCTGTATATTGATTTTTTTGCACATGCACGTCCATATAACTAGAAAGTATAAGCCCTCTTTTCATGGTTCCCAAAAGTTTAAACTGCAATTTAAGTCTAATGTTTCTGAACTTGTTGAGTCAAGCATTTATGACAACTTGAGTTTCCTCAACTTGTGATATTATAGAATAAACTTCTAATTTCGTACTCAAATTATTTCTCTCTTTCTTAAATAGTTTATAAAGTAATAAAATTATTTAAATAATTCTTGAAATATTAGATATTCATCAATTTAGTTCTTAAGTTGATGTACTTTAGTAAAGTTTAAAGATTAATTTAAAAGATTTTTCAATATTTAAAAGACTACTTAATAGGTTTTTGGTTTTTACTTTTAAATTAAGACCATTAATAATACTTTAATGATCAAATTGATGGTTTACTAAAAATTATATATCAAAGCTGGTGTAGTTTGAAAGCATAAAATATGTTGTTCTGTAGTTTTATATAAGATTTATCTTCAAAATGCCCATTGCTGTGTATCATCTCGCAGATACCGTTTGTAAGTAAAAAGAAAGAATAATGAACTTCTAATATAGAGATCAGCAAAAGGAAATAGTTTCTCCAATGGTAGAGGTTGGGAATTTGGCACGAGCGCCATTCCAATCAGTTAGAGCAGTTGTTAGTTTATTTGGTGCAGTAGCTGTCTCAAAGGAAAATTGCAACGGTTCCGTTTAAACATTCTAAGATCAACGGTGAGAACAAAAGTATAAAAACCTCAGTGGTTCAAGCATTTTGCATGCAGCATGTGCACAACTAAAACGAATAGACATAACCCATTGAGTCAGTGTCGATAGTGTGAAGGTGCGGTGAATGTTAGTTCTTAATAGAGATGACAATGTTATAAATTTTACATTAAGTAAAGATTTAAATATGTTTTTAGTTTTTTAAATTTAAGATAAGTGTGTTTTTGGTTTCCAAAATTTACAATTAATCTTTTTGTCTATATAATTTGAAAAAAAACATGTTTTAGTTTTTCTATTTAAACATCATTAATGAATTTGTCACATAAAACTTACTTACTAGTGTCTTTGTTAATGAAAATATTACACCAAACTCAATTGATACTAGACAGCTAACTCAATCTGTCCTTATCATGATGTTGTAGGTGGTCCTAATGGACTAAAACAGTCTTTTATTAAATTACAGAGACTAAAAAAATTAATTTTAAATTTAGAAGATCAAAAACAAATTTGCCCTAAATTTAAAGAATTAAAAACATATTTAAACCTTAAATAAAATAAGAAACTTAATGTAAAACTTAAGTCATAAGACAGTTCCACCTCATAACTAATCTTTTAGATTAGACTCTTATGCTTAAATCATAGTAATTACACAATTTGGCAGATCTCATGCGATATCTCCACCTCCTACCCTCTGATCTTCTATAAACCCAGCAACACAATATCAAAACTTTCGTTTCGTTAAGAGCCAACACAATACCCATTCAATCCTCAAAGACCCGCCTTTTCAATGCCTCTCCCCTCCAAATAAATACAACTTTGAAATTATATCTTGACTGGCAAATGTTAGGTACAGTTGCACACGTAAAATGTTAAAACCATAAAATAAAAAAATATTTAAAAGAAAATTTATTTTTTTGAGTTATCATGTTATTAGTACGAAATATTCATCAATTTTGCTAATGACTATTCTCTGCTGAAAAACCTGGTTAATTACTTTTAATGGAATCTCTCTTCCTAACAATGTTTTTTCTATTCAAAAGATTTGAATATGAGATATTGCTTAAAGAATCTAAATCTAATTTTGTTCTTACCAAAAATGGCTCCTTGTCTCCGCAGTGTTATCCTTGTCGAGAATGGCCACAGTTTCAAGCTCCTCCTTGGTGTGCACTGCTCCTCCTTTCTGATGCCAAGATTATGCCGGCGGGAGGTACCTGCAAAGACACTCTGACGCTCAAGTCAGGAGAGGCCTTCGGTCATGCAGGGTTTTAGGATAATGAGTGAAAATTAAGGTTAGAAAGTGTGCACATGTTTCCCTTATATGGTTAGATATCTCTTACCGATATTGCGAGATATTCTTGTCTTATCTTTGGGATTCGTTGCCCAATTTCCCTTATTACACAAGTTTTTTACTTACTCAATTTATGCTGATCCGAGGTGCACTTGACAGCCTTCCTTGAACTATTCGGCCTAGTCATTGATTTGTCAGATTTGAACAATACAAATTCCATTTGAACCAACATAAAAGAAAACTTGTTTAATTAATAGTAAAAGTTTAATTTTACAATAAAAATATATGCATTTAAAATTTATACTAGTTTTCTAAATTTTCAAAGTGTAAATACACTATTATCTAAATCTAATAATACATTATTAAATTTTATAATAGTTATTTTAAAAATCATATTTAAGCTAATTTTTAATTAGTTCATAATGTAAAAATATTTACACTCACAACAAAATTATACTCATAAAAGATTGTTTTATTGGTACCTTTAATATAAATTGAAAAAAAAAAAGCATTGATTTAAAAAATAAAAAAAGTAAAATTTACTTTAATTAAATAACTGGTTAAAAAAAATTATTACTTTAATATAATGTTAAGAAAATATGTACGTAAATGAGAAAGATGCGTCGATAATAAATTACATGAAGATTATTATATTCACAAAATTAAGGAATAAAATTTATAGTATAAAAATAATAATTAATTTCTATTGAAGGTGAAATGTTGCCATAAATAAAATTTAGTTGTATTGTAAAGTATTTACATCCAAAAATTGTCATTTTAAAAACTAGGATTAAATATATATTTTTAGTCTATGTAAAATAAGTAAATTTTAATTTGGTTTCTGTAAAACTTTTTCTTTAATTTTCATCTCTGTGAAATCTAAAATCAATACTTTTGGTTCCTTCCATTATATGATATCAATTAATTGATGAAAGGTCACATGATCATCTTAGGTGACACTCAATAAAATGTATGTAGTGTCATCCCAACATGTGATTCCTATTTTCTTTTTGAGTCTGAAAATAAATATTCTTTATCTGTCTTAAAATGAATACTGAGAATTAAAAACAATGATTTTAAATTTTGCAGAAGTAAAAATTAAAGAAAAAAATTGTGAGAAGCAAAACCAAAATTTGTTCATTTTACCATGAACAAAAACAATAATATTTTAAATTTTAAAGAAATAAAAACTAAACAAAAATATTTTAGAAACTAAAAATAAATTTCATTCATTTTATAGAAATTAAAAACATATTTAACCCAAAAAGTTAAATAATCACTAACTATAATTCAAAAATACTTGACTATTCAATTATTACAAAAATTCCTTAAATTAATGAAAAGAAAGAATTGATATTCGGGGCGCATAAAAATGTCACTCCATAACAAGGTTATGTTATAGAATAACAGATAAAATAAAAAGTTTTTATATTGTCATTAAATTACATATCACAGTGTGAAAAATTTTACATTTTTTGGGTACAAAGTGTAAAAAAATTTACATTAAAAGAATATAGAAATTAAACTCTATATTGTATATAAATGCTTTTTTTTTTTTTTTCTATTACGGTATATGATTAAAATATAATAGATATTGTTTTGGAATTTGGTGGAGGTGTGACGCGTTGGATTGGGTAACCGAGCCTGAGTCTGGAGGATCTATGCAATTATTATTTTACTACGTGCATAATATAAACTAAATGTTTATTTTTAGAATTTAATTTTTCTGTATTATCATATAAAAAAATTTATATTATCAATTAATTAAAAAATATTATTAATTTAATTTTTAAAGTAATTATTATAAAACTTAACTAATTTACCATACATAACCATTCGTAATTAGATTAGTGCATAAACTATTTATTCTTATTTTTATATAATTAAAATTTATAATGAATAAATAATTTTGAATATGTAAATTATATTATAATTAAAATTTGTAATAAATAAATATCTTTAAATATATAACTTATTTTAAATTTGCAATGAATAAATTAAATTATAATATAAAATTATTTTAATTATTAACAATTTCGTTGAAAAATTATTAAATAGATATATAATTAACAAAATCAAATATACAAATAATGATGGTTTAAGGTAGTTAAGAGATTTTTTTTTATTAATTGCGAAAATTTTGTCTGAAATACAACCCTTGCATTTACCCATCTACCTGATTAGTTCTCCCCGTTTATTGGGTAGTTTAGATTAGAGCATGAAAGTGACAAATCCATATCTCAAATCTTATATATATTCAAGATAGGGTCCGTCAAAGGTAGAAAGTACACAGGGATGAAACTTGTGTACTGACCACAGAAGAAGGTTGACCATATTAAATATATAATTTATTGATGGATTTAATTTTCATATATTATCTATAACTAGAGATATTTTTTCTGGTGTTTATTTTTTATTAGATTATTATATTTTTTACATTATACACTACTTTATTCTTTAAAATGCTCTCTAAATTATCTACTACACTACACCCTTTTTCTCTCTTTTATTTCTTTTTATTTTTTAAAATAAAGAGACACAAAATGCGTTTCTTTCCCTTAGTAAATATAAAGATGTTTATATTATCAACAATTAAAAATCATTGCAGATTTAATTTATAAAATATTATTATAAAAATTAATAAATTTAACAATCTCTAATTAGATAATAGTATAAAAAGATTGTAGATTATATTTTAATTTAATTTTTTATTAAATGAGGAAGATTTATGACCTGAGATAGCGAAAGCAGGTGTCCAGGGGGTGTTGTAAACAAGGACAGTTGCATAATGACTTCAACGACATTTCACACGAAGAAACCCGAGCTGAGTAGGAGACTGATCGTGATGGTATTTGATTTTGGTCACGGTTCATTTGTTTACATGTGTTGTGTACTGTGTCTTCGAATGATTAAGATGTTCTTTTCAATTTTGGGGAAAATTTGGAAAATATTAATCCTACTTTAATTGGCATTTATATAGAGCAATGTGGTACAAGATGTTATAGGCAACGCACTTGTTACCAATCAATGATTACAGATTGAAGGTTTATAACGAGTTGATATAGATTCGAAAATGAAAGGATTTTATGGGTGACAGAGGTTTGCTTGAAAAGGTTGATGGAAAATGGACTTTTTAACATTGTGGAGCCTCTATATGCCTTCAATCAGAGAAGTGGTGGTATAAATACTATATAATGAAAAAAAATTATCCCTACTATTTCATAATCTCTTTCTAGTTGTTAGGATTGTAAACACCTAATTTTATCTGAGTAAATGAAAATGATATAAAAGAAAAGGAAAAAAGAAATAAGAGAACTTTTAAAGGAAAAAAAAGCTCTTTTTTTTATGATAAATACCATAGAAAGACAATGTCATATCTTGAGTTATATTTGTCCAGTTTAGATGTTCTTTGCACCGTTGAAAGACTTGTAGAAAGATCTACAACTCATATCTCTACCTCAAAAACCAAAATTAACTTCTATCTTGATGAAATCAATCCTAAAGTGAGACATTTAATCATAAAAAAACTTAAGTCCCACATTCCTTTCCTTCACTCAGAAAGTCCCACATTGGATAATTTAGACTCATGAATCTTCTTCTTCCCTATATAAAGAGGTGTCTATCTAGCAATGTGAGGAAAAAAAATCCATTAATTATGGACTTGATACAAAGCATGGAGCCTACAAAATTTAATTTTTTTATTATTATCTCTTTTATTTTTTCTCTCTTGGAACTTTTACTACAAGCTTGTGGTGGATTGTTTTGTGTTCACCACAAATTATATCTTGAGTAAATTTGTCTATTTTATCTTTTTTATATATGTTATATTTCCTTTTTTTGTCATTGTTATTTTGTTAAATTTTATCCTTTGTATATCTTTTCAAATTAGAAATATTTTATATTTAATTAATTTTTTAGAAAATGATTAATTGGATGTGACATCTTTTTAATCCTAAGGTTTTAAGGCACAAGTTGTGGTAACTTGATATTAAACTTCTTTCTAAAATTAAATTGTTACAAAAATAAAATAAAAACGTTATTGTTATTATTAATTTTTCTCTATGTTTTTATTGTTATTTTAATTAGAAATATTCCTTTTTTAAATATCTTAAATAAAGAAAAGGATTAATTGGATGTGACATTTTCTTAATCTCAATATGTTAAGGCACAAGCTGTAACAGCTTGGTGTCTAAGACTCCTCTATAAAGTAAAATAAAACAACATAAAAAATAAAAAAATGTTAAGCTAAAACTAACTTGCTTCAATAGATTAACTTGGTGTGTTATTCTATTTGAACGTCTCGCCGCATTGCAGATCTTACTTCCCCAAAAATGCCAACACAAACGTTTTAGCTCGTGCGTTGTCCTCACTCCAGCTTCTCGAGACTCCGTAGGTCACCCATCCTTTGCTCAAGTCAAGGCTTAACTAAGTTCTAAAAGATTACAAAAGTAATGCATCTTGATTATTAATGGTAACTATTTTTAATTCTTTAAGCTATCCTTAAGGTACCCGTCCTTATGCACGTTGTAGGGTCTGGACCCTCTCGCGGGATGTATTGATTTATTCATGTACCCCCCTGCCTGCTAGGAGCATTGGGTCAGTCTTTTTGCAGGCAATCAATACTCCCGTTTGTCAGCGCCGGATTTTACAGTGTCATCTTGTTTATTTAGAAGTTGAGCACAGTTTAAAATCAAATTTATAATTTAAAAATGGCAATACACAAATCTTTTTTCTATAAAAGAACTACGTAGTCCGGGAGTGGCTCTCTCCTACATATCTTGCATGCATCCGGGAAAAAATTTTTTATTTGTAGGAACACGGCTTATTGTCCACTCCTGTCGATCTTGAAGAAATTAATTTATAACTTTTTAAGATAAAGATAAAAACCTTTTTTTATAATAATTATAAAATTAATTTTTTTTTTTAATTATTTTCTAGGAATGAGATTTAAATACATTTGTTAAAGCATAGTTATGATTAATAATTATATAGAGTAACCAAAATGTCTTTATGACGACGTTGTAGGATACTATACCTTCTATAGATAGATTGACTCTGAGAACTCAACAATAACTGTGATTTCTTTATGGTAGACATTTTCTATTTAGGAGGTTTACAGTGTATTTTCACATGTTTTTTCTTTAATAGATTTTGTAACACTTCCTGTTTTTAAAACTCCTTTTTCGCCATCCCGCAGCGACCCTGGTTGCGACAAGGACTTTTTGATTGGTTTTCTCATATAGTTATCTCCTCATCGTAACATTTAGTGATTTCTAAAATTCAACTCCAAAGAGAAAGTAACTAGTAGTGGAACCTCTATACGTCCCCAACCGAGAAGTGGTGATGATGAGAATTTTTTACCCTACTATTTTTATAGTATCTTTCTAGTTGTTAGAACTTTTTCATTAGTTTCCTTATGTAGTGATCTCCTCATGCATCACAACATTTAGTAAAAGAAATCAATGTCACTGTATACTTATTGTATGTTCAAATTATTATTTCAATAATCAATTATAAATATTATCAACTATTGATATAATCAATTATATCTATGAAATAATTATATTTAGATGTATCAGATGAAAAGTGATTTAAGGATAATTTATTTCGTTAAAAAATATTTATTATAGTAAAAGAGTTTAATAGTCATGTACTGTCGGTATAAAAAGTTTTACATTATTGATCAATTAGAAATCACTGTTAGTTTGACCTTTAAGGTAGTTATTATAAAAGTCAACATACTTACTATAAATAGTGATTTATGATTAGATGACAGTGTAAAACTGCTTTACACTGTCAGTGCATAATCAATTTTCTTATTACAAAAAGAAAGTTTGAAATTGTTTGAAGTAATTGAATTTATATTAAATTAAAACAATCAATTATTTGGAGATAAAATGGGGAAAAAGTTAGTTAGAAAATAATCTCTTAATTTTCAACTATAATCTCTAAAATTTTACTTATTTGAAGTTTTTTTCCTTTATAATAGAAATAATATTGTCAGATTATAATTTGATTTTCTATACTTTTACTAAACAAGAGAAAACATGATTGTAAACATTCCTTTTACGAAAACATATTATAATCAAAGATTATAATCCATATGAAATATGCTCTTAGTCATTGGCTTTTTTCAATCTCTTATTCCATATATGATGGCTAAAACATTTGCAGACAATGAAACCTCTGAGTGTATTGAAGGGAATAGTGACGCTTCAGCTATCACTCATGGCAGAGCAGTAAGAGACGCCATACCATGACTTTGTTGTCCATTGTAAGTATCTAGTCACAGGTCTCTGTAGTGCCAGCCATGTGCCTAGGCTCGACGGCCTGAAGGAAGCTTCAAAAAAATTTTAACAACTTTAAAGAGAAAAAAACTAATTAATTATTTTGTGATTATTTATTTTTTTGATTTCTCAACCAGAATAATTTACTGTGTAAGTTTTTAAAACTCAACACTTTTAATTTTGTAGTGTTTTTAATTTTTATTTTGTTTATCATTTAGCTATAGTGAATTATATAGTTATTTTTCGGTTTTTCATATATAGTTAAAGTTTGATGATTGTTCATTGTTGTCATAAGAATTCATTGGCTATCCTAATGTATATTTAAAGGAAGAAAGAGTATTAAGATATGATAAAAAAATATAATTTATGCATTTATAAAAAAAAATATATCCTTTTATCTCTTGTGCTTTATTTGGATTAGGAGTGAAATAAGGAAAAAAGAAATAAGAAGAATAGAAATAAAAGAGAAATATATTGAAAAATATAATATATCTTTTTTAGACTTGTTAAAACTATATTATTTGCTTAATGTAATAAAGTGTATTATTTTTAATGAAATTATGTGTCTATTTTTTTTATAGAATATGTGTATATAAAAGAATCTTATCTATTATTTTGTCCTAGGGTTCATAAAATGTTAGGACCGAGGCCCTGGGTCTATGCAAAGAGACTCCAAATGATTGAAGGGAGATGAGATTGCATTGAAAATGAAGAGATGCAAATTTTAGGGAGAGCATAACATGTTGCACTATTATATCATTAGATCAATTAACATTGTAAAGACAAAGTTCCATTGCCAAAGCCTTGTTCTGCAATATGTAATATCCAGGAAACTCATCAATTTAATTAAAATTCGAAACATAGTCTTCACATTTTCAGATGGAGACAAATAGTGAAAGAAAGTGGGATGCAAACTTTTATTGAAAAAAGAGGTAGATGCCTCTTACATTAGCATTTAGCAAGACAAGAAGCAATTTTAAATTTTCCATACATTACATATATATGAATCCAGCTTGATTGAGAAACCAACTTGGCTAAATTATCACAACAGTATTGCAGCTATGCATAATTAATAATTTTGCAGCAAATACTGCCAGAAATGTGTATTTTGTAGGCCTTTGGTCTTTAGAGCTTTTCTGCTCTATTTATTAACTACATCATGTGTAGGAGAATTTGCTTGCACATAATTGTTTCTTACTATGCATAGATTATAGACACATGCCAATCAGTCATCTATAACATTCTATGATAATTACTCTAAGGTTACATTTAAAAACATATATTTGCTGAAAAATATTGCATTTCAGATTTTTATATTAATTGTCTTATCCAAATTTAATAAGGCTATAGATCTTTTGTATATCTAAACATAGGGTGAAGTATTTATAAATTATGATATTGTGATTCAACAAGTTGCAGTGTATACTGTCCCAAGTATGATCAATGTATGAGCTTATTATTTTTGTTTGTTTATCCTTGATTCAATGATAATCAATATGTAGTTATAAAAAGAAGTGACAAAAATATGCTGAAACACTAGATGAAATTAATTTTGCTAGGAGAGCTAGTTGACATTGATTGAACAAAATAAATCGAACATTTTATTTTTTGACGGCAAAATAAATCGAACATTAAAGAAATAGAAATATTGAAAATAAGCAGCCATTTTTGCCTCGGAAGAACCACATGGTATGATGGGATTATATAGTGCTTTATGAAGTGTTAATTCTTGATATCTCAGACTGACTCAACACTACAGTTATAATGCGTGCATTCCGAATATTTCAAAGCTAAATTAATAGATTTATGCTATACATTTATGTCAATTATTTAAAAGAACTGAAAAGTAATTTTTGAAAATTATGCAACCTGTTATATATAATAGGGTTTCCTTTTTATGTATCACACACACACACACCAAAAAAAAAAAGCCCTTCATGTACATAGGAGTCACACTAAGGTTAGGTATGCGCCTTTTTTCTTTATTCTATTAAAATTCTTTTTGACTCAAGCATTGATATACTTTATACCACCCATAAGAAAATGATTCTCATCGATTATTTGGAATACAGCTTATACATATATAAAATAAAGTCTTATTCTTTCACTGGTCGCACTAAAGTTAGAATTCATGACTTTATGCAACTATCCAATCTCTCATCACTGAACTGACCTTAGGGGGTTTTGTCTTATTCTATATTTAGTGAGAAGGAATGAACTTTATTTTATATTCAATCCTGGAACAAGAGATTTCCATATTTTTTTAATAAAAAACAGAGTATCATACTTTCAAATATTCGATTTTACAAAGTTCTCGTTCTCAAAAGAAAAACAGAGATGTAGGATTGATATTTAATTTATATCACAAAACATCCTTCAAATTAATGTTTTTAGTAAAAAATTCCTTCTCTTATATTAACAATACAACAATATAATGTATTACTTCTTTTCTTTTTTCTAAATCATAGGTATCATCTTCGAAAAATAATTCTATTTGAACTAAGAACATTTATAATATGATGGAATTAGTTTTTTCTATAGATATTTTTTCCATACATAAAATTTGAATTCAAGTCCTTTCTTAAAAAGAGAAATCATACATGTACTACATAAATCAACTACACATTGATACAACATAACATATTAATTAATTGACATATTTTTCTTATCACAAGTTTTACTATTAAGTAAAATTTATATAAGTCCTACTAAATAATAAATAAGATTCATTAAACAGGAATGAAACACATATCATTTAATTAAAAGTGAGACTTATATAAATTTCATTCAATAATAAAATACGCGTTTAAAAGAATATTGTTAGGAGATATCTTGTTAGCATTCCTTATCAACAGCATTTTGACGATTTCTAAACCTTGCAGGCTTTTCTATTTTTGACGATTTCTAAACCCTGGCTTTTCTTAATCTTTTCTCTTCTAATATTTTAAATCTTACGCAAGTCAAGTAATTTTTTTCTCTGTCTTTATGTTGTAAAAGGATATATCCATACCTTTAATAACCAATGATTGATATTTAATTAGTTATATATTTCATTGATTCAAAATACATTTATAGTATTTATAATTTTAATAAGTGGAACACATGCTGAATAAGTCACTTATTACTAAGGAGTAATTTAAAATAAGCATGCTATAGAAACCTTCTTAAAATTAATACTATCATAAAATATAGGCCATATATGAATAAAAAAAAATATAGGCCATAATAATAACTAGCTACTTATGTAAACAAAAACAAAAATAAAATTATATATATATATATATATATATATATATATATAGTTGAAGAATTTATCGAAATCTCTCTTATTAGTTGTTAAAGAATTAATCTTAATTAATGATTACTCTTAAAAATAATTTTTCACATATAGGTGCACACACACGTATATCAAAAGGGCTTTACCTACACTCCAAGAATAAATCTTAAATACTTAGTCTACTTTATAATTTTTTCTCAAAATACAAATTTCATAAATTCATTAAATTATGTTATATCATTTTGATGATTATGCATGTCAAATTTTTAATAAATTGAACATTCATATATGTAATCTTATAGTCAAGTAAGTTATCAAAGACTTACACTCAAAGTAAGTGAATTCATTCCCTTTCTGTACATTGATGAGAGGAGAGCTTTTCACAAACCTCTTTCATATACGGGAGACAATCTTATTTGAAGTATGATTACACACTATAAATATGAATATCCCTTCTAGTAGGGATTTAAATCATGATTCACCACTTTATAAAGGACTAGTCCCCTTTATTAAATTCAACCCTTGACAATTCCATACTATATATGTGTGTGTTATACCTTGATATTAATAATAAGCAAATTATATGCAGAAATAATAAAAAGAGTTGATATTAATAATGTGTTATTATTATGTTTTCACAAAATAATATGAGAAAACAGACTATGCACTGACTGTGTAAAGTAGTTTTACACTGTTATTCAATCACAAACTACCATTTATTGTAAATTTTTTGACTTTTATAATAAATAATTTAAAAGTCATACCAACGGTGAATTTCAATTGGTTGATAATGTAAAACTTTTTACATTGACAGTACATGACCATTAAACTCAAATAATATTATGCATTTACTTTATAAAGAAGAGCTTTATGACTTTTATGCTTAAGTATCATTTGACGTTTAAAGCAAATATATATATACATATATATATACATATATATATATATGATTAAGGTGTTGAATTTTAAAAGATGCAAAATAAGTAACAAGTTACAAATGAAAACACATATTAAATGGTCATAATTTTACAATATCAAACTAAAAAGAAACATTTAGCAGGATTTTTCCATAGTTAAATTAATCTATTATTATTATTCTCTTTATTTACTTATGATAAATTATTAGGTTCTCTAAATTTAATATGCAACTTTTTAGTAAAATAAATTACTGAAATCAATGAATTATTGGTTTTAGATCTAATATTGTACCTAATTGCAAAGATTAAATTTCAGACACATTTATATTGCAACTCATAAAGAATAATAATTGCTAAAATAACGTAAAGTGGTGAGTTAAGTAAATAGTTAAAAAGACATTAGGAATTTGTAGTATAATATGAAAGTTAGAGTGAGAGACAGAGTTGACAGAGTTAACAGTGTTTAGTGAATGAAAGGTGTAACAAAAATCGAATGTTAAGAAGGGTTAAAATGATTTTGATATTGATATGAAATTAAAGGAGGAGAGTAACTCTTATGTTTTTAATATTGATAAATGTTTAAGGAAATAGAAAGACATTGATAAATGATGATGAGAAAATAAGTAGTGTTTTACAAAGAAACGAAATTATTTTAACTATTAACAATAGAAAGAAAATTAAGAGAAAAATATTTGAAATCATATTGATAGCTTAATTATAAAAGGTTTTTAAGGAGTAATATATTAATATTTATGAAAAAGAAGATATTGGAAAGTAATTTATTAAATAATTCATAACAACAAGAATGAATGCATATGAAAAAAAATAAAATACGAAAAAAAATGACTTCAAGCAAGGAGAGAAAGTGAGAAATTCAATCAAAATATGACACTCACAATAAATCAATATGCTGCGACAAAGTAAAGTCGTTGAATACAAGGATGTCGAACATTCTATTTAAAGTTTCAACTTTTATATATATTGTAAATAAATAATTGATACGAGGGGTGTATATTTATTTAATAATTAGAAAATAATGCATCAACATCTCATACTACTTGAAGAGAGAAAGAAATAGAAAAAAAATATATAAATATAATAAGTAACGTAAGATAATAAAAAAAGAGATAAAAAAAATAATAGATGTTAATAGAATGTTTATACTATTAAAGGAAAGGAAAGAGAATGAAGGAAAAGAAGTATAAAGTAAAATAATTTTTTGGTTGTTTGATATAAGAAAAAATGAAAGGAAAAAAGATATTTTTTCCCTTATTTGACAGTATAAAAAATGAAAAACAAATGTATATAAATAACATAAATATCCTAGATAAAAGGTGAGCTGATATATATAAGGATGGATATTTGAATCTTTTATTTCTAAAAAATTATCATCTTTTCCTTTTCTTTCTAATTTGAAAAGAAACACTTCTTGACATGAAACTCACCTAAATTCTTCTTTCTCTTCATATTTTAACCTCAGTAAACAATAGAAATATTCTAATATATATATATATATATATATATATATCTATATCGATAATGGCTCCTTTCTCTTTCACCTACAGCAAACAGACGGCTGAACAATCTACATGGCTTGAATTTTATTACCGTCGACTGTTGAGGACGAGGAATCACTTCCCTCATTCTTATTATTTTATTTTAGAAAATGCTAACTGGTGGCAGTAATTAAAGAATCAAAAATGAAAAGTTTGTATTCAAAAGTATAACAGTGCTAATTTTCAATGCAACTTCCATAATTTTTAATAAAAAAAATTATTTCTTAATTTCTTAACTAGTGTCATAAGACCATTGGTCAGCAAGACCATCTTATTTTTAATCGTACCAAATTATAAAATTGTAAATTTGTAATGGGATTCTGATTCTGATCCCAATAATCCTACTTATTCAATGAAAAGACAGGGCCTTGTTGACTTTGAGTGGCGTTCCATAGAACTAAAAAGTCTAGTTTTTGTTTCTTGTGTACCGAACAAAACAGCATCAGCACCTAATTCAATCACTCAGAACAATAGAAACCAACTAACCAAGTCTTTATGCATGTAAATTGGTAAAAAAAAAAAGAAGTTTAATTATCTTCTTGTTTTCTGTAATTGTGCAAAATTTACTTTTTGAACTCTATATTTAAAAATATTTCATTTTAGTCTCTATACATACACTTTTGATATTATTTTGGTTCTTGTTGTCAGGTGTATTTTAACTCCACGAAATAAAACCGTCACAAAATAAAAATTAACAGTGTAAAACTACTATAAATTGACATTTTTTAATATTTTTTACTCAATTTGTAGCGGTTTAAAATGGTAGGGACCAAACCGATATCGAAAGTGCATGTATAAGAACTAAAATGAATTATTTTTAACTATGGAGACCAAAAGGTAAAGTTTACATAATTATAGGAACCAAAAAGTTAATTAAACCAAAAAAAAAAAATCAAACTTATTGGCTGATTGACCAAATTGGTTCTCTTTTAGAAACTATTTATTGATTTGGGATTGTTTTGAAACATAACGCAAAAGTGGAGCGGTCAACAATGAAAAATGCTAGTCAAATTATGATATTCGGTGCAGCTTTTTTATTTTTTAATTTTTAATTTTCATACAAAAATACCATGTATTTGCCACGTGAGATATCCCAGTGACAGACACATGGCATTTTTCGATAGACACATGTACAAGATACTATTGGTAATAGCGTTTTAACTTTTAATTTTTATTTTTAATTATTGACAAAATCAAAACTAAGTGGCACAGCATAGTATACAAAAACACTAGTATGAACAGTGTTTTGGCACACTAGAAAACACTATATAAATTATTTTTAAATTTATAATAAATAATTTAAATTATGATACAGTATTATTTTTAACCATTGACAATTTCTTTTAAATTATAAAGCACCACGTTTAGTTTAAATTTAATTATATTAAAATTATTAACTTCTTATAATAATTATACAAAAATATATATATATATATATATATATATATATATATATATATATAGGGTCAGAATCTGTTATAACAAGTATCAAAGTTAGTCAAATTACACCTTCAATATTTGTAGAATGCAAATTTAATTAATCCAACCATTGAATTATGTGATATTATCTTCATGAACATGTATATCAAATTTCACATTATTTGGACTTTGTTAGATGTGCTATCTAACATTGAATATTTACATATATTTTAATATCATATTGTACGTTAAAATAAAGTGATGTGGTGAACTATTAAATAATTTTAAAATTGTATGAAATTTTGTATATTTAATCTAATTAATAAGAACATCAAATTCAACAGTTGGATTGGTTAAATTTACATTCTACAAAAAAGTTATTGAATGTGTAATTTGACTAACTCTTACACTTGATGTCAACGGATCTTGCCCCATATATATATATATGAATCAATGATGGTTCATTTAATTTTGATTCTATGAAAGATATGTCCGGTTTAAATTTGAGGAATTTTCATATAATTGAAAGCTTAACACATAGTAGAAGTTAGTCAAATAATTCATTGTAACGTGGAAGTTAGTCAAAAAATTATATATATAATGTTCTATTGTAACGTGGTGTCAAAACGAGAGGCTACCAACTACTGCTATGAGATTGCTCACTGCAAAAAAGAAAATGCTACCATTTCTAGCATTTTCAAGTGTGCCAAAATGCTATTTTTACTAGCATTTTCTATATTGTGTTGTCCACTTAGTTCTGATTTTGTCAGTAATTAAAAAATAAAAATTAAAAGTTAAAACGCTATTACCAATAGCATTTTGTACACTTGTCCACTGAAAAATGCCATGTGTCTACTACGTGGGATATCCTAGTAGCAATATCGTTTTCTTAAAACTGCTATTGTCATTGGAGTATCACACGTGGCAGACATATGACATTTTCTTCTAAAAATTAAAAATAAAAAAAATAAAAAAGTTGACATGACACCTGAATATCCCAGTTTGACTAGCATTTTTCACCATTAACTGTCCCATTTTGGTAGTTATGTTTTAAAACAGTCTCAAATCGATAAATAGTTTCTAAAAGTGACTCATTTTAGTCAATCAGCCCACACTCATTCCCTCCTTGAGAACCTTTCCATTTCGAATACCAGAAAACCATACACCTCTAAATTGGGATATACAGAGGTAAAGTAAAAAGAAAAAGAGAGACAAAAAATAACAAATTTAATAAATAATGTGATAAAAAAAATAAAGTGAAAGAAAATAGAACAACGAACAAATAAATATAATTATTGTTCATTTTTTGTGCTGAATTAAAGCAGGGAAGGATTGTTGAAATTACATTTTAAGGCGTACGTGATTTTTATTTAAGAATTTTTTTTATTTCTTTAGTATTTTCACAAATTTTAATATAATTTCTAAGGACAAAAAGCAAAGTAAAAATAAATAATATTTTTAAATAATTTTAATTATTAATAAGAAAATGAAAGCACAAAATCAACAGTATATAACAGTTCGAATTGAGTGAATTAAACTAGAAAACGCAAATCATACACTTATTTATTCTTCTCTCCTTATTTGGTAATATGTTCCTTTCCTCTCTTGCTCAATCCTTGTGTAAAATTCTAGCCCCTTTCCCAACTGCATAATTATACCTTATCCCGTTGGATAGATAATACTCTCTTAATTTGTTAATTTCTCTCCAATTTCACACTACAAGGCTTGTTTGATTTAAGAAAGAAAGTGAGATAAAAAAAAAAAAAAAGACAAAAAGTACAAAGTGAAATAATTTTTTAGATTATTTAATAAGAATGAAAATAGAAGCAAAGAAAATTAAATGTTTTTTCTTTCTTCTTAATTGTGTAGAAAATGGAAAGAAAGAAAAAGATATATTTGTGAAATAAAATAAATACCCCACATCAAAATGAGATATAATTAATAATGTTAATTTTTGACAAAAAAATATTTTGGAAAATTATTATATAATTTTTTTTTATAAAAAGAATAAAAATATAAAAGATTTACTAACATAGAAAAATAGGCATTCAGTCGAAATAAAAAATAAATTAAAATATTTATTGTTTTTTAAAAATAAAATAACACACGTGTAGCAGAAGAACTAGGGCTTAACCGAGTAAAAGGCAACAAAATAAAACATGGAGCAAGGACATTTTTATCTTTACAGCAGAATATTCCATCACTCTTTAATTTTCTGTCTATTGTGCAAAATAAAAATAAAAATGGTAGAACTCATTGAAATTAATTCTTTCTTTCTCTCTTCATTTACAAGTTACAAATCAAACGCCAGAAGATATTAATCATCCCCTCTCTTCTTTCCTCTCTTTTTCTTTCAATCATATTTTCCTAAAATCAAACTAACCATAAGAGAAATAGAACAAAAATGCTAACTCCTTGACATGATTTCTTTTAACTTTTGATGATGTTGTTTCCTTTTAGACTTTTAGTTATTACCACTTCTACAGCTTGCTTGCATCAATTCTTTCATCCTTCTTGTCAAAATTGTTCATCTATTTAGGGGTGGAAAAATGGGTTTGATCTGCCGGGTCGACCCGTCAGACCTGTCATTGGCATTAATGAAAAAAGAAAGAAAGTAAAAGACGCTCCGCAAGCATTCCGCAAGTACTGCTCCGCATTCGCAATGTTATATTAAAAAATATAATGACAACAATGACACATGCGTCTATGGTTAGTTCTACTTATAATTAAATACAATTCAATGTTATACTAAAAAATATAATTCCTCACACTTTTGAATGAAAAGTGTTATTTAATCTAATTCAATTAAATGATAACAAAAAATATTCAAATTCAATAGGTTTTTTTTCAAAAAAAAAAAAGTTGGGTGGGTTGAAAGTGGGGCAGGTCAACCTGCCAATCCACCCTTTTAAACATGCCAACCCATTTTAGTAGGTCAACCTGCCAACCCGCTTTTTTATACAACCCGTTGGCCCGCTCGTTATTTCTTGGCGGGTCAACTCACCAACCCACTGCTAAGTGGGGAGGGTTGAATACTTTAACCCACTTCTCATCGGCGGGTCAGTCCACTTTGTCACCCCTACATCTATCTATCTATTTATGATGTAGGGATTGTTCTATCTTTTATTAACTTAAAAACGTAATTTGGCTATTATTTTAATTATAATTATTTTTTAATGATTTTGGTTTATATGTATATAATTCCAATGCCAGCTAATAAATGAAAGTGGAAAGAACTGCTACACACCACAAAAGCCCCTTCAACTTAAAGGCACCATCTTCAAGAATAGTTAGGGTCATGTACACATAATTTACCTCGCACTTTGAAAATGTCCGGTGTGATTCCTAAATATTTTGAAGTATGCATTTGTCTTTTTATGTAATTCTATTTGTCAAACATTGATAAAATTAAATTATTACATCTTCTAAGTTTCAAGATCAAGTGCATTATGACATAAGTTGGAATTGTCTTCGGAATAAGTCTAGTACAAAACGTGATTTAACCATCCATGATAATTTCCATCAATGTTTGATAAATGAACGAAAGTGCACACTTGAAAATTATTTAAAATCGCGTTATTTATTTTTAAATTTTGAAGACTAGAGTGCGTGTAAACCTGTGAGCTGAGCTGAAGAGAATAAATTAGAGTTGTCGCAAAATCACGCTACTTGGTTATTGAACCGTGGTCCATTAAACCATGAAATGGAGAACTTCTTCCACCTACCAATCAGAAGAATAAACGAATTGATTTCAATTAATATAGTGAAATCTTCACAGTCCATTAACCCAAAGATATCTTTTTCTTTTTCTTAGTGATAGACCGAACATCATCGGAATCACAGTGTATATGTAATGTATAGTGACTACACTCCATTAACTAAAGACATCTTTTCCAGCAATGTTATTGGACTCCAACGCGCACCATTTTAAAAAAGTTTTTGTGTTCTAACTTTTATTAGTGGCTAAAATTAGGTTTTTCGTCAAATACCCATTTCATATTACTTACGTCTTTATTTATTTCTTTATTTACTTAAAGTAAGCACTCAATTTCCTTTTTACTTTATTCACGCTCCCACTGATTCTAAAGTTTTTACTTCTTGATAATTAATTAAGACAATGTTTGGATATTCAATACAATGAAATGGAATAAAACTATTATTTTATTGTTTAAATATTTTTATGATAGAATACAAAAAAAGGTTCGTTCTACTTCTCAAATTAAAAAAAAAAAAAAGGAAAAGAGAATTATTAGATGGGATGAAATGGGATATATTTCATTAGATTTCATTCTATTCCAATGGTTCCATCTTATTTTAAATGATCAAAATTAAAAAATGGAATCTAGTATTCTTCAATTTTATTGTTATATTTTATCTATTTTCATTAATCCAAATATAACTTAAGCAGTGGTAGAGCTAGGAAATTTTTGTTGAATGGGGCAAATATACAGATAAAAATTATTTTTTAAATTTAATATATTAAACTTAGTCAATAATTAAAATATTTATGATGTTTTATATAACAAGTTTAATAAAACATGCATTATTAGTGTAAAATTTTTATACCGACAACCTATTAGAAATTATCTATATTATGACTTTTAAGGTAATTATTATAAAAGTTAACAAATTCACCACACATAATGATTTGTGATTAAATTTTACACTATCGGTGCATATATTATTTATTCTTATATAAAATATAAATTAAAATCAATGAAAAAATAAAAAAAGCACTCATAAAAATTGAGCTTGATTTAGACTTAAATTCATTAATAATTAATTCTAATTAAAAACTTTATTAATATCTATCCTGAATATAGATCAACTTTATTGCTCATTTTCTTTAATCAGAATGAAAATGTAATTGAAGATTAAAAAATGTGAAAAGTTAAAAATTGTAAAAAAAATACGAGTTAATTTTAATCATACAATTATATATAAATAGTAAGGATTCTTTTACTCAATATAATCTTTACTTTTCATTTTGATTCACCGTGAAAAAAAATTCCATTTATTAATAGATAAAAATGTTAGACGTCAAGATTATCTCAATTAATATAAAATTTATTTAATAAAAAATGCCATTTTTAATGGATAAAAATGTTAGACGTTAAGATTATCTCAATTAATATACATATTATATGGATTTACATTATCAATATGATGTATTATACTAATGTTTGATATATTAATAGTATACATCAAATTCATATACCAACAAAATTATTTGTTAATAAAACATATTATTCTATTAATATCAACTTATAATGTTTATAATAATAATTCGACATAAATATTGGCTTAAATATATTTTTAGTTTTTTGTAAAATAAGAGGGTTTTCATTTTGACCCCTGTAAAAAAAATTTCTTTGTTTTTCATCTTTTTAAATTTGAAATCATTGTTTTTGGTCTTTAAAAAATGAGGGAATTTTAGTTTTGGTTTCTATAAAGCATTTTTTTTTAATTTTCATCCCTCAAAAATTGAAAATAACTATTTTTGGTCTCTAAAGTTCATTTTAAGGTAGATAAATAACATCTTTTAGGAATCTAGAAAAAATTTATAAGTATTACATGCTAACATGATATTATAGACACTAGGTGTCACCTGGGATGGTTATTTGACCTTCCATCAAATACAAAAGTAATTAACAAGTGTCACATAATAGTAGGGATCAAAAATAATAGTTTTAAATTTTCAAAGGATGAAAACCATTTTTTTTTTATAAGAACTATGTGAACACCCAATTTTGTCCGGGTAAATAAAAATAAAAATAAAAGACAAGAAAAAAAAGAAAGAAGAACTTTTGAAGAAAAAAGCTTTTTTCTTTTATGATGAATACCATGAAAAGACAATGTCGTATCTTGAGTTATACTTGTCCGTTTGAGGTGTTCTTTGTACCGTTGAAAAGCTTGTAGAAAGATCTACAATTCATATCTCTACCTCAAAAACCAAAATCAACTTCTATCTTGATGAAAATCAACCCCAAAGTGAGGAATTTAATCATAAAAAAACTCAAGTCTCACATTCCTTCCCTTCACTTAAAAGTCCCACATTGGACAATCTAGACTCATGAATCTTCTCCTTCCCTTATATAAAGAGGTGCTTACCAAGCAATGGGAGGAGGCCAAAAATCCATTAATTATGGATTTAATGCAAAGCATGGAGCTTATGAAAGTTTAATTTTTTTTTTATTATTATCTCTTTTAGTTTTTCTCTCTTGGAGCTTTTACTAGAAGCTTGTAGTGGATTGTTTTGTGTTTATCACAAATTGTATCTTGAGGTAAATTTGCCTATCTTATCTTTTTTATATATATGTTTTATTTCTTTTTTTTGTCATTGTTGTTTTGTTAAATTTTATTTTTGTATGTCCTTTTTAAATTAGAAATATTTTATATTTAATTAATGTTTTAGAGAAAGGATTAATTGGCTGTGACATCTTTTTAATCCTAAGGTTTTAAGGCACAAGTTGTGACAACTTGATGTCTTTAAACTCCAATCTAAAATTAGAAATGTTAAACTAAAATTAATTTGCTTCAATGGATTGACTTGGGTGTACACCTTTGTTGATTCTATTTTTAGGACATATAAGCCGTGACAGTTTAGAAATCCTAAAATTAAAAAATAACAACACACAAATATTTTCTAGAAAAGAATTACGTGAGTCTGATTCTCCATTGCACCGGGAGATACGTAGGAGCAAGGACCCACTCCTGTCTATCTCAAAAAAATAATAAAATTTAAGATAAATAAAAATCTTTTTTAAAATAATAAAATTCTTCTTGTAATTTTTGTTAGGGTGAGATAAATATTTTAAAAGTCATTAATAATTTGCTTAATCAATTAGAGGTAACCGTCTTTATGATGGACGTTGTAGGATGCTAATACCTTCTCTACACGTAATTGACTCCCGAGCCCAAAATTTGATTTCGTAGACCATTTTTTTTTAGGTTTTTCCAATGTTTTTTCCATAATAAATATTGGTGGCAACTTCTTATTTTTAAAACTCTTTTTTGCAGTCCCACCGCAACCTCGGTTGCGACAGATGGTGACTCCATTGGAAACATTTTGAGAGTCAAGCCTGTCATAATTGATTAAGAAAATTTGTGACTTTTAATTTATTTATATCACCTTTCTTTTCTTTTATTGTTGTTCACCTTATTGTTGTACATAGTTTAATTCATTACATGTCTTATTATTTCTAAATATGTTTTACATGCTTTTGAACCATAGGATAGAAAACATTTTATTATATTATATGTGTGTTGTTTGTTTTGCAACTTGGGTAGTCTAGAAATTGCTCCCTTCACATACTTCACTTACATATCTCACACACATTTATGAGTGGGGTCCTATGCCTGGACCTAAGTGCAGCTTAAGATAAGTAAGAGGTTGAGTAGTGGTAGCCTTATGGATGTACATCCTGTTTGGTTATCATGAAGGCCTCACCTACAGTTTGATCCTTTCAAGAGTATTATCACTTCTAATAGTTTACATATTGTTGTGATCAATATTCTGAGAGAAGGTCCTTGGCTTTAGAAACCCCTTTTAGAACCATAGAACCACCTATTGGGGAGGACTATGTATTAGAATGACTCGTAGAGCTATCAATTATTAAGAGAACCTCTATAGGTCGTAAAGGGAGCATTCATTTTCTTAAAAAAAAAAATTCATCTTTTTCTAGAAAAATGAGAATGATTTGATCTTAAATTTCTATTCATTAAAATAAAAAATGATAAACACACATTTTGCATTACCATTGATAAACACGCATTCTTTCCTACATGGGTCTTAAAAAAAACAAAAAAAAATCTTGCATGTGTCTAAAAAATTTTACACTACATTGTTGATGTACAGACATTTGCGCATTGCATTTCATCTTCTAGTTGTTATTTATATTCATTGTTGTTTTAAAAAATAAAACAACAATACAAAAATATGCTTTTCATCATTACTACATCATATTTCATGCATCCATTTTCATGTTATTAGCATTCATCACTAAAAATATTTAAACATGTTCATGCATAACATTTTATTACATTTTTTTCATCTCATAATTCATATTGATATTTAAAATGTCCATCTTGCATCCTCGCATAAAAGAAATAACATTTTGTTTTAAGAGTTCCTATCATATCTTTCATGCATTGAACAAAATCCAAGAATAACATTTTCTTTTACTTCATTTCGTTTAGTGCATTAGGACTGCATTCCATTTATGCATTTAAACATAAAAAAAATCCCTCATTCATTAAAATCAAATACAAATAAAGAAAGGAGAAAAATAGAAAGCTTCTGAATTGATTGTTTTTCTTTAAAGATGACAAGTCACAAATTCATGCAATCTTGATATTCATAGGAATTTAGGTACTCAAGTCAAAAAGAGAGAGAGAGAAAGAGAAAAGAAGAAGAAGAAGAAGAAGAAAGAGTAAGGAAAAATAAGAAAGGATTTATCATAATCCATTGAAACTTTTTGCAATAAAAAGTCCTTAATGTTTAGGTGGTCTAATTTGTCAATTTGGGTGATTACCATTATTTGTCGTTAACTTTGTTTGAAGCACATATTCACTGGTCAACTTGCATGACGTGTTAACTTCACCTGGTTGAGTTGTTCAATATCCTCACTTCTATACCTTGCCTTTGTTTCCTTTTGGCTTCTACACTTGTTTTTCCATTAAAATCAACAATAAAAAAATGTTCCTATAACCTTTTGAATGATTCTTAATCAAGAAGTTTTGTAAGAAATGACAATTTGAGAATTTTACATTGGGGCAAAGTCATCATCTTTTGGTCATTATATCTAGCCAATTCCCCAAGTTTGTTTGAGGTAAGTCTTTTGAGCAAAAAATAAAATAAAAAAACAAAAGGTCCGTTAGGCTGAAAACCCGTAAGGGCGCTCTAAGCAAAAGTTAGGACATAAACAAAAAAGCAAAAAGAGTAGCATGTGTTAAATTCATCAAATTTTGTCCTAGATTAAATTTCTGAAAATAAGCAGTTATGGTTTGAGATTATGTATGACCATTTTTCTTCATCCCAAAAATACAAATTGTTCTTTATTACCCAATTTGAGTCGTAAAAAAAAAAAACTTTCAATTTACCCCAAACAAGGATCACCCCTACATTAGGGGACAACATAGTGTTCATATTGAATCTAGTTAAGTCATGATGTCATCAAAGTAATGAAAAAAGGAAACAAAAAAAGAAAGAAAAAAAGAAGCAAAAAAGAACTAAAAAGTGATGTTTGAGACAAAGGAAAAAAAGAGACTGAGGAAAAGCAAAATACAAAAATAATGGGAGAATAAGGTATTGGATATGGCACTACATCAAAAATCCTTATTTCAAATAAACATTCAAACATTTATTTGAGCCTTCACACTTTTTCATAGCCTTCTGAAACACTGGCCGCGTTATAAGCTCAATAAAGTCCATATTAATCAAATATTGACTGCTCTTATTTTCTTAAAGTTTAATCCTAAGACGAAATAATTTGACTCATTCATTATTATTAGCATGCTGGCTCAAAAAAGAAAGAAAGAAGAAAAAGAAAGAAAAAATAACGCTCATATAACTTGTCCATCTAAGATTTTTGTAGGAAAAGACAAATACTAAGACAAAAATTTCATGCATATCAATGCTCAAGGAAATCATTCAAAGAATTTGGACTAGTGCAATTCAGAAGTCATTCTATCCCTTGTCCTTTTTTCCACCCCTCAAGTCTAATCGGGGCAATCCACGTGTTATCCATTTTTTCTTAAGATGAAACTGAAACAATCTCTTTCATCTTTCTTTTGTCATATGATTCCACCCTGTTATTCTAAATAGGGCTTTACTTTCATTTCATCATTTGATCTCATTCCCTTGAGTTTAAATTAGGACAATCCTTTCCATCTTTGTCTCATTCTTTGACCCCACCCCTCAAGCTTAAATTGGGGCAAGTACTTCGCATGTTAATCTATCCTTACTTCATTCACTGATTCCATCCACTTAAGGCTAAATTGGGGCAATTGCTCAATTCCCCATTCCATTTCCACTCTTTATTTCATCACAGATTGTGGCAACATCTTCCATATGCTGGGGCAAACTCAAAGTTTCATAAATAGGGGCAATCATTTGATCTATTTTCCAACCCTTATCGAGTGTCTCATGTTTTCTTTTTGAAACTCAGAGATAAACAAATTCCAAAATCTCTTTGGCATAGTCATGCATATTGAGTAAATAATGCTTCAAAAAAGATAATAAGAAGATGGTCCCCCAATTAACATGTTAGTCCAAAGGAACTCAATGAGCTTCAAGTTAAGTCTAGTCAAAAGATAAGAGCTACACATTCAACCTCTGCCTCTTTAGTCAAAGTTAGAAAACCTAAACAATGTGAGGAAATTATAAAAAGAAAAAAGAGTTTGTAAGAATTTGTTTTCAAACATCAAAGCTCTCAAAGGAAAAACAATCAATTTAGAGCATATTTCTCTAAGGAAAAAAAAGAGGGGAAAAAGAAGGAAAATAATGAAGCTTTTGCAAACAACTTTTGATCACATTATCATTTCTGCATCACATCACAATTTTGCATCGCTGTCTAAGTATCCTGCATCATTATAACATGTCTTATCATACAACATATATGCATCATATCAAGATTTTGCATCATTTGTCGCAATGTTTATGCATCATATCATCCATCAACATTCATCATAACAACTACCCTCCATGCAAATTGTCAATTGCATTTATGAGCATCCCAAGCCCAATTTTTCTACTCTCATAGGCTTTAGTCTTACATATTAGGCATCACATAACAATCTCTTGCATGTTAATCTTTGCTTGTACATTTACATCACCTACATCCAAATTCGATACCTGCTTGGTATTTATAGCACCTACATCTAAGTCCAGTACCTGCTTGGCATTTGCATTATTAACACCAAAGTCTAGTACTTGCCTGGCACCTTTTGCATCATTAACATCTAAGTCCAGTACCTACCTGGCATTTGCATCATTGACATCAAGCATTTAAGTATAGTATTTGCCTGGTATCTGCATCATTAACACCAAAGTTCGGTACCTGCCTGGTACCTTCTGCATCATTAACATCAAAGCTCGGTACATGCCCGACACCTACATCTAAGTTCAGTACCTGCCTAGCATTTGCATCATTAACATCAAGCATTTAAGTCCAGTACTTGCCTGGCATCAATGCTTGCATTAAAGTTCAGTACATGCCTGGCATCTGCATCTTGCATCTTTAACATCAAAGTCCGGTACCTGCCCGACACCTGCATTTAAGTTAAGTACCTTCCTGACATCTGCATCATTTATAATGTTCGATACCTTCCTAGCATCTACCTGACAAATACTAGAGGAATATCAATCACTGCTTTAACGTTTTCGGGTTCCCATGCCCACTGTTTTTACATTTTCGGGTCTCCGCGCCCATCGCTTTTAAGTTTTAGGCTCCCACGCCCACCGCTTTTACGTTTCGAGTCCCCACACCCACTGCTTTTACATTTTTTGGGTCCCCACGCCCACTGTTTTTACTTTTCTAGGCCCTTTTGCCCATTGCTTTATAATTTCGGGTCTCTGCGCCCATCGCTTTTACCATTTCGGGTTCCCACGCTCATTGCTTTTACGTTTCGAGTTTTCGTGCCTATTGTTTTTACATTTTCAGGTCCCTGCGCCCATCGCTTTTACGTTTCGGGTCCCCGCATCCACTGTTTTTACATTTTTTGGTCCTTGCGCTCACCGTTTTTAGATTTCAGGTCCCCACGCCCATTGCTTTTACATTTTCGGGTTCCCGCACCCACCGCTTTCATGTTTCGGGTCCCGCACCCACTATTTTTACATTTTTAGGTCCCCACGCCCACTACTTTTACATTTTTGGGCCCCCATACCTACTGCTTTTATGTTTTTGGGTCCCCACACCCACTGTCTTTACGTTTCAGGTCCCCATGTCCACTACTTTTACATTTTTGGGTTTCCATGCCCACTGCTTTTACGTTTCGGGTCCCCACGCCCATTACATTAACGTTTTTAGGTCTCTGTGCCTACCGTTTTACGTTTTGGGTCCCCACACCCACAATTTTTACGTTTCGGGTTCCTGCACCCACTGCTTTTATTTTTTTGGGTCCCCGCACCCACTACTTTTATGTTTCTGGGTCTCTGTGCCTATCGCTTTTATGTTTCGGGTCCCCAGGCCCACAATCTTTTTTTTTTTGGTCCCTATGCTCATTGCTTTAATAGTTTCAATTCTCGTACCCACTTTTCTTATGTTTTTGGGTTTTCATATTCACTGCCTTTTGTTCAGGTCCCGAACAAAATTAGGGTTCATATATTTACTTATCTTTTACTACGATAATATGAAAACATTTAGTTATTCATATTATCTAGTAAAACCTAAGTAAAGAGGGGCAAATGTGAACACCCAATTTTGTCCGGATAAATAAAAATAAAATATAAAAGACAAGAAAAAAAGAAATAAGAACTTTTGAAGGAAAAAAGCTTTTTTTTTTTTTATGATGAATACCATGAAAAGACAATATCGTATCTTGAGTTATATTTGTCCATTTGAGGTGTTCTTTGCACCGTTGAAAAGCTTGTAGAAAGATCTACAACTCATATCTCTACCTCAAAAACCAAAATCAACTTCTATCTTGATGAAAATCAACCCCAAAGTGAGGCATTTAATCATAAAAAAACTCAAGTCTCACATTCCTTCCCTTCACTTAGAAGTCCCACATTGGATAATCTAGACTCATGAATCTTCTCCTTCCCCTATATAAAGAGGTGCCTACCAAGCAATGGGAGGAGGCCAAAAATCCATTAATTATGGGCTTAATGCAAAGCATGGAGCCTATGAAAGTTTAATTTTATTATTATTATTATTTCTTTCAATTTTTCTCTCTTGGAGCTTTTACTAAAAGTTTGTAGTGGATTGTTTTGTGTTCACCAAAAATTGTATCTTGAGGTAAATTTGCCTATCTTATCTTTTTTATATATATGTTTTATTTCCTTTTTTTTTTGTCATTGTTGTTTTGTTAAATTTTATTCTTGTATGTCATTTTCAAATTAGAAATATTTTATGTTTAATTAATGTTTTAGAGAAAGGGTTAATTGAATGTGACATCTTTTTAATCTTAAGGTTTTAAGACACAAGTTGTGACAACTTGATGTTTTTAAACTCCTCTTTAAAATTAGAAATGTTAATCTAAAATTAATTTGCTTCAATGGATTGACTTGGGTGTACACCTTTGTTGATTCTATTTTTAGGACATATAAGCCGTGACGGTTTAGAAATCCTAAAATTAAAAAATAACAACACACAAATATTTTCTAGAAAAGAATTATGTGAGTCTGATTCTCCATTGCACCGGGAGATACGTAGGAGCAGGGGCCCACTCTTGTCGATCTCAAAAAAATAATAAAATTTAAGATAAAATAAAAATCTTTTTTAAAATAATAAAATTCTCTTGCAATTTTTGTTAGGGTGAGATAAATATTTTAAAAGTCATTAATAATTTGTTTAATCAATTAGAGGTAACCGTCTTTATGATGAACGTTATAAGATGCTAATACCTTCCCACGTAATTAACTCTTGAGTCCAAAATCTGATTTCGTAGACCACTTTTTTTAGGTTTTTCCAATGTTTTTTCCATAATAAATATTGGTGGCGACTCCTTATTTTAAAACTCTTTTTCACCGTCCCGCCGCGACCTTGGTTACGACAAACTAAAATCAAAATTCACTCATTTTACTGAAACTAAAAATTATTGTAAGCCTAATAATTTAATTTTTTATAGGTAAAAACTATCCCTATATATATATATATAGGAGTGTGTGTGTCTATGTGCGCGCGTGTGTGAAATCCAATACTAAAGTGTTATTATGTGATTTCTTTTGGTCATGAAAAATTATCAACTTCGAGCACGATGTGAATATATGATTTCTCCAGAATCCATACTAAACACACACACACACACACACACACACTTACTTAATAAGGTACAAAATAAAAAGTACTACATAAATAAAATTTAAGTTGTCAAAATAAAGCAAAATTAAATTTATTTATACTTTATGGCAAAATATAGGCTTAATATATTTCTGATTCTTATAATATACTCAATTTATACTTTTCGTCCCCATAAATTTTGTTAGTTAGTTTTGGTTCTTATAAAATTTTGTTTTACGGTTTTAGTCTCATTTATTATTTACTGATAATGTGACAACTGTGTATTGACAGATGGACCTCATGTTTCTTAAGCAATAGAGACTAAAATTAATATCTTTCAAAATAAGAGGAACCTATAACATAATTTTATAAGGATTAAAAAAAAAAATATCTAATACTAAAGCTGTAAAACAAGATTTTATAGGGTTCAAAATTGACAAAATAAATAAAATCTATAGGTACTAAAACTATAAAAGGTTATATTATAGGATCTAAAAATATATTTAAGCCTAAAATATAAGGGTTTGTTTACAAAAAAAGTGAGAACTTGACTTTGGCCAAACATACTTCCTCTAATTTTATTTAGGGTACGTTTGGAATAGAGGAAAAGGAGGGCATAGATAGAGAGGGAAAGAAAGCACCATTTTCTATAAATTTCCAAACATTTGGAACAACAAAAAAGAGGAAAGAAGGAAAGAGAATGCATGGGGCCCACAACAAAAACTGTTTCTTTCATATTCAGGCAGAATGGAGGAAAATGAAGTCTTTTTTTTTTTTACATATAATTACACAATTGTCCTTGTCTGCATTACATTTCATTTTTTATTTAGGATATCTTACTTTATACTCCTTTTCTTTCATTCTCTTTTCATTCCTTTTACTTTCTCTTTCAAACCAAACATATCCTTAAGGAAAAGTTAGGTGGACACTAAATTCTATTCAACACCTAAAGAGGAAAAGAGAGAAATGTAGGTATGATAACCTAATAAGTGATATGATGTGATAGGAAAAGAGATAAGAGTTTAATTCCTCTAAAATATAATGATGCAATATTTTGTGAAGTAACAAAATTATTGGCCAATGTAACACTTTAACCATAAAGCTTTCCACACCTGATTCATTCTTTATATATAGCCGCATTGCTTTCTTTTTATTTGTGGTAATTTTTCATCTCTTTTCGTATACACCTTTTGATGCCTTTTTACGTTCACACAAAAGTTGTCACAATTTCATTGCCTTCTCTATTTGGATAGCACAATAGAAATTTGTTAACATGGTTACTAATTTAAATATAGACTTTAATTTTAATGTGTAATTTTTTTAAAAAAAAAACTAATGATTTTTAGTATTATTATGATAATTTATAATTAATTTATAACGTAAAATATTTTTATATTGTAAATACATCTAAATAAATACTTAAAAATATAAATAAAGTAATAGAGATTAAAAAATATGTATGTTATTATACATAAGTTCGTCTTTGTCTATAATATATGTTATTCTCTGCAATCATAATTAAAAAAAAGGATGAAGTTGGATAAGGATCATAAATAAAATGTCGATACTTCATTCTTCGCATGAATTGAGAAAGGTATTAAACAAACTTGTTAAACAAAAGTAAGAGATAAAATATAAAGTATAGGAAATGTTGATATGACAGAGTTTGAGTAGATCAGCTGGGGTCAATTATATGTTTTAAGTGTTATATAAATTAATAATTTTATTACTTTATTAAATACTGCATCACATTGGCAACTAGATTTAAATTTATGTTTTTATAAGATATAAATCCAATTCTTACCAACTGAACTAAGGTATAGAGTGTTTAATTTACATAAGTGATTATAAAAAAAATTCTAATTTTACCGTACCGTACGGCTGCAAATCCCGAACCATCATGCATCACCCAAGGTCAGGCAAACTTGTGAACTTGTGGTCCACCATTCGAACACAAATAAGATGCACCTTTTCTAAATTCTATTTCTAGCCACCCCTAATAAGTAAGAAGCACCTTCTATTTCTAGCCACCACAAAGAACTAAGAAGCACCTTTTGTTTTTGTTTGTTTTGGATAATTTAAGAAGGAGATATTTAGAAGGGGGAGATTTAAGAGGAATATTAAAATTTTCCTTTGTTTGTTTGATAGGAAAGAAGGGAAGAGAGAATTGATAAAAATTTGTGGGCCCCATCGTTTTTGATTTCCTTGTTCCACTGCGGTGATTTTGAACGTGTTCTAGTGTTTCTACTTTTCATTTTTACTTTCACATGCCCGTTTTCATTTTTCTATCACGTGAGGCTGATGTAATTCTATGTGGAAAAACATTGTGATTGAATATAACTTAAAGAAATAAATTATAGCATATAAAAATAATTTATTTAAAATAATTAGTTTTTTAAATAGTTATTTTGAGATATATTTAATTAAAAACTTAATTAAATGTAAAATAAGTAAATATGTAATAATTATTATCCGTGTCTCATCAAATTATTAAATTAAAATTTTATTTAATTTAAAATTGAATTTAATTATAAGTAAAATTGTCATTTCATAATATTCTTCATTTCTTTTCCTTCAATTTCTCATACAATTATGCAAATGAAAATAAATCACTTATATCATTATTTTTAATTCCATCAATTCAAACAATACAACATTCTACCTGAAAATCAATTCAATTAATATCACTTTCATTTCTTTTCTCTCTAATTATTTCCTATCAGAATCACTTTCTATCCAAACGGGGCGTTTCCAATTTTAGCCTCCGCACAACCGCGTCTCCCTACCATAGTCAAACACGTGCGCTTACCAACAGTGAACAACACCCAACTACCTTTTCTTCGAGTGTTTGTTCTAACCTTCTCTTTAAAAGAAAAAAAAATAAAACAAACATAATTAAAAAAAAAGATTTTGAAAAATTATTTTTTCAATGAAAAACTTTAAAAAGGAATTAAAAAAATAATTTTAGTGTTTTTGAATTTTATTTCTTTTTTCCTTTTTTTTATTTCAACATTCAAAATTCAATAACATGTCACTTATAAATTTTTAAATTAAATAATTTTTAATTTTAACAATTAAACTTTAACTTTAACTTTAAATGAGAATCAATACTATCTTTATAAGATTCCCTCTTCCATATGAAATTCATTAATTCAATGGGATTGGAATCTAGAGAAACAATATCTTCATCCACAGATTCCAACTCACTTGGATTAATTGAAAGCTGTTCTTCTCATGTCTAAGGGGAAAAGATCACGTGCTTCGTAGCCACAAGTTGTGATGGTGGTCTTTAATAGTGGTCCTTTTATTTCCAGCAATGATAGGAGATCACATGCAAAAACACTTAAGTCAGTATCTATATATGTTTCAGATGCATGTTTTAAGTTAGATTTGTCAGTATAAAATATGAGTTGTTTGGTCCTCATCTAACGATTTTGATTGTGTGAATGCGTAGATTCTTGGCTACTAGAAATCCGTATCTCATCGGTTACTACAAAGCCATGTCTCGACCCAAAATATATTTGAACTCCTTATTTTCAAATAACATCTATAGTACTTACAAATATTCATTCTTTATTTTAAGAATTATAATTTAATCCATAATAATTTTTGTATTCAATGAATAAATTTTTGTATTTTTTAGCTTCATCGAGATTATTAGAACTTTCTCTTCTAATGAAATTATTGTCATCATTCATGTTAATTATCAATACAATTTAAGAACGAAGATAATTTTAAAACAACTTTTAAACTTTAAAAAAATTAAACCGAGCACTACCTACAAGAGAAGAAGTTCCAAATATTAACTTATCTAATGAAACTCCTCTTTTCATTAAAAAAACACTTACTTACAAACAGATAAAAAAAAAAAAAAACACATACTTACAACATTTAAAGATCTTTTAAAATTTTGTTAGACCTAATTTATCCTTTTAGGACCCATTTGGTAGTTAGAAAAGGATAGGATAAGATATGAGAGCATGATAAGAATATGATAAGTTATAGTCTTATCTAATATTTGGTGCACACTAGATAATAAACTAGATAATGATAAGATAAATTATAAATCATGTTCAAATGACAGAATTACTATTTCAATAAAATTACATATAATTTTCTTAAAGTAACTTTTAATTTAATTTTTTAATTTTTACAAAAGAAATATAATTCTAACTAAGGTATACAATATTATTGTTTATTTATGTAGTTACTTTTCTTAAAATTATAAAAAATTATATAAGATTTTTTAAATTATAATTATTATTCAAATAATTTCCTTAAAAAAATATTTGAATATTAATTATTTAATTTTAATATTTTAATCAATATTATTCTTTAAATTTACATGTCAAAAATATTATATATATATATATGTATATATATGTATATATATTATATATAATAAATATAATACATAGTAATATATTAATTTATATATATATTATAATAAATATTATATATAAACAAATATAATATTATTGTGAAAAATATATATAAGATTTATTATATAACATCATATATTATATATAAATCTTATATATATTTTTCATAATAAAGCTTATATATAATTATAATATATACATACACACACAAAGAGAGAAAGAGGGAAAGGTTTATTCCATTCTGTTGCTTCCTAACCCAACTCCTCTCCTAGAATAAAAAATACACTAGAACAATAAGATGGGATAAGAGATAGAATGACATTATCATATCTTATTGGCACAACAAACAACAAATTAAAATATGATATGATAGTTATCCTATCTTATTCTATCATATCCTAGCCACCAGACAAGGCCTAAAGTTTAAAGTTAAACCAAAGAAAAGTAAAAAAAAAAAAAAAGGATAAACATTACCTTAAAATACATCACAATCTTATATCACCCAAATTTAAATTGTGCACATCATTACTTTTTATTCTCTCCAGAATCCAACTCACTAGTATATAGAAGTTTTATTTCTCAATCAATGACATCTCTATTTGTTAAACTTAAGAATGCTACAAATAATAATAATAATAACAATAATGTGATTATTTATTACTAGTATGTGTTTAATTCTAAAATTTAATTTAATTCTATTGATAGTGTAAAGACCTTTTTTTTTTTACTTTGTCATTTGGAGTAGAAATAGGCTAAGCCAAATAAGGCTTTGCTTAAATAGGCTTAGTCTGTTTAAAAAATTCATGGTTTGAGCTTGGCCTATTACCTGTCGTTGGCTTTATTTTTAGGCCTGGTTAAGCCTATTTGAAAGTCTGACTTGGCCTGTTAGCCTATTTAATGACCTATTTCATATTAAAGCTTTTATATAGATCTAATTTCTTTCTACATGGGTTAATAGACTCACAGGCCAATAGGAAAAAATCCTGTGTAAAACAAATTATAATATATAAATATTATAATTGCTGTTACTCAAAGTATAAGACAAAGGTGAAAACAGGCAAAAAAAGGTTTTATAAGAGTCAAGTATAACATATTTATATGATATAAATTTATGTTTAATGTCTAATCTGACATTCATGATAACTTATTTAAAAGTCTATTTTGTATTAAGGCTTCTAAATAGGGCATAAATTTATCTTTCAATAAACTTATTGGTTTAACTCTTTATATATGTTAACAAGCTTAATATTTAAAAAGGTAAATAAATATATAATTTTAATACATTACAACAAATTTCATATAATAATAATACTAACAAAAATTATTGTTTATATTTACTTAAGTAGGCTGGCCTGTTAGACTTAAAAGGCTTTTAAAATGGCCTAAAGCTTGACCTTTTTAACTAAAGGCTTTTGCTATTTACACCCCCTAGTTACTAAGTGTATCCCTTTTTTTTTCTTCCTTTTTTTGGTATATAATTTTACTTAAATACCCTTCGTCTTCATTTCAGAAAGTGATTTTCAGAACTATTTTTTGAAAAAACATAGTTCTAGAAATTACTTTCCAAATTTGGAAGATGTTATTCTAAAAAGTGATTTTCGAAACTATGTCTTTTGTGAAAAAAACATAGTTTTAGAAAACACTTTTCGGAATTGGAAGATGTTATTTCGAAAATAATAACAGAAAATGAATTTGGACGTGATTACTGAACGCACGCTTTCGTTTTTTTGTCAACACAAAATTAAAAGTAAAATTGAAAGGATGCAAACGTTGAGAGAAACATAGGCTAATAATTGTCTTACTGAACGCAGACACATCGAATGATGAGAGGCAAAGGTTGATAAAATTAATGAATTCATGCTTTTGCAAATAAAATATATAATAGATGAAGTTGACGTATCTTGAAAAGCATTGCCACGTGAAGGAAAACGTACAGTATCACATAGAAATTTGAAGAAAAGCACACATATCAATTTGATGGAAAACATGGTATTATGTAATTAGGGTTTAAAGAATGATAAACGTGGGGTGAAGATGAGAGCTCAAAATTAGGGTTTAAAGAATAATAAAGATGAGGGTGTAAAAATAGGATTTAAAAAATAATAAATATGGGGTAAAAAAATAGGACTTAAAAGGGTATATTTAGTAATTAAAAAAATAAAAAAGGATGGGGGTATACTTAGTGAACAAAGGGTGTAAATAGAAAAAGCCTTAACTAAATATATTTTTATAAAAGCTTAGGCCTGGTTTATTTAGTAAAAAAGCTTGGTCTGGCCTAGACTCGATGTAGGCTTGGCCATAGCCCCCTGTCGAGTGGTTTGACCCATTTTTACCCCCATCTATCATCCCATTATAGATTGTCATGTATGATAAAATTATTAAATTTTATAATAATTATTTTAAAAGTCATATTTAAAATAATTTTTAATTGATTGACAGTATAAAAAATTTCTACTTAAAAAATATGTAAATTAAATTCAAAACATTAAATGATATGTAAAGAAATTTAATGACGTAAAAAAATATATTACTTCCTCCGTTCCATAATATGTGTCCTCCTAATTTTTTTTAACATATACCAAGAAAAGTTTGTAAATAGATGAAAAAGTATAGCAATTTTATGAAATTAACCTTATTATTATTATTATTATTATTATTATTATTATTATTATTATTATTATTTTTAATTTCTATAAAATCATTTCTCCTAGTTTCTACCGTCCATCACCATTAATTCATTTATAGAAGGAGTCAATAGTCACTCCAATGGTTCATTTTCAAGGAAATTAATCCTCTTTGCCGGAAACGTTGCAGCACAACCATAACATTCTAAAAAAAATATTATTAAGGCTAATGACACTTATTTTGGGATTTTTTTTAATACGACACTTATTGTGGGACAAAAGAAGTAATAAATGCCTAACGGATTATTTACTTAAAAAAAAAAAAGATAACTAACGGATCAACATAGTAAGTCGTAAATTTCAAAAAAAGCGTTGTAAGTCGTACTTCAAATTTATGAATGGAGTGCTAGGAATTCACTTGTGACTTGTGAGAATATCCAGGTCAAACATGGGGGAAATTATTATATGATACAAAGCTATATAATTAACTCTTTCTTGTAAAAGGACTTGTAACATATTATTTAACACACTTTTTCTAACACACTTTATTATTAGTTAAACTTTATTGAAAATTACTAGATTAGGAGAGAGATTCATTAAATAAGAAGTGAGACATACAAAAATATTTCAATAAATTTCAATTAATAATAAATAATGTATTTTAAAAAAAATATTACTATCATTTCTCTTCTTATAGATTAAAAAACATGATTACATGTCACATAAAGATTGGTATATGGTCCCAAACCAACACGGACAAGAGAGATTATGATGCACATTTCTCACACTTTCAGGCACATGATCAAGTCACAAGGCAAATTAGGCAAGCAAGATTAAGGGATGTTTTTTTATTTTTAAAAGTGATTTTTTTATTTTAAAAAAAAAATTATTTGATAATGATACTTTTTTAAATTGTTTTAAAAATATTGATTTTTTAGTTTTTAAAATAAAAATAAAACATTTCTAAATTATATTGATTTATTTTTTACTAGTATTTTAGTCTGTACAATATACATGATAAATATTTATTTTATATAACTAAAATTTATAATAAATAAATATTTGTAAATATATAAATTACATTATAAAATTTGCAATAAATAAGTATTTTTGAAAGTACAAATTATTTTTTAGATTTATGATAAACAATTTACATTGTGATAAAAGATTATTTTTAATTATTGATAATTTTTAAAAAAATATTAAAATTCAATTTAAAAATAAAGATGAAAATGATAAATTGAAAAAAATGAAGGGTTAAAAAAAAGTCTAAAAGCTACTCTCGTTGAAGAAAAATTCTTAAAAACATGAAGAATAACTCCTAAAAACTATCTCATTCAAGATAGTTATTATAATTTATATAGAGAAAGGATTTTTAATTTTCTATTATCTCATCTTTTTCTGACACTCTTATTCTTTGTAATAATTTTGAAAATTATTTTATAAAATAATTTTTAAAAAATAAAAAACAAAAAACACAATCAAATACATCTTAAACTCAAGAATACTTGTCTAATGTAAAAGGATCTGTCACAGCCACGCTCAACATATGATCCCCAATCTCAAAATGCTGGCTTTGAATGCAAAATTTCGGACTGAACTTTTATTTGAAATATGCCTCGCCGCCGAAAACAAAATGTACATCAAATAGCAGAATCAAACAAATGAGAAAATTAAGTTATTTTATTTTATTTTATTTTCTTCTGTTGGGAAATAGCAAATATGATCGCGAACCCACTTTCCAACTCTGATAAGTAAATTGAAGTCAGGGACATAAAACTCGATTATACGTCCAAATCATTCTATTTGGCTGATTTAATTAGTTATACCAATTTACAATTTAGAACATATCAAAGATTTGTTCTTCAACCCTTTGTTAGTAGACAAGTCCTGTACAAGTGAAATTGCCAAGTGTTAACCATTTGGCTTTCTATGCCACCTCAATCTTTTAAGAGAAAAATATTAGTAACATATTTTCTAATACATCTTTTTATACATTTTTTTTCTGTTACTGACATAAATTTATTAGAAATCACAAAATTTTGTTAATCTCACTTCTTATTCAGTAATTTCATTTGTGATTTTATAGTTTTTAATAAATTTTAATCAATATTAATAAAGAGTGTATTAAAAAAACTGTATTAAAGATTGTGTTGCTAGCACCTCTCAACTTTTAGTATGTGCTTACAACTTTCGTTATAAAACTTCTATTCTTTTTATTTCTTCATTAAATTTTTGTTCCATTTTGAGTTTGCGTTGGGAGATGACGAGGAAAATAATAGAATATTACCAGAAGGGTTAGATTAAGTGGTGGTAACTTTCAAAAGAGAATTTTTTGCATTGATTAATCGTAACTTCACCCTAATGTTAGGTGGTCGCTTGAAAATTGAGACACGCACTGACCGTGAAATATGAAGCTTAATTATATTATATGCCCTTATTCCTCCAAACAAAAAAAAAAAAAGGAAATTATATTATATGCCATTAAATTTTTTGTTCTATAGTTTATTAGTTTTTTAACCGTATTCATGGACTCATCTATGGTTTCTGACATAATCTGACCTACCAAAATATGTGCCGTACATTGTCTTCTTGTGTGACCGTGCCGTTGTCAAAACTCAAAATAAGCAGCTGTTGTTATCACTAATATTTTAATAAAGTGCTGTTGACGTAATGGCTGCAAGGATATGTGGCCACCATATTGGATTGTATATATTCTCCTTCTTATGATCTCTTAGGCAAGTATTTTCTACACTCTTTATTTTTCTTGAAGCAAATGGTTTCTTCCTCAGCGGAATTTTTTTCACTGTTTTGTTTTTTTTCTCATTTGGATCATCTTCTCTTGTCAAATTTCTAAGCTTAGCTAAGCCTTAAATTTCTGCTTCCTGAGTTGTATAACCTGTGCCTCTGATAAAGAGTATAATAACTTCAAAGGTTCAGATCCTCTGTCATATATATATATATGTGTGTGTGTTTTATTTCTCTCTCTCTCTAATGGGTTAGTAGTTAGGACAATGTTCTGCATTCTGCAGTTCTGTACTGTGAACCTTGAGAGTATGTAATGGGTCTTTTGTCAAAATTTTTCCAGTTGCATTGGCCATTGACTTTTTCTCCCCCTTGTTCGAACACCTTAATGGCTGCTTCATATTTTTCATTTCTAAGGCTAATAAAAACGGGATTGATAAAATGGTATTGTATTTATGGGGAAAGAATAATAAGATCTTTTGAAATGATACCATCCTATTCTTAAACACACTCTTTTCATTTTACTCTCTGTTATGGTGAATTTCACGTGAGTCTTACAAAGAAGAGAATAGGTTGACTCAGTTCAGATTTTTAGTAAGAGTACAAGATTTATATGAATTTTACCTAATAATAAAGAGTGTGTCGAAGAGTGCATATTACTAGCATTGATCGTAAGTCCTTTCCTTCTTAAATTATTATAACACGCATTTCTTATAGAGGGGCAAGAGTGTAGATCAGCCCCTCCATCAATATATATATATTATATATTATGCATGAAGATTCTAATTATCTAACGAGAAATGACATAATTGATAGCTGATGGTTAATAATTGGTCATGCCGTTTGATCTCCCCGCTAACTAGCTCAACATGCTTGTCAAAAACTTGAGTTAGCCATTTCTCTATCCAAGCTTCCCAGTGTTATCTTCTAAATTAGTAATGAGGCTACGAGATTCAAAACATATAGATGAATGCTTTAGTTAGAGTCTCTGTAATTTATATAGTTATTTGTATGACTAATGTAACAAATTTCATAAGAACTAAAAAAACTCATTCATATGTCAGTAAACTGAATGGATTTTATACTTTTACAGGTCTAGGCCTAGCATGGAAAACAACATTAACCGTGAAACAGAAGGGCATGGCTTGCCTAAAGTTCCATCACTAGTTCAACACATACCATCAAATGAAGTAGCTAACTTTGACATTGGTGACTTGAAAAATCTCAGCTCATCTTTCAAAGTAAGCCTCGTTACCATTACTGTGAGCTTGCAAAATTGAAAATATTGGTTGAAAAATAAATTTCCAGAGACTAGTCCCTTTGATCTTGAAACTATTCAAAGCTTTTAGTATTATACAACATCCATTTTGGTGATTATAATATAGGATATCTGTTTCCAATAATAGGAAAGTGAAACAATCTTAGCAGGAGATGAACATGCAGCCGTCAATCATCAAAATAAGCATTCAGTATCTATCAACATGCCATTCTCTTGTGAAGAGGTTCAGCCACATAACACCATAAGAGTTCTCTATGGTGGCGAAACTGCTCCTTGTGATGGTGTTCCCATTTTCTCTTCTCAATCAACTACTACAGACTCCAAGCCACCATTGCCATCACATTCAAGGCCAAATGGCAGCGTGCACCTAGAGGCACCAAGCAGGGTCCATTTTACCAATCATGAAAGCATCAAAAGCATGAATGATAAGAGGATTGACTTTTTTAAAACATTGTCCAGCAAACTTGAGGGACAATTATCAATTCTAAGTGGAAGGGTCACTACACAAAGTGTAGAAGACGATAACAGCTTCAGCAACACTAACAAGCCTTTATCTGTTGATTCTTTCTTCAAAGCATCGGAAGGTCCACAGTTACAAACTCCTAAGGTATGTGATTACCATGTACCAATTTAAGTGTAGTCATATTCTTCTTGTGTAACAAATAATCCACATCCTTAATAATCTTCAATGCAGTTTTTGCTAATCCAACTAATTGAATCTTATGTTTAATAAGTTAACCGTTGTTTCCTTATGATCCTTTTTCTTTTTGGACACTCACTGCTTCATAAATAAGTTAACCAATGGTGTTTGTCTAATGTATTTTATTTTGATTTACTCCTTCAGAAGTCTTCAGAAGAGAAGGTGACTCCTCAAGACAAGCAGTGGCCATTTCTTCTTCGGTTTCCGGTTTCAAGTTTTGGTATTTGTCTTGGAGTTAGCAGTCAAGCAATTCTTTGGAAAGCATTGGCCAAGTCTCCTTCCACTGAATTTCTTCACATAAGCCCGAAAATAAATTTCATCCTATGGTTCATCTCTGTTGCGATTGTTGCTACTGTTTTCACCATCTATCTCTTCAAAATAATTCTCTATTTTGAAGCAGTTCGTCGCGAGTACCATCATCCGGTTCGTGTTAACTTCTTCTTTGCCCCATGGGTAGCTCTCTTGTTCTTAGCTCTTGGAGCTCCCCCATCAGTTGCCAAAGACTTGCATCATGCAGTTTGGTACATTCTAATGATTCCACTGCTCTGCCTTAAGCTCAAGATATATGGACAGTGGATGTTTGGGGGCCAAAGGATGCTCTCAAAGGTGGCCAACCCAACAAATCTCCTTTCAATTGTTGGAAATTTTATGGGGGCCTTATTGGGTGCATCTATGGGCCTAAAAGAAGGGCCTCTTTTCTTCTTTGCTATTGGGCTTGCTCACTACATGGTGTTATTTGTAACTCTCTACCAGATGCTTCCAACAAATAAGACCATCCCAAAAGACCTCCATCCAGTGTTCTTTCTTCTTGTCGCACCACCTAGTGTTGCTGCTATGGCATGGGCTGAGATTCAGGGTTCTTTTCATTATGAATCACGGATTGCCTATTTCATTGCCATGTTCCTTTATCTCTCGCTGGTAAGCTTTTGTCACACTAGCACTTTAAATATGCATAACCATTGTTTTTTTTTTCAAAGTTTTCCTTGTCTAAAAAATTGGGCTAATAGTTGCACAAATTTTTCCTTACGCAATCAATAATTTTAGTATGCAAGTCGCTTATCGGCTTCATTTCATATGCTTTTGCAGGCTGCCCGGGTCAATCTTTTCAGAGGATTCAAGTATGCTACCCTCCTATATCTATAACATTGGCTATTATTCCATTATGTTGATTTTTCTGACAAATATTAGATGTGATTCTGCAGATTCTCACTTTCATGGTGGGCCTACACTTTTCCAATGACTGCTGCAGCAATTGCAACCGTGAGCTACTCAAATCATGTCACAAATGTTGTAACTCAAGCTTTGAGTGTAATATTGAGTCTCATTGCTACATTCACAGTAACAGCAGTGCTTGTTTCGACTATAGTGCATGCCTTTGTCCTCCAAGACCTCTTTCCCAATGACCTTGCCATGGACACAAGTGAGAGAAAGAAAAAACCACGTAGGAAATGCTTCCAGTTAAGATTTGGAAGCCATGATCATGCCAAAAGAACTGAAAATAACTTGAAGTTTGTGAACTCGGATAAAACGGATGTAGTTTAGAAGCTTATTCGACAACAAGACACTCCAATAGTTCAAGGAATTCATCATGTATCTGAATATTTAAAAGTCTCAAATGAGTAAGAAAATAATGAGGCAACAAACATCTTTCCTAATAACCTTCAGTGGTCAGACATGTGAGGGTCATGAGTGAAAGTTTTAGATTTTTCTTGAGCAAATACCATACTAGTCCCTGACATTGTAAATGCTGATTATTTTAGTTCCTAATTTTGTGAAATCTTCACTTTAGTCCTTGAATTTACAAAATGTTAAGAGTTAAGACCTTTTTTGTGCAAAACAACAATGGAAAATGAAGCCAAAAAGAAACTAAAATGAATATCATTTTGCAAATCAGAATCTAAAGCGCGAATTTTGTATAGTTAAAGACTAAAATGACACACTCTTGCATTAGAATGAGGGTTTAATCAATTTTTCCTGTGATCATGTATGTAAATTAACATATGAAGTTTCGCGTGGAAAAAACGGAACAAAACTAATAGCAGTGTCCTGTGCATATTGTCACAAAAGGGAAACATGCTAGCCCATTGTGGTGCATTTGGAACATTATTGCACTAAGCCAAACGTAATAATGCCACTAAAAGGAATATGATTGAAGAACATAGGAATTCTTTCATACACTATTCAAAGTTAACATTTTTAGGATTGTCTAATTTGACTCAGTCAATAAGGAAGCATGTTTTCATAAATTTCTAGCTAGAAGCTTTATGGTAATCGGTATCACTTTGTTTGAGAAAACTTGTTCCTTCTATTCTTTTTTTGGAGTGGGTGTTATGTTCAAGTCTATGGAAATGAAGAAATATATACATATTAAAAAAAACAAATGATACGCTGCAACCAACCGACAAAGACAACGAATCAAAACTAGTAAAATTGGTGATCAGCTCCATTTCCTTCTATACAAGTAAATATGGAAAAGAAGTCTCACTTGATCAAAAAGTATCTAAATGTAAAGAATTTGAGCCAAATTTTATGTAAATCTCTATTCAGTTAAAAGATCACATTCAAATCATCTAGTAATCTTGTAATATAATATCCAATTAATATGTACCATTGTCTGTGAACTATAAATTTGCTTGATTATGCATTGAATTAATCTCAATTCAAGCTCATCCAACAGAGTATTATTTTGGAGTTTGAACCTTTAAATCTTGTGTTTGTCAGATGCCACTGGGATTAAAAATAAGTCTTACCAAAAGCTGCTGTCAACTACTTCATGTCCATGAGCCACCTTCACGTACTCTTATCTAGGATTCACCTTAATACTTCTAGGACCAACCTATGAGAGTTGAAAACAAATTATATATTGATCATGTGTCCAAGTTGAATCCTCTGCTAGTTTTATCACCAAAAGTGAGCAATAAATACAATGTGCCATAGAAAAGCAACTGAAAATGCATTTCTTATGGCCCCCCTCTATGTTTTTTTAGTTTATTGGCACATAATGACGGCACTGAGGTTAGAACTTAAGATGCTAAGACCTCATGCAAATTACTCAAACCTACCACCACTAAGCTGACCTTAATGGGTTGTCCCTCTCTCTTTGTACACCATCTAATATTTGCCGAGTTATGCACATGTTCACATATGTGATTTTGACTACGGACCTATTTGGATAAACTTTTTTATAAACAATTATAAAAGAAGAAAAAATATAATTAAGTTTCTTTCATAAACTAAAATTAGTTTATGTATAAGTTATAATAAGCTTTTGAAGAAGCTAAACGACAGAGCTTTTAAAAATTAACTTATGCATAAGTTAATTTGAACTTATGGGAGAAGTTTAATTTATTTTTCTTTTCTATTATTTTTTTTTTACCTTACAACTACTTATAAAAAAGTTTATCTAAACAAGACCATATGTAAGAAGGAATTCCAAAAGAAATCATTCGTCTGATTCTGATACAGGCATATAATAATCCATGCCATGCAGAAGTTCAATATATAAGTTCTACGAGATTTCAAACAATGAAAGTGCATCTTACCATATATGAATTTGTTTGCAATGTTTCCTTAAAGTTGATTGGCTAACTTGCATATTTAATTCCCAACGTTTAAGCGATATATTTAGAAATTCCTACTAAAAAAGGCCCTAGTTCTTTGTGTATCTTATAGCTAGGTTATCCACTTAAAGTTGACTAGTAGCTAATTAGTGAAATGAGATGAATATGTATAAAGGTAATTGATGATACGATAAAATGGTAAGACTGAAAGATATAATAGTTGGATGAAGATTAGTTAAACGACAAATAGCAAAGGTGAGTTGAAAGTGTGTTGAAAGTGGCTATTGCTTCTATCCTCCTAGTTTTGTTCATCTTTAGCTTCATCTTTTACTAAAAAAAATCATTCACTAACAAATAGAATTGAGAAAACAGCTTAAATACAATAATAATGTTTCGTATGACTAAACAATAATAAGTTGGATGAGTATTATTTACATAGGAATTATATATTGCACAAACTTTGTTCTTAATCTTAGAACGATAATTCTACTAAAAGTTTTAGGACTGTTAGGTTATTGCAAGTTTTTGGTTTTTAAATGTTTAAAATAAAACATGTTTGGCATAAAATAGAATTGAAAACTTGAAATAGTTTTTAATTTAATTTCAAAATATTTTTACATTCATTTTCAACATCAAGAAAAAAGGATTTGTGAATTTGACTTTTAGTTTAAAAAAAACACTCTTGCTACATTTGACAATGACCCTTTAAACTAATTTTAACATGAAACTTTCAAAATAAGTTTATTTTAAACAAAAATAAAAAAAAACCATAAATTGATTGTAGTTTATGAAAATTTTAAAACTTACAACTAAAAACCAACCCAAATGTTAGGATTTACATCATGCTAGATTATGAAGAATTTATAAATTGTGATAAATCTATAGTAAATAGATAGGAACTGTTGCAAAATCTCTATAGTAATGAGACCCATTACAAATGCCTTAGTTTTTTAATGGGGCTGTCGTCTCTCTTCCTAATGAAGAGAAGGGAAACAATGTTGTGTTTTGGTATATTAGAATATTTCTAATGCAAGAAATCAATTTGAGTTCTTAACTCTTGTTTAGTAGATCCCTTATTGTCACATATGATTTAAAATACTTACTAATTTTCACTTTAATGGTAGAACTCAACTTGAGTCCTTAACTTAGTTTTAATGGGTCTCATTTCATCACTTATATAAGCAATTTCTAAAAGAACACTATAAGAACTCATTTAGTCCAGTAATATTTTCAAGTTACTTAACTTTAAGAATCAATATAAGCAACCCCATTAGAGTTTGCTCATAGGGACCATAACCAATTAGTTCCTTATATATTGATTAATTAGGGTTCTCGAAATTTCCCTAATACATCAATATTAATATTCACTCTTTAAACTTGCATTAGATTTAACTTATCAAATTAGACCACTTCAAATTAAATCTATTAAACCAAATAGCTAATATAATTAAATTAAATATAATGTCGACATTTAGAATAAGTGTGAATTTTTTAATAGTTAGGCGTTAGTATTACCTTCATTAATATACCTATTATCAAACAGAAATTAAACTATTTGCATATCTACTAACAATATAATGTATTATATTAATATTTGATATATGGATAATATATATTAATTTTTTATTCTAACAAAGTTATTTATGAGTATGAGTTATATTTTAGTATAGATTCATAATGTTTATATTAATAATTTAATTTCTATTACACAAAGGTTATGCCTATATAGAGACTAAATCAACATTAAATTGTTAATATATGATTTTTTTATTGTGTTTGAGCTCCTTTGACTTCGTAAAAAACTATCGGAAGTCGGGTCAGTGATTGTTAGACCGAACCAATTTGGGGGGACCCTCATTTTTGCTAATTTTACTTCATACTTTGTTTGGTTATTTTTTTCCTTGAATTAATATATCTGAGAAAAACGTATTTTCATTATGTATTTTGTAAAATGGAGTTGTGTACAAAGGTTATACCCCCTAACACAACGGAAAGCATAATACACAACAGAAATGTATTTTTGTTGCGTATTGAACTTCGATACACAACAAAAATACTTTTTGTTGTGTTAATTTTTTCAAAAAAATTAATTAAAATATTAATTATGATATAATTTAATCTTTTTAATATTAATCGAATCAATTATGATGTAAATTACTCTTTTTAATTAAAATTAAATTAATTACGATACAATTTACCATTTCTAATAGTAATCAAAATAATTATGATGTAATTTTATTTTTAATATTAATCAAATCAATTATGATATAAATTACTCTTTTTTAATTAAAATTAAATTAATTACGATACAATTTTAAAAAATATACAATATAAGTTACCATTTTTAATAATAATTGAATTAATTATTTAATTATGATGCAATTTATGATACTACTAAAAATGGTAATTTGCATCATAATTAATTCAATTACTATTAAAAAGGGTAATTCACATCATAATTAATTTGATTATTATTAAAAATGATAACTTGGATCGTATTTTTTTAAAAATTATATCATAATGAATTTGATTATTATAAGAGAAATTTGTATCATAATTATTTCAATTAATATTAAAAATAGTAAACTATATCGTAATTAATTTAATTTCAATTAAAAAGAGTCATTTATATCATAATTGATTCAATATATTAAAAAGGATAAATTATATCATAATTAATATTTTAATTACTTTTTTTAAAAAATTAACACAACGAAACGCTTTTCTGTTGTGTATCGAAGTTCAATACATAATGAAAATACGTTTCTATTATGTATTGTGCACAACAAAAATATGTTTTTGTTTATAAAATAGGGGTGGGAATAAGAGAAAGAGATAGAGTGTGAAAAAAATAGATATTTTATACTTTTTTGTAAAAGTTGGAGGTGAAATAAAAAGGTGGAAATAGCATAACCCATAGATTAGTAACCGAGCTCCCTTGAGGTCCAATAATATCTACAAATCCATAGTCCATAACCCAATAGGGAATAGGCTCTACCATTATAGACTTAACAGTATTGTGGTATGGGTATTTGTAAACTTAATTTTGGATATTTTTATTTTCTTGTTGGTGCTTTTATTCTTTTTTGTGTGTGTTTTAGATTATTTTAATTTTATAGAATTGATTTTCGTTGAAATTGACCAGTATCAGTATGAAGCATAAATTGATTTATGTTTGCAAACTTTAATCTCAGAGGCAGATTGTAATAAATTACTTGATATGAATATTTTAACTTAACGTAAAATTTGTATAGTTTCAACTTATACATATGTGTGTGAGTGTGTGTGACAACAATAGTGTCTTTAGGACTAAACTTAATTTTGGTACGTTATAACCATACATGCACAAACCCGATGGATTTGGGGAGACTCTCTAAGATTTGTAAATTAGCTAACCTTTTTATTAATTTGTTCCTGATCGGTTGATAGGACTTTAGTTGATCAGTTACCCAATTTTTTTTTTTTTAATATTAACAGAATTCGGATTAAATTAAAAATATTTTTTCCAGTTCTTAAGAGACAGCTGTGACAAAGGAGGAAATGTGTACGAGGTTGGGTGGCCAGCTGGTGGTTTTGGATTCGCAACTCAGAAGAAAATGACTTGATAGTTGAATGCATTGAATTAGAGAATTTGGGTATACATTGGATGAACGATAAAGTTTTCAATTTCTTATATATGTATGTCACCGGTGGAAGTAGACATTTTCCCCAAGCACGTCCCATGATTTTTTTTAAATAACTACAAGAATATTAATATAACTCATTAATTAATATGGTGAAAATCAATTAGATTCGAATATATATATATATATATATATATTCACCATTCATGATTGTTTTCCATGTGTCGCATTATTCTACCAAGACCAATTTTGGTAATCACAAAACTGGTTTCAATTTTCATATGATGAAAAATTAATTATCAACTTTAACCAATGTAATTGTGCATAATCATGAAATAGTTTCACAATGTGAATATATCTAAATTCCAACTATATCTTTTTCTTTCTCTTTTACAGCATATTTTTACAACAAAAAGAACATGGTAAATGGAAGATATTTATATGCAAACTGGATCATAATTAAGGAGGGTCCCCAGCTTTGCAGTGCGTGAATGGTAACAGCAACCAACATCAAAGGAGTGTCGTTGTCATGCTTGGCTATCTCAAAATTTCAACATATAGAAGAGCACTTAATGTTCCTGTCAATATGCTGGCAGTCTAGCGAATTAAGAAAAGAAAAGGAATATCTAAACCATATTCTGGATATCATCATGTTCCACAAGTGGTCGAACTTGAAACTGTTAATGATACAAATAGCTATGCTACCTTCCAAGGTTCCCTATTATTTTACCAATTCAGACCTAATTAGTTACGTGACCCTTCACCCACAGCAAATAATTCCAGTTGAATGTTGGTGCAGCAAATTGCACATACTAAAAAATGATATCTTAGAAACGGATGCAATAACTTAAATTATTTCATTCCGTTCATGCATATTTTTTTAATTAACATAAAAAGTGCCTAGAAAAGCTTCCATTCCAAGCAAGGCAAACTCGAAGGCTTACAATCTTGTGTCCATTTGTATTATTTTCTCCAACGAAGATGATATATAAAACCGAACAACTAAAAGCTTTTAACAAAATATTATATTCAACATGAGATAAATCACTTGTACATATATTAGTTATGTGAAGCCAATAATGCTTTATATTTGTGCGTTAAATTTAGAAAAGAAAAGAGAAAAATGTGAGATAAAATTGCAGTTCATGGCAATGGAAGTCAATATATTAGGAACGAGATAAGATTTTTCTTTTTTTCAAATAATAATACTTGAACGATTTTAATAGTTTTGTTTGAGGTCGATCTCAAGTATGTATACATTTAATTGGAATATATCACCTAATTGTGAACATCTAATTTTGTTTGAGTATATATGCAAAAATATTTAAAAATACAGAAGGGAGAAAAAAAGGAGATAACTTTGGAACAGAAAAAAAAAAGTTAGTGGGTCTATTTTTTATGTTGAGTAAGGTCATATCTTAAACTATACTTATATAAAGGAAGTATTCTTTATATTGTTGAAAAGTTAAGTTAAGAGAAAGATTTACGATTTATATTTCTAACTTCTAAATCAAAATCAACCTTTATCTTAATGGAAAAAACAACAACTCAAAAATAGACTATCTAACCATAGAAACATTCTTTTAACCTTATTTGAGAAGTTTTACTTTAGAAAAATTATTTCTTTGCACTATCTTCTTTTCCTATATAAAGAGAAGACTACTAAACATTAGGGAGATAAAAAACTAAGTGGATTATATGAGTATAGTGTAAAGTATAGGACCTATAGCTTAGTTTAAATTCTTTTTATTGTTTTTGGAGCTTGAAGATAGAAGCACCTAGATTGCTTTAGATTGCATTATGCATTATTCCTATTAAGAATTGTTTCCTTAAGATAAATTTGTCCATATCTTCTTTTCCTTTTCTTTATGTTTTGTTTACTTGTTAGATTTGTTGTTGTTGTTATTATTAATATTATTATTTTAAACCTCTTTAAAAATATGAGTTAATTTAAATGTGACGTCTTATTAATGCTCTATTTTAAAACACAAGCTGTGATAGTTTGGTTGTCCTAAAACTCTTGTTAAATAAAAAAGATTTTTAAGAAAAATCTAATTATCTTAAGAGATTAATTTAAGTGTGACATAATTCTTTTGTAAAAACAATCGTCATCATCATCATAATTACTTTATTGCTATTATTAGTGTTTTAAAAGATATTAAAAATGGGTTAATTTAGACATGACACCTTATTAATCCTATATTTTGGGTCACAATTTGTAACAACTAGGTGGTATTGAAACTTTTTGTTAAAAGATAACAATATTTTTAAGCTCAAGTTATTTTAAGGAATGACTTGGGTGTGACACCATTGTTGATTTAATATTTTAGGACATTTGAATTGATAACTCAAAAATACTAAAACTTTCTTTTAAAAACAATAAATTAATCAATTTACGTAATATTTTCAAAAAAATTATGAAATTTTTGAGTTCTTAATTACACTAAAGGATATATAAGAACAGGACATCACTCTTATTGAGTCCAAAAGCACTTTTTCTAAATTTATCCTTTTATTGAAATTCGATTCCCAAAAATATTTTCTCCAATTTTATCATTTATTAATAATTTAATTATTACCAAACATAAAATAAATGTACCATAATTGAATAAATGAGTAAACAATTATACAATTATTGAAATAAATAAATAAATAAAATTCTCATAATTTTTCTCTCTTATGATTAATTCTCAATTATGTTTTAGAGTGAGACAAATATTTTTAAAAGTTATTAACATATGCACTAGAAAATAGGTTTGCTAATATTTTCTCAACAAATTAATAGACTTTGGTGGTGGCTCTACATTTTTTTAACTTATTTAAATTTTTTCAATCTATTGCTTCAGTTGCGATCTTGGTTGCAACAATTATTATATAATTAATTTTTTTACAATAATTATTTTAAAAATTATATCTAATTAATATGATTTGTGATTGATTAACATTGCAAAACTAAAATTATTTACACTAACCACATATCAAAATCTTTACGCTGAATTGTTTGTTTTAATTTTAAACATTAATAAGATTTAATTATCAATACGTATTTTTTTCCTCCCATATAAAAGTATTTTTCTTGCCAAATACATATTTTATTTATATACACAGAGAGGGGGAGAGGAAAGAGAAATCTATAAATCCTCTTAATAAATATTCGAATGTTGGTGCAGCAAATTGTACACACTAAAAAATAATATCTTAGAAACGGATGCAATAACTTAAATGATTTCATTCCATTTGGTCAAAAAAAAAAAAAACTGATTTCATTCCATTCATGCATATTTTTTAATTAATAAGTGCCATATGAAAACCTTCCATTCCAAGCAAGGCAAACTCGAAGGCTTACAATCGTGTGTCCATTTATATTCTTTTCTCTGACGAAGATGATATATAAAACCGAACAACTAAAAAGCAAAGAACCTGCTTAATGCTTTTAACAAAATATTCTTTTCAACATGAGTTAAATCACGTGTGTGTGTGTGTGTGTGTGTGTATTAGCAATGTGAAGCCAATAATGCTTTATTTGTTGCGTTAAATTTAGGGGAGAGAGAGAGAGATAAAATTGCAGTTCATGGCAATGGAAGTATTAGGAATGATATTAGATTTTTTTTTTTTCCAAATAATAATACATGAACGATTTTGATAGTTTTGTTTGAGGTCGATCTCAAGTATGTATAAATTTAATTGGAATATATCATCTATGAAAATCTAATTTTGTCTAAGTGTATATATAAAAATATAGAAGAGAGAAAAAACGATAACTTTTGTACAGAAGAAAAAGTTATCCTAAAAATATAGAAGGGAGAAAAAAAGATAATTTTTTTTTTTTCACTCTCATATAAAAACTTGCTAAATACATCTTTTATTTATATACACATGCAGAGTGGGGGGAGAGGAGAGGGAAAACTATAAATCCTCTTAATGAATAACGAAAGAATTAAATATATTTTATGTTTTCAAGATATTAAACATATTTTTTTATTTAATATTTAATTTATAGACTATTAAGATTATTAACGCGAAATTATAATAAGAATATATATTAGTACTCAAATTAATAAGAGGTTTATTCAAAATAACTTTAGGTGTTTCTATCTGCTATAACTATAAAATAAAACCAATATTTCACTCATTTTCGTACGAAAATAATATTTTGAGAAATTATATTATTGCTACGGTATGTATAATATTTAGGGTGATTTATCAAGCGTTTTTTATTTATCAATTTTTGTAATTAATAAAAGTACTATTAGTGTAAAAAAATTTACACTATCAATCAATTAGAATTCATGATAAATATAACTTTTAAGAAAATTATTTTTAATTAAGGTCGAAAAATATATCATAGATGACAATTTATGATTGAATGAGAGTGTACCACTTACACTATCTGCATACACCATTTACTCATAAATAAATGTAAAAACATATTAAATATAATTAGATAATGAACTTAGAAATGAAGATGAATACCAATTAATGTAACAATTGAAAATTAGAGAAATTTATAGATAAGTAATGTTTGCCATAAGTACTAAAATAAACAATTAATTAACTTGTATAAAGATATTTTACAGGTATATGTGTGTTCTGATATAATATGCTCAACCTTATATATATTAACTATTGATTTAATTTTTTTTTCTTGCATATCATACTAATCCAAAAATTTCTTCAGAAGACAGTAGGCTGAATAATTGCTAAAATAATGAAGAAAATTAAAGCTTTGCGGGTCGGAGTCACTTGTTACTTTTTGTCTAGAGTATATACCTTTGTGCTTGCTAGTTTTTGCTAGCTACCCTGAACAATGTAGTATGCTATGATGGATAACTCGTCATAAATGCAAGTTTGTAAACTTGAAATATGTTTTTGTGGATTCCTGGACTTGTCTGTTATCAATCTTTATTTGCACAAATTTTGCATTTTGATACTACTTAAATTCTCAAGAGTTTAATTTAATTTTGCATTTTGGTACTACTTAATTACTCAAGAGTTTAATGTAGAAATAATGATAAAGATGTTTATATTATTAATCAATTAAAAATTATTTTAGATATAATTTTTAAAGTAATTATTATAAAAATTAACATTCTTACTATACATGGTAATTCATATTGAATAACAGTGTAAAAAATATTTACATTTTCAATACATTCTAATTAAATTTCTTACTCAAACACAATAGTTATAAGTAAAACTCTATTTTATATTGATATTTTAAAACGGGTTTGACACAAAAATGATAATATTTTAAAAAATAAATAATAATATACACGTAAGTTTTTTGAAAGTTAACTCTACTATGTATCATAGTTTAATTTTTTTTCTCCTCTACAAACACTTTCAAAACAAAAATTGAAATAATATTTATATTCACACTTTTTTTTTTTCTTTATGAAGTTTGAGACGTACGTGGGTTTGAGTAGCTTTGCTAGTTAAATTTTATAGCTATGTTATTTGTATAATTTTTGAGAAAATAGTCTATTTACTGATAGTGTAAAAACTTTTACATTGTTATCCAATCACAAATTATCATATATAATAAATTTGTTGAATTTTTATAATAGCTACCTTAAAAGTTATATCTAACATAATTTCTTATTATCCTCAAAAAACATAATTTCTAATTGATTGTCAATGTAAACATTATATACTGATGGTGCATAAAAATTAAACTCTAATTTTTTTTAACATCAACACCATATTTTTATATTTTATTACACTTATTTATATTTTCTCTTTATAGTTTATATTATATGACATCACAAAGATAAAAAAAATGGAGATATCATATGATACTTCACAAAATGATGTTAAAATCATATTTTTTTAAAAAGATTAAATATGTTTTATATGCTTAGAAATATAATGATTTTTGTTTTTAATTTCTGTGGGAAAGGGCGATCCATTTATTTACTTTACCCTAGTCCACGAGAAAGAGTCCTAGGGATAGACTCCTTTGTTTTGCACAGAGGATGATTCTAGATGAAGAGGTATCCTAGAAAACAGAGATAGAGAAGGGACAGATTTGCCATGACAACAACTTGCAGGGACGTAATGATATGGACTAAAATAAATAAAAATATTATATTTTTATAAGAACTAAAAGCAAAAACTGCTATATTTTATGACCATAAAACAAAAGTGTTATGTTTGCAAGAACATAAAATATGTTGCTAATGGCAGCTTCACAAAGAGAACCAAAACAAGTGATAACAAAGAGCCGTCGGGCCAGCTTAAAAAAAAGGCCTGGCCCAACCCGATCACCCGTTAGACCTTGGTCTTTTGAGCCCAGCTAGATCGGCCCTAGACAAGTCACCAGGCAATTTAGCTTAACTTTTTTTTTTGTACCAATTAATATTATTTTTCTATTGTTTTTATTATTTTTCGTCAAAAATTATTTAAAATATATACTTGCATCTAGATCACCAACCTACTCAATTCTAGACCACAAAATGTAAGAGTATGAGTCTAGGTACAATAAGGGAGTAATTGGTAGTTAGAACATGACAAAATGGATTTAAGATAAGGAAATATCAAATTATAGTATGACAGATTATGAAAGCTTTTCTCGAAGTAATTAACTATGGAAAGCAAAAGGATTATATTAGAAAATTGAATTTTGAATGAACGTTTGAACGCAAATGTTGTTGCGACTGGATTTTTTATTATTTTTTTTAGTTTACTTAATTATTTTACCTTTTTTTTTTACCTATAAATATAACATATTTTTTTTATTTTTTATTATAGGTACTTGGTTAGCCCGCTGGGCTAAACGAACCAAGCTAAAATAGTCTGATTTCTTTTGGGCCAACATTTTTTAGCCCAGCTCAACGCTTTTTTATGGGTTGATCGAGCTAGCCCAAACCTATTTTGCTGGCTCTATGACAAACATTATAGAAATCAAAGACAGAAAAAAAAATTACAAGAATTATAAACAAAAATTACTATATATTTGTATGGAATTCAAACATATTTAAGTTTTCCTTAAATTTTAACAAGTTAATAATTAATTATATACTAGTATTTTAGTCTGTATATTACATTTTAGTCTGTATGTTACACACGATAAAAGTTTATTTTTATATAATTAAATTTCATAATAAATAAATATTTTTAATATATAAATTATATTATAATTAAAATTTATAATAAATAAATATATTTGAATATATAAATTATATTTTGGATTTACAATGAACAATTTAAATTGTGATAGAAGATTATATTTATCTATTGACAATTTCTTTTAAAAACTATTACAATTCAATTTAGAGATAGAGATATGGTAGATTGAAAGGGACAAATTGTTAAGAAAATCAAGTATACAAATAAAGATTTAAGAATGATAGTTTAAGATAGTTGTAAGAGAAATTTTGTGGTTAGTTATAAAGGTAATGTATGAAATGCATATCCAAAAGATAAAAGAAAAAAATATTGAAAATGTCTAATTTAAAGAGTGGGGAGGGTGTCAAGTGCCATGTTGTGTATTCTCTTTTTGGTATGAGGCTATGGGAAATAATGCGCTTAAACCAGGTAAGATTATTATGGGTGGTAAAAAATTTTCAAACATTTAATACAACTACATGATAAGAACTCAAACTCAAGTCTACAAATTAAACTGAAACAATCTCATAGTTGATCTATGCGGTGGGTGTCGTGATGTTGTCAAATTATGGGTTCTGGTATGGGAGTAAATTTACACTTGAATTATCGCTATTTTAAATGTTGGCTTTTCAATTATAGTGTGCCGCTCATTTTAAGAAGCCAAACTCAAATGTAAATAATATTACTTAAACAGTTAAATTCATATGCAACCATGTGTAAGATTGTAAAGTCATATATGTGGCATTACCTGTTAACTAGTAATTTTAGGACTTCTTTGCTTTTGAAAAATATTTTTTATTTTTATTTCGACAAATAATATAAAAAAATCATATTACTTTTATTTTATTTCTTATTTTCAAATATTTATACAGTAAACAATGCAAAACATAGTTTTACATTTTTAGTATTTCTTGTATATGTTTTTAAAAACAAACAAAAAAAGATAAAAATAAATTGACATTTTCATAATTATTTATGAAAATAAAAATAAACAATATTTTGGATTTTAGTTTTTATAAAGATCGTGATTTATTCTTTTAATGATTTGCAAATTTGTGTGGTGATTGAGCTCAACATAATATTTAACATTCTACTCGAAGCTTTCGCAGATGAAAAGATTGCAAGTATGCGTCTCAAAATTGCTTTTCACATTTTAGTGTATGAAACGTTGGAAACTTGGAGTCTCATTTCATATGCAAAATCAGCTTTATATCATGTGTTCAACTCAACAATTACTCAAAATCAATTAACCATTAGTTTTTAAATATTTATATGTTTCAGTCATCATTTTGTAAAAAGGAATAACTCTTTGGAAAAAACATTGGGCTAATAGAGTTGGAAATTATGTACCAAAAAGTATCTCGTATCTAGTATCCCAATTATGATGTTTCAGAACAATAGACACATTCTTGTCCGAACTTGACACCTTAGCTAGAATAATGTCATCTCTGGTTTTATGTGCTTCTTGAAAATTAAGTGCGCTTATCTCTTTCTACAAGATCAGGATGACTAATCTTTAGCTTAAAGATTTTCGATTAGAACTAAAGATGCTCCAAAATTACAAAAGTTCCAAAGGTTTTAATAGCTAATAAGGTAATAAGCCGTTACATAACTCTAAATTAAACGGTGATGAGTTAGATCTTTGCTCCTCTCACTCTAAATTAAACTACCTTCACAAATTTTTCAACAAATGTTGTATGTTGTGTTTTCTTAATTTGCAACAAACAACCAGACTTCTCAATAAAGTTTGCTAATCAAAGTCGTCTAGTTTCGCAGAGAATTTTCCAAACATCCCACCTTTCTTAATTTACCAGAAAATCTTCTTTTCCCCTCCTTTTCCTTTAATTCATATGCAGCTGATAACAAAAAAAAAAAGGTCCTCTTCCAAGGTATGTCATAGATTGTATTCATAGAATGAAAGAGAACGGTGTAGAGAAGGATCTATAAACTGATCGGCATCGTATATACATAACAATTACAGCACACATTTCTAGTTCCAAAATTATTGAAAATTTTTTAACATTACTAAAATAGGGAAGCAGATTCTTATCTGTAGTAAAAGTGTTCCTCCCCGTAGTAACAAGATTAAAAAATATAAAATTGAGCCGTATCTTTTTTATTTTCCCCCAAATTTGAGCGCAAAAAGCTTGATTAATGACTAACCAACCACACATCATGTCCCTATGACATTCCTTTATCATTTAAGCAGAGGAGAATAGAGACAGGATGAGTGGCTTATGATAATTTGGCCTCATGCATATTCAGCTCACATGTGACTATTATTCTTTCTTTTCCCTTTTTTCTCTCTCTTTTAAATTTTTTTTTTTTTAATTTGAATCCATTGACGTGTACTATTAGTGAACCATCAAATGCATGCACCTACTGAAAATATGGTTAAAAACTTCCACAAGAAGTGAAAAAGCTTAGTTACAACAATAAAGTGCCATCTTTTTTTCCACATAGTATAAAAGGTTTTACAGTGACAGTGGATCAAATTTAATCCTTTCTCATTTATCTTCATCTTCTCCCTCCCCTTTTGCAGCTTCCTTAACTCATTCTCTCTGCCATAAACAAAGTATTAAAATGTTAGAACTCCAAAAATCTACACTATTCTATGATGGGAAAAGCTATGCTAAATTGATATCTATATGTTGAACTTGCACTTACCATTACCAATGGATCTTTTACAATGGAGAACTGCCTCATATATTGAGCTTTCAGAATCACAAGAGTAGCGCCAATCATCGGCAGAAAAGGCTACACTAATTCTTGGGGATGTGTCTGAATAGTATCTCCTGTTCTTCACAGCCTCAGCTCTTTTAGCAACAGTTTCAGTAGTTGATTTGTGACCCCTCAGCCTTCTATACAAAGGCCTCAAGAAATTCAGGTACTTATGAAGTACTCTCCTTGACAATGTTCTGCACCTTTTTAAGGAGAGGCATCTAGAAGGGCCTGTAGGAGACTCACTCTTTGGTGCATGTGAAGATGAAACTAGGCTTGTGTTGGAGTCTGAGGACTCGTATTCTTCCATTTTCAATGATTCAGCAAAAAGTGGCATGAGGTAACCATTGGAAAAGAGCTCATCTGCATGGACAAGAGTAAGAGGGGACTGTGAAATTGGGAAGTCAAATTTGGAATCCTGTGAGTTCTTAAAGAATCTTTTAGAGGGTGGCATTCTGGGGTCCATCTCAATGAAGGAAGCTTCATCAGATGCATCAAGGGAAGTTCTTAGGGAGCTATCTAGGCTCTCTAGTGATGGCCTCAGGTTCACTAACCAACTATATGAGAAGCTTTCAATAGAAAGAGGCTGGGAATTTTCCATGGCTTCTATGCTACTCTGAAGGTATAGAAGGAATCTTGGAAGGAATTGACAATTTAAGAGAAGGGGATACAAGGTGGGCTATAGCTAGCAAAGGCACTCACTCCTCTTATGCAGCATATCTTTTGACTTGTATGTATACATACATACACACACCCCCCTTAATATATCATCTCCGTCCAAGAATTAGTCATGTGGCTGTCTGGCAAGAGACAACGAATTTTAATAATTGGAAATTAGAAAGGAAGAAAAAGAAACAGGAATGTGAGCCCACCAATAGACCCATCATGCCCTGTTTCATCAGTAGTTAGCCTCGCCTTTTCTTTTTAATCATTTATTGCTTTAAAATTTTCATAAAGGGGTTGGTTTGTTTCTGGACTTACAGTCTTAAAAACAAATCACATTCAAGAAAATCCAGGAGGTTCATGCATAGTATTATTATTCTAATGTGGTACATTGGGAATCCAGAAAAATTAAGCAGAACCATACTTTCAATGCTTTAGAATGTTGCCTTTAAGCCTTTTTTGTTAAGTAAATTGAAACTCAAAAGTAATCAAGGGGAATCTTTGCTAATTACACATGCCGAATGGGGAAAAGTATAATTAGTTTAAATCCTCAGTTGTTATGTCATAAATCAATGTTCTAAAACAATATTTGTTGTTGATTATATTTAAGTTTGCTGTGTTTTTTTATTGCCTTCTAGTTCTGTGTAATAATATTATTTGGAAGGATATGACCACTATGGAAAGGTGATTTCGTCAGTCTGATATTACATTCCAACTGCTGCAAGGCCTGAAACATCAGGCTAAACATAAATTATAAAATAATAAAATATCCTATTGTACTATATTTATTATGTGCATGCAAACTAAATGACATCGATATGTTGTATATTTTATTGGACCATTATTGATTATTATATGCATGAGATACTCTTGGACAACATTATTGTTTCATGAAGAGAAAAAGCAGTGTACCATAGTATTTTAGTGTTTTAGCGTCATGCAATGGTTTCCAAATATGCACCAAATTAGAGTCTTATTCAAGAAATTTAGAATAGAGAATACTATACTAAATATATCTATCAAGAAATTGTTCTCTAAGCAAGCCAGGCCACTGAGCTATTCCAGTGGTAAATCTTTACCTAGCAGGACAAATTGTCTTCAATAATAACTGAAATGTAAGTGTCGGTAAACCTTTCTACGTAAAAGTAGAATTTTGATTTTAAATCGTATCTTACTTTTCTTTGGGAAAGATCGTGATGAGAAAAAGTGAGGAACAAGACAACTTATAAGAAATAGTTGATCTCAGTTGAAAAAGAATACACACACATATGTAAAAGAAATTCATGGTAATATTATAATTTTTTTTTTTGGCATACAATGGTCACATTGAAGTTAAAACCTATGACTTCATGCATACTATCATAACCCCCACCACTAGGCCGACCCTAGTGGATTATTAGTATTATAAAAATAATAATGAATAGAATAAGTATTAGAAAAGAAATAGAGGAAAAACAATATAATTAATTAATATCAAAGGTGTGCTAGTAGTTAGTACACAAAGCGTTTTTAAAGGTGGGCTTACCAAAACTAAATTAAATTGTAATTAAATCCAAGTCTTTCTATAACTAAATATAAGTTGCGCTCGGGGGCGAAATCACGAGGTGACTCAAGCAAGGCGATGACAATTTTTGGCCGGTGGAGCATTAGCTGGTATAGCGAAGAGCACAATAGAGGAAGGATTCTGGTGGTAGCCACCTTCAAAGACTCCAACACTCAAGTTAGTATATGAGTTAGAAAAGTGAAAAAATGAGGTTAGATTCATACCTGATAGGCAAAAAGTCCTTATATAGTACAAGTTTTGGCAGAAAGATTGTTACACAGTAATGCTGCACGTGGTTAACGTGGCAGGTAGTTAGGATCAAGTGGGATGTGTGAAGCATAAGTTGGCAACTTGACCTGTGAAGGTCGACTTTGACAAATCGGTCCTAATGTAAGTCGAAAGGGAGCCATTTCAAGCTTCGGTCAAGTGGATTGTACATACACGAAGGAAGGAAGGCAGTAGGTTGGAGGGCGGTCCAGAACAAGTTACACACAACTTTCTTGATAATTAAATCTCAAGATCAAATAATATTTTATGGATATCTAACTTTTAATAAATGTTCATAACAAGTGAAATGGTTTATTTAATTTAATTAACCACTTAATTAGTTCATAATGTTCATAGAGCAGTTAATAAATAATGATTAACTATTTACAAACTAAACCACTTGAATGATTAATTATTTTAAATTTGCATTTTTTCCCTCTTTGATGACCAATGAACAATTTGGTCTCCTAATAATTTACTCGAATTTAGTTCCTTTTGTTTTTTGATATGCAAAATGAATTTGTTGAATATGGCTAATGTGCAGCACAAGCGCTGCCAAACTTAGCCTAACAAGGAGTACAATCATTCCCATACGAAAACAAAAAGCCGTGTGTATCAGTAAGTGCCCCAATCAGTTAGTTCCCTTATTTTTCAAATTTTTGCAATAAGTTCTCCCATCAAATTTCCTTTGTACAAAGCCCCCAAATTCTTTTTTTTTTTTTTAACTTAAATAATTAGGTGTTTAGGATGAATTTGTAATAGAAATTGATTTAAAAGGATAAGAAGTAAAAAATCTGATGAAATTTGAAGAATTTTATAAAATGTGACTTTGGAGTTTTGAAGAAGAAAAATTTGAGGTTTTCTGATATTAGGTGAATATGATATTTTGGTCCGTGAGTTTTAAATAAAAGTGTGTTCAAAATGGTTTAAATGATTCAATTCATGAAGATTTGAAGGAAAAAAAAAATGAAAATTTGTGAGTTTCAAATAGAAGACAACTTATAGGAGAATTTGTTGTAATAATGAAATGGAATTATAGGAAAATTTGAGAGTTTTAAATAGAAGACAACTTATAGGAAAAAAAAAATGGAAATTCGAGCAAAATATTCTTTACATACATATTAATAATTGTAAATGGGATAAAAGTACAACTAAGCCTAAATTAAAATGTTTTGTTAAGATAATTTAAACCAGAAAAAAAAATCTCAAATGAAATGACATGCACGAAATGAATTAAGATGCCGACTGGCAAAGCACTATATTGCACTCCTTCAAGGAAGGCACAAATTGATAATTTACATGATAACATTACCAATTGGCATATGTAGCATCATTGTTGTCCTTCAGTGAGTTCAACACAAATTTGAATTCTTAAAGAACAAATATCAAGAGGTTGTCATGGGTAAGAAGTTTCAGGCTTTTTCATCCACTAGCAGCCTGAGTGGAGCTGCACACAAATCTTCTGAGGTTTAAATGTGAGAGAGTTATGTCGTTTTCATCCCAAAATGAGCAAACTGGTTTTGATAAGCAATTTTATGAAATGCTAAAATAGCAGACAAGGGTCCCATCGGTTGTCGGATAAAGTAAACATCAACAAAGGTTCCCGGGACAAAAGCTACTAAGCCAGGACATTAAGTGACTTGAAACCAATCGGTCCCCTCTCGTGTCCCCATTTAAGACAATAAGTATTTACAAGTAAATACAACACTCATTAATGCAGTCTAATTCTGAAAAGAATGTTGCACCATTCATGCAAGCAGGAAGGACCCAAAGTATTAAGTGATTTTGATAAAAATTGACAGAATTTTTATCTACAAGAATAATATATTTGCAGATAAATTTCACAAGGGAATATCATGACAACCAGCTCAGCAGCAGGTAAAATGTGGCTACTAGCATTAGGCAAACCACATGCACTCATTCTATAACTATTTGTCATTAAGTGCCGTTCTGGGGCCAGGTTGTAAGGATGTTAAGAGTAGGAGAGGCAATTAATACATTATTGGATTCTGCGTAGCTTAAATAAAGCAAACTCTGTATACTGAATTTTGTATAGTTTAAATACAGCAAACTCTGCATTTCATTTCCAGTTATCCTTCACTGTTCATATTTCTGAGAATAATACCACTTCTGAAATATTTTATCCTAGAATTCCATCAACAGTTGGCACTGAAAGTTGAAAATTTCAAGCTCTCACTTTCAGTGAAAGATTGTCAACACATTCCTGCATGTTTGGAAACACATTCACCAACATTGAATCCACATCAAGGCAGTAGCTACAAAGAGTAGCTTTTTTGTTATTCTGCATTTTTGACATGAAAAATTTACTAGACTTGCGTTCAAGATGTGTTTCCAAACACACAAATGTGAGGCTCTATAAACGCGGTTACAGCAAACATTTATCAGCACAGGCAATAATATTACCACTGATGTCAAGAGTTTGTTTAAATATTGACAAAAGGAGTACAACACAACCCCACCCCTTTCCGATTTTAACCCTCCATGTGTAGCATTGATTAGTGAAAATTTATTTATATAAAATCTTGGTCAAGGCATAATAAGGTGCTCCTCAATTTGGCTGACAGTGAGTGGAACATAGTCAGAACACAGAAGTAAGAATGCCAAGAAAGTAGTCAAAAACCTTTTTTTATTTCATGAGATCCAGAAATATAAAAGCATTCCACAAACTATGCAACAACATTGAGGGCAAGAGGTTCCTTGATCGTACAAAAACAGTACCCATCACCATGCCAAGAAATACAAGTGGCAGCATCCTCTGGATGTTAAAATGTGCCAAGGCAAAAGCTATTGAGCTAACTAAGATTGCACTCCACACAGGCATGTACTTGGTTAATGATGGGAGAAGGAAACCACGGAAGACAATCTCTTCCCAGACTGGGGCACAGACTGAGACTACCACTGCATAGAGGGCCATTGCCACAGGGTCTCGTGCTACAATTGATTGCTCTACACTTGAGACGGTAACCGGAGTATATTGAAGAACAGGCAACAAATTTAGGTTCATTTGTGATAGCTGATTGATAAGGGGGAACATGAGGCAGCCTAAAACAACATCAAACTGCCACTTCCCTTTGAGTTCAAATTTGAACCAGTCAGACGAAAGAGGTTGAAACTTTGCAAGACAATGACGAAGAATTGCTATCCCAACCATGCCTTCAGCAACATCGGTCAAGAGGCTGTACAATGCTTGCCCTCTGTATGTAAGAGATTCCTTTTTAAACCCTGCTGTGTATGCTAAAAATGGAACTATCCAAGATCCTACAAACCAAAATGAGGCAATCCAGAGGAGCATAACCTGCAGAACCCGACTTAGTTTACTCTTCTAGATGTGATGATAGTTGATACTAAGAAAGAGAGCAATCAAATAGACTGTATAGTTTCTGAATATTTGTCAATTCCATCCATTTACAAGTTCTTAATTGAAGTGGATTATAACATATAGCCTTGCTATCAAATCAATAAAAAAATAATAATAATAACTATTCAACTTTTAGAAATGAAATAGAAGTTTATTTCTGACACTAGAATCAAAGAGCAAGTTTGATACAGGGAATGATATTTTGCAGAATACAAAAGGAGAATAAAGAATGAGATTGAAGTAATCATTCCTATTCTAATGCTAGGTAGCATCATGATTTCATAACATATTTAATATTTTATATTTGGTACATGGAATAGGATCAGAATTCTAATCAAATGACATCAATAACTCCTATAAAAATCAACTATTAGAATTGTTAAAGAAATATAATTACTTTTACATTTTTTCCACTTAAATGTAAAAAAAATAAAAAGATGTAATTATTTTAGGCTTGTTCAAGTATTTTCTTTAATTAACATTAGGCTGTGCTTTCCAAATTAAGATGGTAAAGTAGCACCAGGTGAAAAGTTTTTATACAGTACTAATTTTGAAATATAAGACTAGTTTATTAACTTTGTAGCAACTTTTAATATTGAGTTGAGACTCGTAAAAGCAATATAATATTATTTTTTAACCATAAATTATTATTTGCATACCAAGGAATAACTTTTACAATTTTGCATAAATGAAATTGGGGTAAAGTTGTCGAGCAATAAAATTATTGCACTCAAGGCAACGGAGAATCCTCATTCAGCTCAAAAGAAAGAGGAATGAGAATTCTTAGTTATGTGGAATTAGGACCTGAATGGAATGGCCATTTCATGCCTTTTCATATACCAAACGTTGGAATAGGCTTTCCTAAGGTAAGGAGGCAGGAATAGAATCCTTAATCTAGAGTACAAAACATACTCTAAGCATTGACAACATTGATAATGGTATAAAAACTGTTAAGAAAGAATATACTTTACCTGAACAATGGTCTTTGCTGTCCAAGGAACTGTCCAGGGTTCCACACCTCGAATGCCAGTTGTGACCTGAAATGTTAAAAACAATACTTTTACCATTTCTGAGACTCCCTTAAAATGTTTGAATTGTCTATGATAGAGATCTAGAGAATGATACGGACAGAATATTATTGATTAATAAGGAAATGAACTACTAAAGCTCTTACAATCAAGAAACCGAGAGAATACCCAGAGCCTAAGCATCTACAGGAAGATAACCTCATCACTCCAACAGAAAAATACTACTCATCTCCTCCCGGCCACTACACACCTGCTCCCTATAAACCCGCAACTCGCCAACAAATCCCTCTTTCCTCACATTTGCAACAATATCACTAACTCCCATCCCACTCAGCCCTTTTCCTTCTTCTAGAATATATTTTCCAAGTGGATGGCTTGTTTGGGCTCATACCCAAGATCTGATCTAATCCACTTCACCATTTGGCTTAGAGGCCCTATCAGTCCAAGTGTTTAACAACTTAGTTAGAGACCAATGGCGAAGATTTAAAAGCAGATTGATGTTTGATACTTTGATAATGTTAGAATTTCTTTTAAGATAATTCAAATCAATTGGAAGAACCAGAAGGACATCAACTGATGCATGTTAGCCAAAAAACATATCAAGACATAAACTCTATATGACTCTTTTACCAATGTAGTTATGTAGGTCCTTGATTTGGTTTTAATCTAACAGTTGAAAATACATCCTAATTAATTGTAGAGCCTATCATCAATTACCAAAGAGAAAAACCCATTTAAAAGCTAACTCTTTGAAAAATATCAAAAATCTCTCATATATAATCTCTTTCTCAGTCTCCTCTGCCTTCTCTTTTCGTTCTTTGTTCACTCTCATATGACTATCTACACAAAGTCTTTTTTTCCCCTTCTTATTTTCTAACAACATGGAATGTAAAGTTCAACTAAGAAGAACGAACATGAGTTTGCTTCGTTGTTTACCATAGCTATTATCTTCACAGCTGAAAACTCACCTTACCCATGGCTCTAAAACTAAGAAGAGCACCTACATCATGGAAACACAACAACTTTTCCTTTGGGTAGTCAAGTGCTAATACAGAAAGGGGATTGATGGTACCAGGGGATAAATTGGGAAGAATAGAGAATAAGAGAGAGATAGTGAGATAGAGGGAATTTGAGTTAATTGATCTGTCTGTTCTGTTATTCACAGTAAGGGGTAATATGCAAAGCATACTGCAACTGCCCAACGGCTCTAAGAAACTCTAACTACCCAATTACAATGAATTGCCCCTTTTATCCCTATTTACAGAATTATGTGTATCAGGGAGTGAACACAAATGCAACTCCAGGTTCTTCAGATGGTCCTATGGAATTAAATCGGAATGCCATGTCAAATTTGTCAAGAAGATTGAAGGACAAACCGGTAGGTGATTCAGTAGACATGTCCAATGGGGAAGGGTTGAGAAGATCATGAACTATTGAAATAGAAAGCTAAGAACATTTACTGTTCAAACTTTAAATTTAAGAGCGACTGGGTTATGGATCTCACTCAGTTAATAGAAGTAGCATACCCAAACCCTTTTTGTGGGAGAAAATAGTTAAAATGTAATACAGCTCATGGATCTTTGTCCAGAATTCTCACCTGAAACATTTGATGAGAAGTTATGAAATCAGATTGATCAATTATTAAGATTTTGTAGTAAACAATACTGTACCCAGTCTACCCACTTGGTCACTAGACTCAATACTTACAATAATCTTGGCATAAAGTTTTGTTTCATCAAGTACATAACAAAAAAAAAATTAGGAAAAAAACAAGAGTCGGACCTATTTGGATAAACTTCTTCATAAGCACTAATAGGAGAAGAAAAAAAGGAAAAATGGAATAAGCTTATCCCATTCCCATAAGTTAAAATTAGCTTATGCATAAGTTAAAATCAACTTTTTGGAGAAGCTAAATGAGAGAACGTTTACAAATTAGCTTATGCATAAGCTAATTTTAGCTTAAATGTTTAAGGAAAAGCTTGTCCAAACAAGGCCTAAGCCTCATTCTAGTCCTTGAGATTTTAACAAACCCTCATTCTAGTCCCTCCTTGACTATGCAAAAAGTCATTCATTTTAGTCCTTTTCCACTTCATTTTTTACTATCATTTTGCTCAAAAAAGGATATAAGAGAATGCTATTTTGTAAAATCAGGGACTAAAATAAGAATTTTGTAAAGTTAGGAACTAAAGTGACTAAAACTTACAATGTCAAGGACTAGAATGGGAGTTTACTCAAAAAAACAATTTAATCATTTTTCTTTGTGGACTTAAAATTGAGATAAGATAATCTTAATGTGAAGTTAAAAAATGTAAATAGAGAACAAGTTGAAGGATAAAATAAGTAAAAAGACTTACTTAAAAACAATTATATAAGAATAGTATGAGAGAGAAATGGTTTTAAATTATGGTCTGCAACCACAATTGCAGCTGCAATATTTTAGTTTTGGTGGTCTCTGCAACTACAATTGTGACCACGTCAACCTCAATTGCCTGCAATTTTTTGCAATGATGGGATCTTGAATTTGTTTAAGAAAATACAAAGACTAGCTCCATATAGTAAAGACGGACCTTTAAAATTCCAGAAAAAATAAGAAGATACCACAGGTCATTCAAAAGAACTGAAACCTCCTCCAAATCCCCACAGAATTGCCTACCTCTCTCACTCCCCCCTCTTCCCTTACACAGCCTCTAACTTTACCATTTTGCTTCCCACACCTTTTGCCATGTAGGCAAGTTTGTTATAGCCTAAATAAATCCCTTTTCTCTTCTTACTCATTGATCGTGTGGTCTAGCGCAAGAGTGCCTAACATAATCACAAAGCAACCACAACTACAATATAAAACCATGATTCTAAAACAAGACAGAATTGAAGAGGGTTTATCTTTCTTTAATCAATGACACACTTCACAATATATTTAGACAAGTTTCATCCATTCGATGTAAATTAAATTGATGTCATAAAATTGGTAAAAGACTTTTACTGTTTACTCTCACAGGTAGAGCGATGGCAATTCATGGGGTTGTGCATTTTAGAACAAGATGAACACAGTCAAGAACCAAAACCTTAAGCTCAGGTATAGAGAATTTAATAAATCAGCACTTACTAAGAAGTAAGAATCACAACCTCAAATATTTAAAGCAAAAGACAGACACCAAGAGATAGCAAATGAATAATTTCCTTGTTTTCACTGAATATTATCTCCCCGAAATCAGAATAAAACCAATGAAGTAAATACCGTATGGATAGTTGCAGGCCAATCTTTTTTCAGGTCTTTGGACTGGTCACCTTTAAGCTTCACCGAATCTTCTGACAATTTATCTTCTTTGAGCTCAGAACCATTAGTTTCTGATGAAGTGTTTTCATGCCTATAACACAAAAACCTCCATTTCTAGAATGGATAAATGATTCAGGTCAGAACAATAATAACAATAATAATAATAATAAACTAAAACCCTGTAAACTAACTTCACATACCGGCTATCCATTTCACTCATCAATCCAATCATTAAATTAAACCTCTTAATAATAATTAATTTAAAAACCCACTATGCAATTGACCCATTAGATTAAATATTAATAAAAACAATTTTTGTTCACAAAATTTGTTCAAAAACCAAACTTACTTTTGTAGGAAAGGTGAGTGATGATTGGGATGGAATTGGAGAGGAGGGTGGATTGAAAAGGGAAACCCTAGAGTTGTGGCGGAGAGAGGGAGAGAGGGGAAGGGAAGAAATGGTGGTGGACATTGATGGCAGTGCAACACCAGAGATTGATGAATTGCGTTGATTGTTTCACTATGCATCACAGACACAGACATAAATGGCCATGGCCATTGGATTGGAGCTTCCACTCCCACCAACGACACCAACACACATCCTGTGGGTTCTGCTGATAATATCATGTCCAATTGCCTAAACCGTGAATAAACCTTTGGCCTTTTTCAATTTTTCTTACCCTTAACCATAGTAATAAATTAAAATTAATAATTATCATTATGCCATGGGCGAGGACATGGGTTGCACATGGCAGCAATGGGTTAAACGTAAAATTTATTTCATATATGTGTACGAATTCTTAATTTGGTTTTTATATATAAGAACTTATTAAATTGGTTTGCGAATTTTTAATTTAGTCACTGTCGTCATCATGCTGTTTCTATATTCTTAATTTAGTCTGTATATATGTAGCTTATTCTTAATTTAATTTTTGTAGGTATAGTGTATTCTTAATTTAGTCTCATACATGTAGCGCATTTTTAATTTGGTTCATGTACTATAAGGACCAGATTAAGAATATGCGGCACATATAGGGACCAAATTAAAAATGCGCTATACATATAGGAATCAAATTAATAATTTATAAACAACAGGAACCAAATTGAAAATTTGTGACATATATAAGAACCAATTTAATAAATTTGTTCGTGTAAGAACTAAATTGAGAATCTATAACATGTGTAAGGACTAAATTATATGTTTAATCTCCATTTTAGAATATCCACATCTTATTAAGACCTGGCTGCCTTTGAAGGGTAGGTTGATGTTAGATATTTTGTCATTAACATTTTTGTTACCTTTTTTTGCTTTTGGTGCAAGTGTGCAACTTTCTTGCATTTTATTGAAATCCATGGATTGGGGGGTGGGGGAGCCAGACATCCAGTGTGCACAACTAACTTCATTTTATTTTATTTTTTGATAAAGAACTTTTTTTTTTTTTTTTGACAATCGGAAACACATTATGATTATACCTAAATAGACACTTAAGTAAAGATTAGTACGCACTTAACATTCCATTCCCACGATCTTAAAGAAAAAATTCATTTGAAGTAATTCAACATTCAGCTTAAATATAAGTCTTGGATAAATTATTAATAAATAAAAAGTTTTTTACTAAAAGTTACAATGAAGCTAGTATTTTAGCATGTGTATTATGTAAGATAAATATTTATTTTTATGTAATTAAATTTTATAAAAAATAAATATTTTTAAATATATAAATTATATTATAATTAAAATTCATAATAAATAAATATTTTTTAGTATATAAATTATATTTTAAATTTATAATAAATAATTTAAATTGTAATATAAGATTATTTTTAACTATTGACAATTGAAAAAAATATATTAAAATTTAAGGTTGGGTCTAACAGAAAAGGATACCTACAAGAGACAAAAAAAAAAAAAAAAGTACATCCAACAAATATATAAGCATCAAATTTCATGCAAAATATTCATAATTATGCATTTTCAAAACAATCCAAACACATAGTAGAAAATATATTTACACATAAGAAAAACTAAATATCTTTTTTTAAGGACTTTAGATTACAAATGTTAATCATCAATTTTACATGTTACCGATAACCTTTATGAATGTATAATAAAAATTGGTATATACAATAATTATAATTTTTTAATGAAAAATTCTAATTAATTATGTTCTGAAAATCTAGTAAATTATAATAAATTATGTTACTCACCATATTATCTTTTGCACTAGATTATCTTTAAAATAACAATAACAAATTATAAAAGAAAAAGACTATTAAAAAGATAAATAAATAGTAAATGAGTATTTTATCTAAAAAGAGGAAAATATAATTATCTCTACAACAATGACTACAAAAAGGAAAATAATATATTTGTTTTTTTTAAAAAAAGGAAAGAATGTTAGCATGATGTGATATAGTTGGTAAATAATAATGTCCTTAAGCATGTGGTAAGAGATTCAATTCTCATATTTGTATATATGAAAAAATATCTATTGAGAGAGATCAACTTTTTAAATGGATTTCAGTACCTTGAGAGATTAATCTTTAGCTCTTGACTAAGGAATACCTTAGTTTCACCCTCCCCCTTCTTCCCCCCACCCCCCCAAAAAGGGATAAAATGTTATTATCTTTACAATGAATGTTATAAAAGGGAAATAAAATATTTTATCAAAAAATAGAAAAACGATAAATAATACTTAAATGTCATTATTTCTACAATCAACCCCAAATAAAAATAATTAGACTAAGGGTACGTTTGGTAGAAGAATTTTTTTTTCATGCCTATATATATATATATGTATGCATGTATATATGTATTAAAAAAATTTAAAGTAAACAAAGTTAAGGGGCCAAGGTCACTAACCATCTACGTGTGTGTTTGGAAACGATTTGTGAACGTAGTTTTCCACGTCTAATAGGCAAAAAATGTGGATGCAATAATCATCGGCTTCAATCAAGACATGATTTTTCAAGTCAAATGTTCCTCTGAAATTGTTTTCTAAACATGTTGTAAGTAAATTTGTCTATGGTAGTGTACAACATGCACCTCCAAAAAAGAGAAGAAAGAGTGTTGAGAATGTCTAATTAAGAACATAGTAGTCAATGGCACACTTTAACCAGATAGTGGAGCGGAGCAACCCTAGGTCGTTGTTGATGACAAAACAAGTATACTAGTCATGCAAGTAATAAAGTAGTGAATAAAATAGTTTCCATGAGGATTGTGGTTTAATAATTATTGCAATCAATCAATTACCCTTTTGAACAAACAAACAATAATAAGAATTCAAGCAGCAAATGATAAATATTTTGGTTTTATATTTTAATTAAGACTAAAAGAAATCAAAAAGAAAAATGGGTAGGCTGGGATTTCTCTCAATTATCTCCAAATGTAATTTCAATCAATCTTAAATTCGTTCTAATCATGCAATTGACACCTAGTTTTGCTAAATTAGTTTATCCCTAATTCCTTATCAAGCACTCCTTTATTACCAATTATGAACCCTAATTCCTTACGCGAGCGTAATTAGAAACAAGTATTAGATTCAAGAAATCACAACGAATGCATACATTAAAACCATATTCTTAGGCGTATGACATATATGGCTAATTAGATTAGAATGATTCAAATCCGAATTTGCTAGATGCAAATTTAAATTACGAAACAATCCTAAGGTGATCAATCAAAAGAAAGCATTAAACATAGATATAAAGACTAAAATCACATAAAGAAAAATGAAATTTAAAAAAGGAATTCAATTACAAAAGGTACAAAATAAAATTCATCACAACCAAACCCTAAGAAAAATAAAAACTCACAAAAAAGGGGGAAAAATCTATGAGAGAGAGATGACAATAAAGTCATGAATCTTCAAGGATTGCTCCCACTTCCTTCAATATTCAATGTTAAATAATGATTCCCAAGAGCTTCCTTTGCTTTTGTTCATTAGAAAGTCTAAAGAATACCCCAAATCCTTTTTCTTTTTTTTTTCACATTTAAACTCAATTTGGTCCCAAAAAATAGCTCTTGAGTGCTAGGCAAACTCTTTCAATCTCTAAGCTTGAAAATTGCAATGGAGGTCAAGTCAAGCGCATTTTGGACGTGTTGGGTGCACTACTTGTAGTAGTGCCCACATTAAGCATCCTTTCCTAGTCCATTGGCAGATTGACATTTGCAAGCCATTGTCTATGAATTATTTGACCCTTCAAATGGTCGAACTAACTTTATGTGTCTTCATAAAAGTTGTAGATAAATTTGTCCTTAGAATTTCGACACTGGTCTCATGTCCTTTAGATCTCTATAACTCAAGATATGCTTAAAATACTACACATATGTCAAATTATCTAAACAAAACATCAACTTCAAATCCAATTTCATTTATAATCCACTCTGAATATGATCATAATCTTTTCATAAAAAATGTAGATCTATGTTTAAGCTTTCCATAGATACTGAGATCACTTCAATCACATTATAAAAGTCCAAGTTATAACTTGGTCTTCTGTGCGAGTCTAGCTTGCTCTTCTTTTTAAACCCAACTCCTATTCCTTTACCTTGCTCATTTTTCCAACATTGAAAAACCCAAATAAGTAAGTGCAATCATGTTATTTTTCAATTAAAAATTTCAAACCATGAATCACATAAAAATGTATTTATTCTGGTTATATTTTCACAATAATTAATCAAGCTAATGCATTAAACACATGTACAAAGGCTCTATAAATCTACATATTTTATAGATTTATCAATTACTATGGATTCAAATAGTGAAGCGATTTTTAATAATAGCCATGGTAGAGATAATAGCAGCCAAAAAAATGACATTTCGCGTGCTATGACAGTGTTACCATGATATAGGCTTCAAAAATCCCTTAAACATCATTGTTTGGGTTTTTTTGGGTAAAATATTCCACAAAATGTTACCTTTTTTTCACCTCTATTCCTTTACTTTATAGGACTATTTTTTATTCTGTGTTTTGTTCTTTCTTCTTCCTTTAGACTTCTCAGTTCACATTCTCCAACTTTTTTTTTATTTGATTGGTCATGTTCTTTTTCTATTAATTTCATCATCATCTTTTATTTTTTTTTCACTTCATTATTATGTTCCTATTGCTCACATATTGATGGTGATTGTGTGTGTAAGTTGTGACTTATTATCTATCATGAATTTCTTTAATTTTTGGTTTTTTGATTTATTTTTGAGTATTTATACATGTCGTATAACTTATTTAATTTGTATTATAATATTTAAAATAGTGGTCCTCTTGCTTCCCGCTGTCCTATTATAACATGTTTAGAGCTAGCTGCTCCACGCTACTATTTGAGTTAGATAACTGTAATTGAGAAAGTAGAGAAAGTGAGAGTCTCCCACTCTAAGATATGTATTTTGATTTATAATATAAAGATAAATTATATTGAAAATCATTAAAAAAATGTGTATTAATAACATTTTTCATAATTTTTATAATTGATACCATACCCGTTGACATTCTGTTTTTAAATTATAAAATAACTTTACTCACACAGATAATAAATTTTTATTACATTCATATTTTCTCTGCTAATATTTCTATTTGAATTAATAAGATTACTTAAGATAACTTCAAATTTTAAGGGAATTAGGGCAGTTTATGATTGAATACAATGATACCAACATTTTTGTCATGCCTATGTTTTCGAGGCCAAATCAATAAGCTAACGTGTGTGTCTCTCTCAATAGAGAGAGGAGGGAAAAAAAAAAAAAGCGTATTCAAACAAGTAGTTATGTAAGATAAAAGTTGCAAGTATTACTTAAAGGCTTAAATATACTTTTGGTTTCTATAATATATTACTTTTTTGGTTTTGGTTCTTATAAAATTATTTTTTTAAAATGGTCCTTGTAAAGTTTTTATTTTTTATTTTAGTTCTTGTTATTTTTTTAATCTTGTAAAATACTCATTTTTTCATTTTTGTTCTTGTAATATGTGAATAATTTGTTTTTAGTCCCTATCATTTTTTTTTCAAATGGACTAACTCAAAACGAACAAAATATTATATGGATCAAAACAAAAAATAGATATATTACAAGGACTAAAACAAAAAACAAAGACCAAAATATAAAAAATAAATTTTACAAGAATTATTTTTAAAAAAATAATTTTACAAAGATTAAAACCAAAAAAGCGGTATATAATAGAAACCAAAAGTATATTTAAACCTTACTTGAAAATGATTAAGTGTAGAGTATTTATAGTTTTTTAAACTTGTTATCAAATTTTGGAGTTCAACCTTATGGGCGGTGGAAACTATTAAATTGGAGTATGACTGGAGAACACAGACACACACAACACGGAATACACACACTACCTCACGAAGAAGTGACCATAGACTTTTTGAAACTGAGCATTTATTTATTTATGAATACAATTGAATGTGCCAAAAGTTTTTTTTGAGTTCTATAATCAGACATTATTTTATTTATATTTAGTTGATTAACACTTTTTAATTATCATTTTTAAAAATAATTATGCAAAAAAAAGTAAATATCACTAAAATAAATTAAAAATAATATCCCATGCAATTCTTATCAATAATCTTTTATATATATAAATTAAAATAACTATCTCGCATGAGAGTGCTTTTAGGAACTATTCTTCAACGAGAGCATTTTTATGTATTTTTCTATAAGAGTGTTTTTAGGAATTTTTTTAATCTCTTATCTCTTTTAATATATCATTTTTAATTTTTCTTTTTAAATTAACTTTTATTTTTTTTTAAATTGTCAATAGTTAAAAATAACATTATATCACAATATAAATTATTTATCATAAATATAAAATATAATTTATATTTTCAAAAATATATATTTATTATGAATTTTAATTATAATATAATTTATATATTCAAAAATATTTATTTATTATAAATTTTAGTTATATAAAATAAACATTTATTATGTGTATTGCACAAACTAAAAAACTAGCTCCTATAAATTTTAATGAGAAAAATACTATTAACAAGATTTGTTTTGTTGATTGACAGGATAAGCTAACACGCTTATTGACATTTTTAATAAACGAACGGCTAGCAATCATTGTATCTTATACATCAATCATTAATAAACCCATCAAAATTCCAACAAAATTTTGACTAATTTTTTGGTTATATATCACTATTCATTTAATTTAAGGCAAATAGTCAAATGGGTAAAATAAGTCCTAACACCTCATTTGACTTTTGACCAAGGCAATCGGTTCGTCTATCATGCCAACTAAGTGCTTAGCACATTACCAATAAAAACCGTCACTCAACTATTTGGCGTTGTTAATCATATAGTCATCACTGTCAAGTGTCAATCACACATCCTTTATGAACATAGGCATGTACAAGTGAAAAACAATTATCACAACTGGTGGCAAATCCCTCTGAGAAATGTGACATACGCATGATGGAAACAACCATCTAACACCCTATCGCATGACCCATAAAAACCTCGAGCAACTCAAGCCAATTATGCATAATATATTCACCTTAGCTATTGTTCTATTGAATTCTAACTTAAATGCCATGGTCTCTATAGGTATGCCCGCCCCACCCCCCTTCGTCTCCAATACGACAAAGCGAGTCCCCATTGACGCATAAGGATGCAACTCCAGAAAAATCCTAACCATGAAATATTGAGGCAAAGCACTATTCTCATTTGTTCAGAACAATATCTAACATAATTTTTAATAAGAAATTTCTTTAACCAATATTCTTAAATTCTAATTAGTAATATCTTTAATTTAAGAGAAATGCTAATAACACAATCTTTAACATATTCTTTAGGGTTAAATATGTTTTTAGTTCCTCAAATTTGAGATAAGTTTGTTTTTGGTCCTCCAAATTTAAAATTAATTTTTTTAGTCCTTATTTGAAAAAAGCTTGTTTTAGTCCTTCTACTCAAACATCTTCTGCCCAAACATCGTCAGAATGAATACTTTGAAAGAAAAACACACACATGGTAGGGTGTTTGATAATAAGAATGCAAAATTATGGTGAATTGCTATGTAAGTGTCTTATAATTAGTTAGCCACATAAGTAAAGTCTCTAATGACATTTGGGTAGAGGGACTAAAGTAAGTTTTTTTTTTAAATTACAGGGACTAAAAAGATCAATTTTAAATTTATGGGACCAAAAACAAATTTGTCTTAAATTTAAAGGACTAAAAACATATTTAAGACTATTCTTTATTATTGACTAAAATTTATTAGAAATCATAAAATTGTGTAGGTCTCACTCTTTATTTAATGAGTCTCACTCACGATTTTATAGTTTTCAATAAATCTTAATCAATAATAAAAAAAAATGTGCTAGAAAAAATGTGTTAAAGAGTATGTTATTAAGACTCTTAATTTAATTGTCACAACGGGGTATTAGTAATTATAAACACACGTCTACTCTTTCTTCTATTTCATTTTCACCCTATTTTTTTTTCCCATTTCTCTATTTCTTTTCCATCACCTCACTTATCATATTTATCACTTTCTCTCTTTACATTTTTTTTCTATCTCTCTTCCTAATGGTGCAATCATAGTGGAGTTGTTTAACTCACTTTTGCTGGACCCTACTATGACATATGAAATTTAAGAATTTTAACAAGTTTTTCTCTAATGGTACAATCTTTAAGAACTGAAAATAAGTTTTATAATTGTCTCAAAATTTTAAAAAATGGTTAAAAATCGTACTTATATAAGCAACTATTTTTGTATAAAAACTATCACAATAATTACACTAACAATAAAACTGTATAAGAACTTATTCTTAAGTTTAAAAACCCATAAATTAGAAATTCCCTTAACAACGTAGCCTACTCAAAAGTCACCATCCTTCAGTACCGGTCAGTACAAAATGTGGCAAGCTCCCCTTTTTTCAAAATGTGAAACGTGAACATACATTCAGCATCTTTTTGTAATTTGTTGCAAATTATTATTTTCAACAACTACGTGTCGATATTGTCTAGCCTTTGCTCTTTCGGTCAGACACAGACCTGAAGCCCCATTTGAAGGCCACAAAGCAATGAATCCATGCCACCATATCTAATCATATCTTATTTACCGACCACACATGAAGCAACTTTTTTCAAAGTTGTAGCTCACCCACCCCCTACCACGTGTTCAATTTCTGTGCCTTTCTTCTCCAAATAGAACACTACACTCCCCCGTTGTCATCCCCATATATAAACACTATGCCATACCATTTTGTAAGCTTTGTTCTTTCATACCATACCACAGTGGCATGCAAGTGTAAGAACTTGCCATGGCAAATGCTGCTTCCTCCTTTCCTTCTTGTTGGGTCATTCTTGCTCTGGGCCTGTGTTGTTTTAGTAGCTGCACTTCGGGCCAGATTGGTTTGGGCTCGACGTTGTTGGCTAGCAAGGCCCAAACATGGGTTTCTGACAATGGCACATTTGCTTTGGGGTTCACTCCAGCGGAGACCGATAATCGATTGTTTGTGATTGGCATTTGGTTTGCACAGCTTCCAGGAGATCGAACTTTAGTTTGGTCACCCAACAGGTACCGCTGCCATTAATATCATTAGTTTTTGTATCATCATTCACTTTATAAATGAACTGATTGTATGCAATGAGTGTTTGTAAAAAGCAAAATATGCATGCGAAAGTATTTGGAAAAATGAAATTCACTGAGTTTTTGTAAATAAGGATATTTTTTGTAATTTAATTTAAAGAGAATTTTTACTAAATTAAAATTTGAAAATGAATTATATTCTTACTTATTTAGTTTATCAGTAAATTCATTTAAAAATAGCCCTATCGAAATATTTAACTGTTTTGCTAGCCGTAGGGACATCACGTACAATAAAAACTGTACCCTATTTTATCAAGTTAGTTATGCAAAAATTGATAGAAGCAAAAAGGTCGTGATCACAATGAAAGGGAGTTTATATGTGAGGGTCAAAATGAAAGATTATAATTATAATAGACCAAAATGAAATATGAGAACATTTGTGAGGGATTAAAATGAAAAAAATAGTTTTAGAAGAAATAAAATGAAAAACCAAATAATAATAATAATATCATTTCAAGGGAGCACAATAAAAATGATTACATATTAATTTGAAGAACTGAAGTGGAACAAAATAATGTTCTAATCCAGGGGTAAGCTCAAAAAGAGTGCATTTGTGAGGAATCAAAATTAAAGTGTGAACATGCAGGGAGGGTAAGACAGTATTTTACTTGTAGTTATATAATATAAAGGTTAAATTATTTTGAATATTCTTATAGTTTTATTACATTTTTAAATAGTTCTTAGTTTAGAAATTTTTAACTTTGTTTTTATAATTTTTTTAAAAAAATCTTTATAGGTTAACTAAGTTTTAATTATGCCCTGCTAATTACTATTTTTTTTTTTATAACTGTGCCCTTGCTAATTCTAAAACTTTATAATCGAGTCTTTGAAATTTGTAACGTCAATATATATTATGATAATAGTCTGGAAATACTTGTAAGAATTAATCTATTAAAAATACACCAAAAAATATTAAAAAATTTCAAAGTTAGGAATCTAATTAAAAATTGTATAAATATAGAATATTGTTACAACCTTTTTTTTTTTTTTGAAAGCATTGTTACATATAGAATATTGTTAAAACCTTTCAAATATTAGAGTTTTAAGATATATTTGGATAAAATTCAATTAAGCACATATTCAATAAGCTTTTATTAAATAAAAACTTATTCATAAGTTTAGTTGTAAAATTTATTGAAAGGAGTTAAAAAAAACTTATACAAAAATCATAAGTCATTTATATAAGTCTAAATAAATTCTTTCAAATGTCCCTTCATTTAAAATTTCAACGAAACTACAGAATTTATAAAGTAATTTAACCTAATATATATACATTTTTTTCTTGGTGAGTAAAATAATATTAACTATTAAGGATAATATAGTAACATGTCTAGGATCCTGTTAGACAAATGGAGGGATTGAAATCACCCATTACCAAATTACGATGCTCTTAGCGGGCGAGTGATAACCACCAAGTGGGATTAATTACTCGTGAAGAGGATATTTGAATCCGTGTGTTACTTAGCCTTATTTGAATCTCTTGAATCAGTTAAGCCATCACTGTTGGCAATTGTTTTTCATTACACTGTAATAATATCGTCCGGGCTAGTTCTCACACAAAACAACAATAGTGTTATTTGTATGAGTAAATTACACTGATATTCGTTGAGGTTTTTTTAGATTACACATAATTTTTTTTATTTTTTTAATGTTTACAACAACCTCCCTTATACGGGTACATAATATAATGTTTTTTAAATAATTAAGGGGGTTAGTATAATATATAAAAATGTCAGTATAATATTTTTTAAACAATTAAGGAGTTAGTGTAAGAATAAAAAAAGAAGAAGTATCGTGTATAATCTAAAAAAAATTTCAAGAGATGTCAATATAATTTACTCTATTTGTATTTTTCATTATAAATATGGAAACACAAAGTTCTACTTTTCATTTTAAGGACAAGTAATTTTTTCCAGTTACCTTATTTTATGCAGGGACAGAATCATATATTAGGTGGGCCAACTATAAAAATGAAAGATCATGTAAATATATAAGTATTAATTTTATACAAATTTTTTATAATTATGTGTTCTTTAAAACAATTCAAGAACATATAATAAAATATATATTTATACAAAAAATAAATAAAATATTATTTTTTAATACTCAAGATTATGTCATTTTACATGTTATCAAAGTTTGCTTTCTGACATTCAATTTTTTTTTTCAAAATTTACATAATAGCTTATTTGGAATATGCATCAATGTTAGAAGCATGTTGGAGTATTGCAAACAATGACAATAAAATTAAAGACGAGAGAAGAAAAACAAAAATATACATGTATAAAAAATAGCAATAGGAAAAGATAATATTTGTTTTGTTAGTGTGTTTAAAGTTCAAGCTGTCAATTCTTTATATAATGTTTGTAAACTTGTCCTATTAGCAAATGTTAATAAATAGTCTTAAATTCTTAGATCAATTATAATCAAATCAATATAAAAGGGAGACTAATAATGTCATTTGATATAATTGCAATCATTTATATCCTTTAAAATAGTAATAATAGATTATCAAAGAAAACAATCATTTAAAAAAATAATACTCAAATATTTTGTTTAAAAAGATAAAAAAATTATAATATCTATACAATAAAAACTACAAAAAGAAAAGTACAATCTTCATCTAAAAAACTGATCTCGTTATCTTCATAGTAGAAAATAACACTTAAATGAAAAATAATTATATAATTTTAAAATATCATATATATCAAAAAAATAAAACTAAAAAAGTTCTTGCCCCCCTAACCTTACATGTGCATCCGTCCCTGATTTTATGGTTAAAGAGAATGTCAATGTAGTGAAGATTAGATGGTTAGTTCTGGTTTTTGACTTAAATAAAGAGAAAGACAGAAAGTCATCAATCATATCTCCATCTAGTCTTTAGTCTTTACAAAAGCTTTTGCAGGTTATGATTGCCAACATGTTTCATTTTCTTTGATCTCAATCCTAATAGAGACACTCCTGTATCCCAAGATGCAATCCTGGAGCTTGACACCACTGGAAACCTTGTTCTCATGGATGGACACATCACAGTGTGGACCTCAAACACCTCAGCCGCTGATGTACAAGCAGCAGTCATGGCAGAATCTGGCAACTTCATTCTCCACAACACCAACAACCACTCTGTGTGGCAGAGTTTTTCTCAACCTTCTGACACTCTCCTCCCCAACCAGCTTCTAACAGTGTCTTCAGAACTAACATCATCAAAGTCCTCCTCTCATGGTGGCTACTATGCTCTCAAAATGCTTCAGCAGCCTACTTCCTTAAGCCTTGCTCTCACTTACAATCTCCCTGAGACTTACCAAGCCTCAGATGAATCATACACCAACTATTCCTATTGGCAAGGCCCTGATATCTCCAATGTGACTGGGGAAGTTATAGCGGTTTTAGACCAAGCTGGGAGCTTTGGAATTGTGTATGGAGACTCATCTGATGGAGCAGTTTATGTGTACAAGAATGATGGTGATGATGCAGGCTTGTCTTCTGCAGTTCATCAATCTGCACCATTGACTGTTCTTAGGAGACTAACACTGGAAAAGAATGGCAATCTGCGGTTGTATCGATGGGACGAGGTGAATGGTTCAAGACAGTGGGTGCCACAGTGGGCTGCAGTTTCAAATCCATGTGACATTGCTGGAGTTTGTGGCAATGGGGTTTGTAACTTGGATAGAAGTAAGACAAAAGCCATTTGCACTTGCTTGCCAGGAACTTCTGAAGTTGGCAAGGATGGCCAGTGCTATGAGAATTCATCTCTTGTTGGAAAATGCACTGGCCAGCATGAAAACCTGACATCCCAGTTTAGGATTTCAATGGTGCAACAAACCAACTATTATTTTTCTGAATTTTCAGTAATAGCTAACTACAGTGACATTTCTAATGTCTCAAAATGTGGGGATGCTTGCTTGTTAGATTGTGATTGTGTGGCTTCTGTTTATGGGCTAAATGAGGAGAGACCATATTGTTGGTTGTTGAGGAGCTTAAGTTTTGGTGGTTTTGAGGATACTAGCTCAACTTTGTTTGTGAAGGTCAGAGCAAATGGCTCATGGACACCAGAAGGCCAAGCAGGAGTGCCTAATAGCTCTTCTGATGGAATGGGAAGTGCAAAGGAGAAGGCTGTGATTATTCCCACTGTTCTGAGCATGGTTGTTCTCATTGTTTTGCTATGTTTATTGTTGTATTACAGTGTTCACAGAAAAAGAACTTTGAAAAGGGAGATCGAAAGTTCCTTGATCTTATCAGGTGCTCCAATGAATTTTACCTACCGCGATTTGCAAATTAGGACATGCAACTTTTCCCAGCTTCTAGGAACAGGTAAGTGCGTTCCATATTAAATTTTATGGCAAAGGAGAAGTTACAGTTACAGGCAGAGTTTTGATTTTGTGTCAACGGTTGCTAACTGTACATGTTTTGCAGGTGGATTTGGGAGTGTGTATAAGGGAAGCCTGGGAGATGGTACCCTAGTGGCAGTGAAGAAACTTGACAGGATTTTGCCTCATGGAGAGAAGGAATTCATCACTGAAGTAAACACTATTGGCTCAATGCATCATATGAATTTGGTTCGCCTATGCGGCTATTGCTCAGAGGGATCACAGAGGTATGCACTGTTCTTGACAATCAATTTTACCATCTTTTTTTTTCTTAACATCTTAAAATATGAGTTGGCGATCAAATAGCAACTTTTGGTGCCTGTGAGTAGGAACTGGTATTTTTAGTCATTAAGTAGATATATTGCTTGGATTTACTTTTAGCTCCCCATCAAGTAGAAACTATCATTGACACTATAAAGGTCTTTTATATTATCATTTAATTCCAAACCGTCATGTAAGATAAATCTGTTGACTTTTATAACAACTACATTAAAATTTATATCAAGAATAATTTCTAATTAGTTGACACAGTAAAAATTTGCACAGACAATGCGTGCATATTAAACTCAATTTTTAATGGTTTAATTGGCTTTAGCAAATATCTGTATGGCAGGCTCCTGGTTTATGAGTACATGAAAAATGGATCCTTGGATAAATGGATCTTCCACTCATATCAAGGGCGAGATAGATTGCTAGATTGGACAACTCGTCTCAATATAGCCATAGCTACTGCACAAGGGATTGCATACTTTCATGAGCAGTGTAGGAATCGGATAATACATTGTGACATCAAACCCGAAAATATACTGTTAGACGAAAACTTTTGTCCTAAAGTATCGGATTTTGGACTGGCCAAATTGATGGGAAGGGAGCACTCTCATGTAGTAACCATGGTCAGAGGCACTAGAGGTTATTTGGCACCAGAATGGGTTAGTAATCGCCCTATAACTGTTAAAGCCGATGTTTACAGCTATGGGATGCTTCTTTTAGAGATCATTGGTGGCAGGAGAAATCTTGACATGTCCTTTGGTGCTGAGGACTTCTTCTATCCTGGTTGGGCTTACAAGGTATATTCAGATACTAGTTTTTATTATTATTATTAGGCTAAAATATTCAGATACTAGTTATTATTATTATTATTATCAGGATAAAATAACTTTTTCATCTCTCATCTTATTTTTTAGTTTTAGTCTAGTTCTCTAAGTTTAAAAAGGTTTATTTTGGTTCCTTAAAGTGTCTCTATTAAAGCAAATTATTCCTTCTATCAGTTTACCACACTAACGGTGTTAACTTTGGTTGATGTGACATTTTTCACAGTTTGTCATGTGTTACCTAGTTAACCAAGTTAATGTGGTAAGACTAACTAGTCTAACAAAAACACTTTAAAGACCAAAATAGAACTTTTTAAATTTAAAAGATTAAACTGAAACTAAAAAAATAAGATGAGGGACCAAATGGATATTTTAGCCTTATTATTGGTTGTCTTTCTATTGATGTAGAATAAACTTTAACATCATCCTTCAGTTCATTCCTCAACAAAAAAAAAAAAAATCATCTTTCAGTTCTAACATTTAACATCCTAATAAATTCAATCAAGATCTTTGTTTTTGTCCTCCTATAGTGTCTGCTTCTTTTAACTGGTAAAAAAATGAAAGATCATACATTCTATTCAATAGAGACAAGCAGTGACCAAAAGAAAAGAACCCCTTAAGAAGACATCTTCTCTCCTAGAACATTTGATATATTGTCAACTTGAGATATCTAACCGCTTGATAACTACTGATCGTGTAATGTTTGGTTATTGTAGGAGATGACAAATGGCCAAGGATCACTAATTAAAGTGGCAGATAGAAGATTAAATGGGGCAATTGATATAGAAGAGCTAATGAGAGCTCTGAAAGCAGCATTTTGGTGCATCCAAGATGAGGTTTCCATGCGACCAACAATGGGGGAAGTGGTAAGAATGCTGGAAGATACCATCGACATTAATATGCCACCAATGCCGCAAACAGTGCTAGAGTTAATTGAGGAAGGCTTAGACAATGTGTACAAAGCTATGAAAACAGAGTATAACCAGTTCAGCTCATTCGCAAATACCAGCCATCTTACGTCTCATGCCACATGTAGCAATTCCACAATGTCACCAAGATAGTATTTAAACTGTAACACACAAAAATTTTGGTTCGACCTTGTAATTGTTTGCTGCCTCCTCCAAAAGCTAAGAAATTGGTCTTCTCGTGTCATCCAGAAATTATATCACTAGGGGAAAAAATCATGGAAGATTTATAAGACTTCATCTAAAAAGAACTGGCTTCACAATAGTAATATTGTTTTTATTTTTTCTCGACAAACTGCACTTGCAATTGCTATTTGGTATACATGAAGCCTAATATCATGTAGGGTTTGGACCTCGAGTTCATTAGCTCAATAAAAAAATTATCAAACAGTAGCTCAATTTTTTTGACTTATTTTGCTGAAATCAATAGTGGCCTACAAATCGCATTATTAAAATAATTCAGTTAATTCCCCTTGCAATTTTCAGTTCGATAGACATACATGGAGACATTATTTAAAAAAGACTTCATTTTAACGGAAGACATTAGCAACAATGATACTCATTACTCAATACACTTCATGTAGTGAGAGTGAGACACACAATTATTGAAACTGTCAAAACACATAAACACCAGTACTGCTTGCTTTTATGCAAGATAGTTATTAATCAGTGGGAAGTGAGCATGCTTATAAAGTGTTCATTCATCAAACATAATTCTTGATAGAGGAGCTGTAGTTACTGAAATCATCATAGTACTTCGACCAAAGCATCACTCGTCCATAGTTAGTTGAATTCTTAATAGCTGGAAGAACTTCTGAAATCAGTATAGAGGGAGGGATGAAGCCACTACCGTTTAGAAGCATTAAGAGTAGCAGGTAGGCCTAAGAAAATCTTAGCTGCAGGAACTTTTGAATTCCATAATTGCCAAGAATTTTGAAGATTAACTACATTTCCTGTAGTGTACTGACAGGGAGGGTTACTGTAGAATTGAACCCAAACATAGTCAAATAGGCCAGTATTGAGAGAACTTCCAAGACTAGTATCAGTAAAAACACATTGTGGAGCAGCAGTTAAGTATACTTTCTTGTTTTGGCTGCTGTAGCCGGAGAGGTTCCTTGCAAGCTCATTCCAGTACTGAGCCTTTCTCCCTCAATGACAAATCAATTCCATCCAAAACGGCATCGCCAAGGGGTCGCGAAGAGGATTGTCCACCCAAGAAGTTGTTCCACAAGTACATTGAAAATTGCCTAGCATCCTCAGGTGAAGTAAGAGTATAATTTTCAAAAGTAGCTCCTCCAATGGAGAGCATTACCTTGATGTTATTGACTTGACAAGACCTGATATCAGAACTTAGAGTGACACATCCATTGTTTAAAGTCGCACAATGGCCTGCAAGGTTCAAAGTTGGAGTTGTGCCATTCCCAAACGCGGCTAAGAAAGCAATGTTCACAAAAGCATAGTTCCCAGAAGCATAAGTTTCTTCTAAGGTTCCCTCAATTCCATTTTGACCCCAGTAGACAGCAATATTCCCACTAGCATCTGAACATACTGCTAGGACTATTACACATAGAGATAGGAATGGTAGTAAAATGACAACATTGGAAGCCATAATTTGGTTGAAGGGGTTTGAGGTATTTTGTCAAAAATAAGAACAAACAGATTGGTTTCTCTGCTCAACTAGTCGCTATAGGGGATGTTAAGCAGATTTTGATATATGAGTTGCTCAATGCTCACTAGTCATTAGTGTAGTGCAGCCTTTTCAACTGAACTTGTTCACTACAAATATAGTACCCTTTAGAGAAAAAGGCTTAGAAAATAGTGTAAATCGACCTTATCATTGGGTATACGCTGTCATACAGCTAACATGGAATACGCGAAAAACAGTTGAAACTGATTTGCATTGAAATAATCTTCTATGGTCTCAGATAGGAACCTTGCGTGAGGAGTAAGGAATGGCCGTGGAGTTTGGGAAATAGTTAAGCACAGTTATGATGATTCTTCATGTTTGCTTGTACCGGGGGATCAGGTTTTAAACCGTAGTGCAATCTTTTGAAAGGGTAGACGGCTACGCATCTCACTAACACTGCTGGGCTTTGTCTTCTAGTTTAAAACATGTTACAACTATTCGGTCATATTTTTCCTACATATATTCTTTTCCGACATTAAAAATGAATTAATGAGGAGTGGTGCTATTTTACCACTTTCTTTTGTCTCTAAGCAAAATTCAGGTTCTCTCCCCAAGCTGGTAGGTGGTCCGTCTTGAATAATTTCACTGGTTGCATTCAATAGTCACCAAGAGCCTTACAAGTTACAGGGTTCAAACTTTAATCCTTTTGTTACGAGGCATCCAAACTCGATGCTCATCCTATCCATTTTGACATGCTACTTTATACAACTTTTTTTTTGTTTTTTTTACCAGTAGTAGATATATTGCTCTAATCTTCTAACTAAACGTGTAAATATATCAATAATATCTCTATCTTGTCTAATAAATTTAGAGTTAGCAAATTATTTTTTTAATACTCATAAAACTCGGTTTGATGTTGTCTCAAAACCTTAAATTAATAGCCGACTCTGGAATCCCTTTCTGTAGATTGTAACGTAAAAATTCACGGTGTTTCGGTCATAGAAAATCTCCAGAGAATGGTCCTTAAGGTCACCTATGACTATAGCATTCAAAAGTGTGTTATATTGTTTTTTCAAGTCTTAGGGGAATTTTAACTTAAGCATGTGTGCGCTTATTCGAATTATGGGATCTGTTGTTACTGGGGATCTTACTTTTGTAACGGTCAAATCTTTAGATAATGGCTAGCGTACTTGTTCAGAGGCTGAGGCCCCCAGAGCATTAGAAAATTGGCCTGATATCTGGTGATAAATCGGTTTAAGATTGCGGATCCAAGATACATTTAGTTCGACCTAAACTGGGAGGGTACACAGCCCTCCAGCCTTGAGCCAAAAAGGCGAATGAGGTTTAAAAAATCAAAAAGCAAGAACATAATTGACATATAACTCAGCCTAACGCCGAGGGTGTATACATCTAGCTCAACCCTAAATTAAAAGCGTACAAACGGTCACCTCTTAATCGACTCCATCAAAATTTGGTTTTCTAGATCTAATTTTTTTACTGCTTCTATCCCTTTTGTACTTAAAAAAAATACTTTAAATTATTCTGCACAAAGATTTATTGCAGTATTAGCCCCAACACTTTTGTTGAATAAAAACTTCTAGTGACTTTCTTAAATTAAATTCAAGACAACCAAAGCAAATTAAGCAATTACAACAAAATTTTCATTATATAAGTTATAATTGCGTTTGTTTAGAAGTTAAGCCCGCTCCATTTTATACATCAACTTTCTTATATTTTTCAAAATATCCTTTCATTTATATCGAAAATATTATTAATTCTAAATACAATTTAGGTCAATCTATTCAATTTGATCCCTTTATTATTAAAATGTTCAGTTTGGTACTTTAATTTTTAAATTTAAGTCAATGTTGCCTTTTGTCAGCTTGGCAATAACACTGTTAGTATTTCATACATTGTGACAGTTTTGAATCATACATTGTGACAGTTTAAACTACCAATAAGCACATATATTTAAAACAATTAGTTTTAACATAGTGTGGTTTTCGACCGTTACTATAATAATTTTTAATTTATATAATTTTCTAAAATTATAACAAAAAATTATAATTTAATAATTTTTACTTATATAATAATTTTAAAATTATAATTATTTTATTTTATTAAATTTTAAAAATTATAATAAAGAGTTATAATTTAATAATTTTTACTTATATAATATTTATAATGTTATTTATGTTAGTATTTGATTTGATAAATTATAATAATAAATACAATAGAATAATTATTATAAAATATTTTACTATATTTAATAATATAATATAATATAATAATATAAAATTAAATTTTTATAATAAAATATAATTTAAATTATAAATTTTTAAAATATAAAATTATAATAATATAAAGCTATAATTTAAATTATATTATATTATTTAAATATTTTATAATAATTATTTTTATTATGTTTATTTTATTATTAATACTTTAAATTTTATATTGTTATATTATGATATATTTATTATTTTATATTCATAAATGTAAAAAAATACAAATAACTTTTTAAATAATAATTATAATATACTATAATATAATTTTTTTATAAAATTTAAAATATTAATATAAATTGCATAATAAATATTATATAAGTAAGAATTATTAAATTATTATTACACAAATAAATTTAATAAAATAAAATTGAAATTATATTTTTTATTATAATTTTTTAAAATAAAAAAATTATTATAGTGACTATTAAAAACTACCACTATATTAAAATTAATTATTTTAAGTATGTGCACTTACTAGCAGTTCATAACCGTTGTAAAGTGTTATTCATAATTACCACAAAGTGTAAAACACTAATGATGTTACTAGCTAGTTGACTAAAGGGTAACATTGCCTCAAATTTAAAAATTAAAGGATCAAATTAAACATTTTAATAATAAAGGGACCAATTTGAATAAATTAAATAAAAAGAGGAACAAAAAGTAATTTAACCTAAAATTTAAATATAATTAGATTAATTGAATTTTGTAACTTTAAAATCTATATTGAGATTGAACATAGCTTTAAAAACTAACCGCTAGCAGATGTTATATATAATTTAAAAATTAGTTAATATTTCATCAATTGATTTTATTTTAATATATAAAATAAATTATTGTTATTATTAAGCATCAATTATAATATTATAGTATCATTGAATGTGTAGATCTACTGGTATGATATTGTTCCAGCTTAACTAGTAATATCGAGTTTGAGTCTTGGGTATAGCTTCATTAAATACTTGGAGGGAGAGTTTTACCGCCCATAACAACCTTATCCTGCTTGAGTAGGATAGGATTGTCTCTCGTCTTGAAGGACACATGTGGTCTGTACAAAAAAAATTATAAGATTATAGTAATACAAGCAAGCAAAAACTATAAAAAAATATAACCATCTTCAACAAGATGTTTTGCATGCTTGGAAGGGCTGTGACTACAAGCACGTCGATCCCTTGGACTGGGATGTCGCCATGTCGATGGTAGCTTATTCCTCTTTTCTTGTCTTTGGTGTATCTAAATAGTTGTTCCCTACGGATAAGGTCCTCGATTGCATCCTTTAAATGTACATAATCGTTAATGTCATGTCCTGGGGATCAATGGAATTGGAAGTGTTATAATAATCGGACCGATGATCAACTTGGTTGAGGCACTACATTAATGGATTATTGGTTGAACTAGAAGCCACTAGTTTATCCTGCTCGAGTAAGATAAGATATTCTCTCGTCGTGAAGGATACATGTGGTTTGTATAAAAATAATTATAAGATTACATTAATACAAGCAAGAAAAAATTATTAAAATATGTAACCTTTTTTAACAAGATGTGTCTTGCATGCTTGGAAGGGTTGTGACTACAAGAATGTCGATCCCTTGGACTGGGATGTTGCCATGTCGATGGTAGCTCATTCCTCTTTTCTTGTCTTTGGTGTATCTAAACAATTGTTCCCTGCGAATAAGGTCCTCAATTGTGTCCTTTAAGTGTACATAATTGTTAATGGCATGTCCTAGGGATCAATGGAATTGGAAGTGTTATAATAATCGGATCGATAATCAACTTGGTTGAGGTACTGGATTAATGAATTATTGGTTGAATTAGTAAGTCACTAGTTGAATCGTATGAACCAACATAGGTGACTTAATGATTAAAGTTATGTATATATATTATTTTTATCATAATATTATCAATCTATATTGGTGGTGAAGCGGTAAGATGCAATTTTAAGACTTACAAGTACATTGGATTCAATTCTTGCAGGGAACGTGCGACGTCACCACATTCTATGCTGTAGCAGCTTTCACACCTTGGGTTGTGTGCGACGTCAGCTCAACAGTCTTGGTACCTTGGCCATGCAAAAGACCAATCACCAATGGACCAATTGGTCTGCTCGGAGCTGGGTTACATTGGTTTAATCTGTGGCTTCCCCAAACTTCACATTGTATACTTCGTTAAGGATACAAGCTTGCATGTTGCTCAATGGTGTGTAGTTCTCAAATTTGTCTAGGGTGGTGTGCATGGTTCGCTTTGGGTGACTCGGTTCTTCTTATGGTTGCAACCAAGATCGTAACAAGAGAGCAAACTAAAAAACTTTATATAGATGAAAATCATAGAGTCACCACTAATGTTTATTTTGAAAAAACATTAAAAAAAAATCCTTTAAAAGGAAAAAAACTTAAATATGTTTCTAGTCCTTGTAATATAATCATTTTATAGTTTTAGTTTTTAAATTTCTTTATGATTTTGGTCCTATAAAATTTTATTTTATAGTTTTAGTCCTTAATGGTATTTTTTTAGTCCTTATATAATTTTAAACTTTTGATATTAGTCTTTCTTATATTATTAGATATTCATCTTATCTCTTATTATTTAAGAAACATCAGACTTGTTCTCTAATAGATAGTTGCCATGTCATCAGTGGATAGTGACAGGGACTAAAATTATAAAATAAAATTTTATATAGACAAAAATCATAAAAGAATTTATAGGGACAAAAACTATAAAACGAGTATATTATAAGGACTAAAAATATATTTAAGCCAAAAGAAAATATCTTCAAATTTAAATCAAAAGTTGATTACACGTAGGAAATGTATTATCACCCTACAATGTCCATCACAAAGATCCTTATCTCTAAATGTGCAAAATTAAGATAACTTTAAAGATATTTATTTCACCCCTTTGAAACAAATAAATATTATGAATTAAATTTAAATAAATGAATAATATATAATTAGAATGAATAATAAATTATGAAAATTAATTTTGGCTTGATAGTTTAGTTCTCGCTCCCACGTATCTTCCAATGTAATAAGGAATTTAAAGTCACATAGTTCTTTTTTTTAGAACACATAGTTCTTAAAAAATGTTTTTGTATCAGTCAATTTTAATTAAATATATATTTTTGTGAAAATAAAAGAAAGGTTATAGTTTTTTTTTAATTAAAAAATGTGGGAAATACAAGGTTTCGTAATAACCACATAAGAAGGAGATCCAAAATGGTTATCATTACAACCTTATTATTATTATTATTATTATTATATTATTAGGCTTAAATATGTTTTTAGCCCCTGAAAAATGAGTAAGTTTTGATTTTACTCCTTATAAAAAAATTTCTTTGGTTTTCTTCCTAAAAAAACTAAAATCATTGTTTTTGGTCCCCTACTATTACGTGACACTTGTTAATTGCTTGTGTTTAACGGAAAGTTAGGTGACCATGATCTTAGGTGACACCACCAATGTTTGTAATACAATGCAGCATGTGATACCTCTAATTTTTTTTAGATCCCTAAAATAAATGTTATTTATCTACCTTAAAATAAATGTCAGGAATCAAAAATAGTTATTTTAGATTTTAGAGGGATGAAAATCAAAGAAAAATGTTTTATAGGGACCAAAATCAAAATTCATTCATTTTATAGGGACAAAAAATAATGATGTCAAATTTTAGTGGGATAAAAAACAAAGAAATTTTTTTACAGGGACCTAAATCAAAATTCGCTCATTTTATAGGGACTAAAAACATATTTAAGCCTTATTATTATTATTATTATGAAAATATTTTTAGAGAATATTTAATGTTTGACAAAGTCTTCCTAATAACCAAACAAGAAGAAGGTCCAAAATGATTATCACTAATAACCTTATGTTTTTATAATAACCAAATATTCAAAATAGTTACCACTAATAACCTTCATTATTATTATTTTAGAAAATATTTGATTGAATAAGGACTTCGCAATAATCAAACAGAAAGGATATTTAAAATAGTTATCATCAACAATAATTTATTAATTTTTAGAGTAAATTACACCCCATTACATGAGAGATGTGAACATTACATTATCTCTTCCTCTTATGTTAAAATATCCACTCCCCTTCTCTGACAGATTCGAGTATATGACATTTTACTCAATTTTTAAATTTTTTTTTAAAGTTCTGTTGGCTTCCATTAAAAAAATGATTACCAAAATATCTTTCACATAACCATCCCTTGAGACACGTAAGTATTACATCGCTCTCCCTTCTCGTATTAAGATATACAATCTTATTCCTTGACAAATGTAAATATATTACATTTTACTCTATTTTTAATTTTTTGTTAGAAATAATTTTGACTATAATATATTTTACACTCTCCTTCCCTTGAGAGATTTAAATATTACATTTTTCTCTTTTCTTATTTTAAAATATACTGTTTTCTCCTTTAATAGATAAAAACACACCACACTTTTTCACCATTTTTATAGTTTCTATAAAAAAATCTAATAATTTCTATTAAATAATATTTTCTTGACCAAAAAATCATTTGTTATCATATTTGTGCATTTTTTTACAAAAAAATATATATGTTATTGCAAATTATTTGATTTTTATAATATATTTTTTGTCATAAATTCTTTCTCCATTAAATGTCATTTCTAGCCTTATATTTTACCAACAACAAATTTACTTGGACTGCAACCCGCTATACGAAGAGAAGTAACATTAATGCGTAGACAGGAAACAATGTTAAGGCATCAAGTGAGTTAAAGGTAACTTGGCAAATTAAAAATATTTTAGAATAGTTTTAATTAAAATATATTTTAAAATTTTTTTCTTTAATGATGTTAAGTTAAATGAACTAAATTGTGTATTTCAACATACAAGGAGAAAATAATTTAATACTCACATTTTCCAATGGAGGGAATGTAATTTACTTTAAGGTGTTAATTTAAATGAACTAAATTGCTGTATATTTTATCATAAAAGGGGAGAACAATGTAATCACAATAACCAAAAAGGAAGGAAATTCAAAATGGTTGTCAACAACTAGTTTTCGTAATAGCCAAATAGGAAGGCAATCCAAAGTAGTTATCACTAATTACCTTTATTATTATTATTATTATAGAAAATATTTAATTGAATAAGACCTTTGCAATAATCAAACAAGAAGGAGATGTAAAATGATTTTTTCTGTTATCATGTTATAGGTGTGAAGTATCCATTGTCTTGGTCGATAACTAATTTCTGCTGGAGAACCTGACTATACTTTAGTGAGGTCTTCCTTCCCAACCATGTTTTTTTCATTCACAAGTCTCAAACTCGAAACTTTGCTCAAAGATTTCGAGTCTAGTTCCACTCGGATCAACGTAATATTGGTAAGGAGATGCAAAATGATTATTACCAACAATCTTTTAGTTTTTTATTTTGATAATATTTAATTGAACGAGGCCTTCGCAATAACCAATTAGGAATGAGTTTCAAAATTGTTATCACTAACAACCATTTATTATTTTTTTAGAAAATGTTTAATTGAAAAAAGCCTTCATAATAATCAAATAGGAAGGAAATCTAAAACAGTTATCATTAAAATCTTTTGTTGTTATTATTATTTGGCTTAAATACGGTTTTGGTCCTTATAAATTGAGTGAGTTTTGTTTTCGGTCTTGGTAAAAAAATTTCTTTGTTTTTCATCCCTTTAAATAACTATTTTTAGTCTTTATAAAATAAGTGAATTTTGATTTTGGTTCTTGTAAAAAAAAATTATTTGATTTTTGTCCCTCCAAAATCTGACATTATTATTGTGGTCCCTAACATTCATTTTAAGGTACATAAATAACATTTATTTTAGGAATCTAGAAAAAAAATTAGAGATATCACATGCTGACATGGTATCACAAACACTAATGGGTGTCACCTAAATGGTCTCTTGACCTTCTGTTAAACACATAATTAATTAATGAGTGTCACATAATAGTAAGAACCAAAAACAATGATTTCAGATTTTTTTAAGGATGAAAACCAAAGAAAAAATTTCATAAGGACCAAAATCAAAACTTACTCATTTTACAAGACTAAAAACATATTTTATCCTTATTATTTTTTAGAAAATATTGGATTGGACGAGGCCTTCACAATAACCTAACAGGAAGAAGATCCAAAATAGTTATCATTAACATCCTTAGATTTTTGTAATAAGCAAACAAGAAAGAGATCTAGAATGACTATCACTAATAACCTTTATTATTATTTTTAGAAAATGTTTAATTTGACACAACCTTTGCAACAACCAAATAAGAAGGAGATCCAAAATGTTTATTGCTAATAACCTTATTTTAGAAAATATTTAATTTTAACTTAGGAATTAAGCTCATAACTTGTACCCTTCTGGTCCCACGAACCTTAGTCATAATTACTAGACTCAACAATCCCTCAAATCACCCATTCATCATTAGAGAAAATCACCATAATGAGGCATTAAACACATTTAGTCAATAATCATAATGACTAATTTCGCGATTCCCTCCACCAATCTCCCAATCAAAGAATCCATGAATCAACTCCATCATTTCTACCCCCTAGGAACTAAGAGAAGAGATCACCCCAAGGATGCCTTTGACATCTTGGGGTTGTAGACCAACCATAAAACCCTATTCAAAAAGCGAAACACATTAGCTATCTACTCTTAAGTTGGATAATGAGGGTAGAAGAAGGGAAATCACTCATTCTTAAAAACCAATATTCTTAAGACCAAAGAATTGGGCAAAAGGGGGGAAGCTCTTCGTTCCCAATTCTTCTGTAGTTGGATTTGACCAATTCTCATAAAAGCCATCAAATTAAATCTTACTGGGAATGATGTATTCCCTCGCAATGCACACCTTCTCCTTATATAGAACCTGAAGGATATGTGAGCCTAGCTCCCTTTGCCAAAGAGAAGGAAATGTTATCTTATGAACTTGCATTTTTTTGATCCAAAAGCTATTAGAAGTAGCTTCAAAGGAGATTCACATTGGTTTTGCTTATGCATGCATGTTCAGGGGAAGTGCCAAACATAATGGTCAATGACAAAATCAAGTTTGACCACATCCTACATATATAGCCTACATTGAGAAATTGATTCTAGGTCCAAAACTGATTTTAAAATGAAATAACTTTAAGTACTTTTTGCATTTGATAAAAAAATATATATTAAGTTTTATTACTAATTTACTTTTAGAATAAAAACATATAAATATAAGAGTTTAATGGTCATACATTGTTAGTGTAAAAAGTTTTACACTATCAACCAATCAGAAATCACCATTAATATGTCTTTGAAAGTTTTTATTATAAAAATCAACATACTTACAATAAATTATGATTTGTGATTGGATGACAGTGTAAAATTACTTTACACTGTTAGTGCATCACCTGTTTTCTCTAAATATAAATCATCAATTCAAAACTAATACTAACCCAAATTAATTTTATAAAATCAATTTCATTCAAAATTAATTTAAAAAAATTACCTAAACACATAATAGGATGGTACTACTATATAGTACTTACTTCACGCGGATTTGGTTAAACTTTCAAAAGAGAAATAATTGCTTACTAATGAGAACAATTGCTGCTGCAAATTTAATCTGAACCACAGTGTTATTTCTTCCGCAGTTCTATAAACATCTGTTGCAAAACTAAACAAAGAGTCTCAGGAATTAATTGAGCGGTTGTTTCTCTTTCATTTCCATTTTTTTTTTTCAGAATAGATGACGACATCATCCCTATTTCTAGTTCCAAATATTGTATGTCAACGGTGTCTTTGATTTCTGATCTGGAAATACATTAAGACCGAGTAGAACTAATGTACTCGACTCGCCTCATGAATGTCGATCTTTTAAGTCTCAGGAATGTCGATCTTTTCAATAACAGTCACTGCAATCAATCTCAAAACTATGTAATTACTACTGTCAATCACACAGTCATTAATTACAGGCATGAACATTACGTATGAAAGATATTCACCAGATAATTATAAAAAATTGCCTAATACGCTACCTACTTTTCTATAAATACACCATAATAACCTTAAACATGCACACACAATTCTACATTATTGTTACCCTTTGGACGCGCATAGGAGACAACTCAATGGACTCAAACCAGGCTGAACCCCAGGAGAGAACCACTTCAGAACAATTTCTTTTTCTAAAAACATTATTTTTAGTTTTTAAAAAATTAAAAATATTTATTTGATGAGTAAAAATTATATTTTGAGTAAACAGTCATTTTGGTCCCTAAATTTATAGGGTGCTGTCATATGAATCCTTGAATCGAAGAAAATTAAAAAAAAAAATCCTTGAAACTAGATTATGTTTGTCACATTAGTCCAACGATTAGTTCTCCTTTGTTAAAGTTAATGTCTATGCCTACATTGCACATTATCTGCATATGTAGCTGCTGGCAGTGTGCATGTGAATGACACATGGCGGTCCAGCTAGCTAGAATAAAATGCAAGTTGACTTATTTTACTTTATTAGGACATCACAACATGTATCTTATTCAATTTAGTCCTTGAATTTAACTATTTACTATCATTTGGTTCCTAAAAGTACTTTTGAATTGTCAATTAAGTCTCACGTTACATGTAAAGTTTTATTCATGAAGCAAGGTAAATAATCACTTTTTTTACACCTTTATTTTGGATTGGATTGGATTTGAACACCCCAATATATAATTGTTTAGCACATCTTACGTAGGATGCTAAATTTACATTACTGACATGTAAACTTCCAAATTTTAATAAGGATGTACAATTTTAATCTGTGTGCAGGTATAATAAAGGAAGATATATTTATTTGGAGCCACCACCACTGACATAATGTGCGTGTAAGAATGAAAGTAATCAATATTAATATTAACTATTAAATTTTGGCTTCATTATACTTCATATTACGCTAATGGATGAAAGTGTGGAGGAAAATTTAGGTTGGAATAAAAATTAAAGAAAAACATTAACATATCTCAAGTATAACCCACCAAAAATGATGAAGATACGAAGTGGTATAAAAGAATGATTTTTGGACAATTTTTCTTTTCTTGAATGATTTATACATATATATTCGATTTTTGTTTCTTTTCTAAAATGGTCTACACATTTTTATAAAGAGCAAGTACCACGTTACAACATAAAGTAAAAAAATTGACAATCATTGACAGAAGAAAATTACTATATAATTGTACTCACCTTAATTTGAGGATTAGTATATCTAGCATTTTTAGCCAAGATATATATTTATTTGTATATATTTAAAATTTTAATAAATAAATAATTTTGATGTAAAAAAATAATATACATGTAACGTGAGACTTAATTTACAATTCAAAAATACTTTTAGAAACCAAAATGACAATAAGTTGTTAAATTCTAGAACTAAATTGAATATGATATATGTTGTGATGTCACATGTTGTGATAAAGTTTTAAAAAAAAAGTTAACTTTCATTTTAGTCTACTTGGCTAGACTGTCACGTGTCATTTACGTGTACACCGATAGCCACCAATTGTGTAGATAATATGCAATGTAAGTATGGATGTTAACTTGAACGAAGAGAAACTAACGACTGAATTAACATAATGAACAAAATTCAGTTTCAATTTTTTTTTAAAATTTTTTTTTGATTCAAGAACTAATGTAACAATACGGTACAAATTCAAAAATAAAAGTAACTGTTTACTCATTATATTTTCAAACGGGTCGAGTGTTTGTTAGCCCGGTGGGGGCAGTGGTGGTACTACGCGCTGACGGGCTAAAAAGAATTCCAACTAAATTTCAGTGGTACTACGCTTTCCTACCCATATTGCTCGAAGTAGCGTAAGATGTGCTTGAACCACTTCCCTAGCCCCGAACTACAAAAACAAAAAGAACCATAATTACTTCACTGATTCGGACGTATCATAAAAAAAAATAAAAAAATCAGAAAACATCTTTTAATTATTTTTGTTTTTTAGCTTTTAAAATAATTGTTTTCAAAATTATTTTTAAAATTGAATATATTTTGAATGAGAAATTAATGGTTAAATAGTGTAAAATTGTTTTAAAAAATCGTTTTTAAAACCTAAATGAGAATGCCCTAAATATTTGTTGCAAATACAAGCTTTCCGTCTCCCTCTTAACAGCAATTGCAATTTTTGCTAGGTAAAAGGTTAAACCGATAAACATCCCGTAAAAGCACCAACGTGTAATACAGTGTGGAAAAGATAATTTAGATCACTAACATATTAGTTGTTTTATTGTTATTTTTTCCTTTTTTTTTTTTCTTTTTACATTAAGACTTATCTAAATTAGTGGAAAACTAAAACTGTCTTATACCGGGCCAACAGCAAGAAACTTCAATGTGGCTGAGATGGTTTCATTGTCACTTATAGAAAGGACAGAGAAACCACTGATCACGTGAATTAATTGACACTTGGTTATTCCAGTTTAATTAGTGATATTGAGTTCAAGTTCTGAATATATAATTGTATTAAATATTTGGACGGAAAATTTTATCGCCTATTTTGGTCTTATCCAGTTTGAGTAAGATTGCTTCTTATAAAAAAATATATGTGAGTGTAAAAAAATAGAAAGGATAGAGCATATGAGATGTGTACATGATATCAGAAGTCTCGACAGCACCTAGTGGTAAAAAAAATAAAAAAATCTGTCAGACATGAAATAGTGGAGACGTTGGATGGTCCGTCCACTCAGCTGAATTTTTCAATCCAATATACCAAACTTCATTAAATTAGTCTCCATGCTTTTCATTAGTCCCCAAGCCTTAAAGTAAAGTCCACCCTGTGTGGTTTCCACGTCAAAATAATCTTAAACTTTATTAGTCTCTGATATTCAAAACTACATTTATTTTAATTTTTTTAGTGTAAAATAATTGTAAAAAATAAAATAAAAAAGAACTAAAATGAGTGACTTTTTATAGAGCCGAGGACTACTAGAGTGTTTCTGAAATTTTAACAAATATCCATTGCATGAAATCTTGAGGACTAGCTCAAGAGTTTATTCTTTTAACCCCATTGCATGTGCCCTTACACTCCACGAAGACCATTGGAATTAATTATTTAATTTCCACAATGTCCACATTTACGGAAGACTCGCTTCAACCTTATAAATACTTGTAGAAGATTGTATGCCTTCCCATCATCAACACATCTTCTTGCGTGATCATGGATGCCTCTCCCTCCAATATTAAATTCTTTTTGTTTTGTTTACTATGTCTAATCATGTTCAACTCTGTTATATGCAGTTTGAAGGTTCACTGCAATAAGAAGGACATGAACACACTCCTATACTTCAAACAAGGAGTCATAGATCCCTCAGGCTTGCTCTCTTCATGGTTCCATGAGCTAGACTGTTGTCAGTGGACAGGAGTTAAGTGTGACAATATAACAGGTAGAGTTACAGAGCTTAATCTCCCTTGTCATACTAATCACTCTAAAGCTGTTACTTTTGGAGAGGAGGACAACAAATCACATTGCCTAACAGGTGAATTCAGCCCGATTTTGTTGGAACTTGAATTTTTGAGCTACTTGAATTTGAGCAACAATGACTTCAAGTCTATCCAATATAATTCAATGGGTAACCATAAATGTGATGACTTGTCAAGAGGTAACCCTCCCCTTCTGTGTGGAAACTCCACCAGCCTCCATTATTGATTTATCATATAATTATGATATTCATGTTGATAATCTCCATTGGATTTCCCCTCTTTCCTCATTGCAATATCTTAACCTTGGTGGTGTTCGTCTTCACAAGGAAATTCATTGGCTTCAATCAGTGACCATGCTGCCTTCACTTTTAGAGTTACACTTGGAGAGTTGTCAACTTGAAAACATCTATCCATTTCTTCATTATGCTAATTTCACTTCATTTGAAGTTTTAAATCTCGCTGAAAATGATTTTCTTTCCGAGTTGCCTAGTTGGTTATTCAATCTTAGTTGTGACAGCTCTCATATTGACCTTAGCAAAAATTATATGCATAGCCAACTACCTAAAACATTGCCAAATCTTGGAAGAATCAAGTCCTTGGTTTTAACTCATAATTATCTCAAAGGCCCCATTCCAAATTGGTTAGGACAACTTGAACAACTACAAGAACTTGATCTTTCTCATAATTTTTTTTTGGTCCAATCCCCACAAGTTTGGGAAATCTATCGTCCTTGATTCACTTGAAAATCAGGTCAAATGACTTGAATGGAAATCTTCTGGACACTATTGGGCAACTCTTCAACTTGGAGACCCTTTTGGTTTCAGAAAATTCCTTGACTGGAATTGTGTCTGAAAGAAATTTGCTTTCTTTTCCAAATTTAAAGCGCTTTTACATGAATTCGCCTGCCCTGATCTTTGATTTTGATCCTGAATGGGTCCCTCCTTTTCAACTTCGACGTATTGGATTGGGCTATGTGAAAGACAAACTTCCTGCATGGCTATTCACCCAGAGTTTTCTAAAATATCTAACCATTCTACACTCAATTGCTTCATTTGAACCTCTTGACAAGTTTTGGAACTTTGCTACTCAACTTGAATTTATGTATTTGGTAAACAACGCGATCAATGGGGACATATCAAATGTGTTGCTAAGCTCGAAATTTGTTTGGTTAGCTTCCAATAATTTAAGAGGTGGCGTGCCTCGTATATCACCAGAAGTGGTTGTTTTACACTTAGGTAATAACTCATTGTCAGGATCCATTTCTACCCTCTTGTGTCACAATAAGACAGATAAAAGCAATTTAGTGCTCTTATACATGGGTTATAATAATTTGTCTGGAGAGCTCACAGATTGTTGGAATAATTGGAAATCGTTGGTTCATATTGGTTTTGGATACAACAACCTAACAGGCAAGATTCCTCACTCAATGGGTTCCTTGTCTAACCTTCATTTTTTGTATCTGCAAAGCAATAAGTTATTCGGAGATATACCTTTTTCACTAACAAACTACCAGAATCTTCGGATGCTTGATCTGAGTCACAATAATCTTTCTGGAGTTGTACCAAACTGGTGGGGACAGAGTGTTAAAGGTCTTTTATTGAGATCCAATCAATTCAGTGGCAACATTCCCACACAGCTATGCCAACTTCGTTCTTTAATAGTAATGATGGATTTTGCAAGTAATGGATTATCAGGACCAATACCCAATTGCTTGCATAACATCACAGCCATGCTTTCTAGTTATGCTTCAACCCGTAGGGTCATCTTTACCGTCCACTTACAACATACACCAGTACCCATTTTCTGTAGTACAAGGATGTTTATAAAAGGCAACAAATTAGCATATGTTGATTTGATAAATATGATTGATCTGTCAAGTAACAACTTGTCCGGAAGTGTGCCTTTAGGGATATATATGCTCACTGGATTACAGTCCTTGAATTTGTCCCACAATTATCAATTAATGGGAACAATACCACAAGAGATTGGCAGCTTGGAACAATTGGAGTCCATTGATCTCTCAAGAAATAATTTCTCGGGAGAAATTCCTGAGTCAATGTCTGCCTTGCATTATCTTGCGGTCTTGAATCTGTCATTCAACGATTTTATGGGCAAAATCCCATCAGGTACCCAACTTGGTTGTACAAATCTTAGCTATATCGGCAATCCTGACCTCTGTGGACCTCCACTTATAAAGATATGCCCACAAGATGAAGAATCCCACAACACAAAACCCAGGGGAGAAGAAAAAGATGATGATGATAAATCTGAAGTATATTCGTGGTTCTACATGGGCCTAGGAATTGGATTTGCCGTTGGATTTTGGGGAGTTTTGGGCGCTATTTTGTTCAACAGGAGATGTAGGCATGCTTATTTTAGATTTCTGCGCCGAGTGTATGACATTGGGATCCAGAAGATGAACTCCATCAACCGAAGAAATTGAGACACTGGAACGTAAAGGTTCAGTTTTTTTATTTTAATACATTAGTAGGTGCTGAATATTTTGGAAATTTTTAATTAGATTTTTAAACTAAAAAAATTTGTAATTGAATCTTTCTTTTTTTATAATTTCTGTAATTGGGTCTCTTGAGATAATAAAAATGTCACAAATTATTATTTTTTTAACAATTTGAAGCTGCCATTAGGACTCAATTATAAAAATTGTAGAAAATCAAGAAATAATTACAATTTTTTTGATTTAAGACCTAATTAGAAATTTTCAAAAAATTTAGGCAATGTTTGTTTTAAGGTATCAACAAAGATTCCCGCAAAAGTATACTTGGAAATATATTTTGTACAAGTTTTGGAAAAACATTCTTAGGAATTGTTGATTTTCAAGAAGGGATAGAAATATGTCAAGTTGCTCGACAGAGGCCTATGGCCTAACCTAAATCAAGCTCAGGTCAAACCAAGTCTTTTTTAGAAAATAGATTAGGCCAAGACTTTTATTAAAACTTATTTAATTAAAAAAGTCAGGCCTAGGCCATTCAAAAAGCCTTTTAAGCCTTACAGACTAATGTATTTAAATAAACATAAATAAATATTTGCTATTAACATTATTATTATTATTATTACATTAGATTTGTTATAATGTATTAAAATCATACATTTATTTATCGTTTTAAATGTGAAGCATGTTGACCTACATAAAGAATCAAGTTTATAAGTTTATTGAAAAATAAATTTATATCTTATTTAGAGGTCTTATTGCAAAATATATTTATAAATAAGTTATTATACCTCTATCATAGTGTTAAATTATTACAAAGCAGGTCCTTAAACAGGTTTGTAGGCCAGGCCAGACTTTATATAGGTCAGGTTAGGCATTTAAAAAAGCTTATGATAGGTAGCAAACTAGGCTCAAGTCATATACTTTTAACCAAGGCTAGATTCAGGCCTAACAAAGCCTAGCCTAGCCTAACCTATTTCCACCCTTATTTCCAAGAATATCAACTACTCATAATTCTTACGCCCATGGAGAAAAATGGATACCTTGTATTCCCATGGGAATAGAAGTTATTTTTTACAATAACTATCTATCCCCACTTCACACTTCTATATTTCTTCTTTCAATTTTTAAATAAATATTTTTTTTTTCAAATTATCAAATGCCAACCAAACATGTCCATGGGAATAATATTCCTAGTAATGTGATTCTTAGAAATACAATTCTATATTTTGAAACAAATGTCCCCTTAGAACCTATTGATTTATTAAAACCTTTTTTTAACGATAGTTAAATTTACATATATGTGTGTATATTTATCAGATTAAAGAGGGCAAGAATTACTTGCTTTCTAGAAAATGGATAGTATATATATATATATATATATAGGTTTGTTAAAGTAGACGCGCTTATTTTTTAGTTGGAGTACATTAGCAAATTACAACTATAATGTATCTTGAAATACATCTACGATGTAGTTTGTTAACATACTTTAACTAGAAACTAAGTGTGTGTACATTAGTAAATATTTGTGGGGTTTACTAATGTACACACACTTATTTTTTAATTAGAGTACGTTAACAAGTTATAATTATAATATATCTTAAAATATACTTACGAGTAACTTGCTAACATATTTTAACTAAAAAATAAGTGGGCGATATATATATATATATATATATATATATATATATAAAAGAGGAAATGATTAGGTTTTTTGGTCCAAAAATTTTGGTGTAGGTTGCTAATGCACTTCAACTAATAATTTTGGAATTATACAAAATTTTGTATACTTAATCCAATTAATAAAAACATTAAATTCAACGGTTAGATCGGTTAAATTTACATTTAACAAAAAGTTATTGAATGTGTAATTTGATTAACTTTAACTCCTGTTATCAATATATAGATAGATAGATAAATGATACTTTTTTACATTACTTTTTTTTAATATATAATATAATATTTAATATATAAATTTTTTTTACTGTTGAAATATGTGAACGGCTGAATTATTTAAAATTTACTCTTACATGTATACAAATAACAATTTATATAGTAATATCTTAATAATATTCAAACTTAAAAATTAATAACTCGTTATTTATCCTTACAGAGACTCCATGTGGGAACAGTCAATCCTCGATGTCCGTGCTTCGACAAGCAACTTTATCCGCATGGATTTGTTAAAGGCAACAAGGTTCATGTGTGCTATTCAAGATATATAAATAAAAACGTTGTACATTTAGATTTTGATGAAGTTTCTGCACTTGTAAAAGGCCACAAGCTTCATTGTGCTATTTAATATAGAGTTTAATGACTATGCACTGTCAGTGTAAAAAATTTTATATTATCAATTAATTACAAATTACCATTATTGTGACTTTTAAGGTAATTATTATAAAAATCAACAAATTTATCATATATGATAGTTTGTGATTGAATGATAGTATAAAACAACTTTATACTGTCGGTGCATAACTTATTTTCTCTTCAATATATATAAATAAAAATGTTACAGTTTAATAGGATGATAATGGATAGAGTCTAGCTAGAATATTATAGTTCCGTTCTCTATATCTATGTTTTAAAAAAAAAATCGTACTTAGCCTCATATTTGCACAGATAGCAACTTTAATTCTCATCTAGTACCCGCTGAGTACTGATATACTCATACTTGCACATATTAGCTGCACTTTACTTATACTTAAGTATAAAATCAATAAAACAGTAATTAAAAAATTGGTATAATTGAAGAAAAATTATTCTTAAATCATCCAAAAATAATCATACAAGTAACATTGGGAATATAATATAATCATTTTGCATAATTATTCCTATATGCAATTTTCTAATTCTTAAAGTTTATTAAATTTAACAATAAATTTCAAGAACAACTATATAATATAAAATATAAAATCATATGTAAATTGATTGCACCTAAATCATATTTTGTTTTATAAATTGTTATTCACTATACAATTAAGTTTATGAGCGGATACTAGTCTTACTATACCTAATGAATTTCACTTTAATGATAGATCATGCCTAAAGTATAGTACTTACAAGCTATAGAGTAAATAGGAAAAATATGTTCACATTGAAAGACATAAAATTGGAATTTTTGCATAAAAGTTTTGGTTGCAACATATTACAACTTAAATATCTAACTTAAAGTTAAATGAGAATGAATTTAACAAGTCTAATCAAGGTTAATACTAATCTTTTTTGGTGAAAAGGTCAATAAGTACAATTTGGTGAGTCAATGTGTAACACCCTTACTTTTATATATTAAACTATTCTATATATTTAAAAATTATTTTTAAATCATCAATGTATTTAGAATAATTAATAATAATTTTAGAAAATTTTCTAGAATTTATTGAGATAATTTTTGTAAAATGACAAAAATACCCCTAGTTGATTGTAGGAACCAACTAGAGATTTTTTGACTCCAAAATATTTTGAAAATTTTATATTAATTATCTCTCATTATAAAAAAATTATTTTGAAAGAAAAGTAGTGAAAAATATAATAATCCTATTTCAATTCTTTCACTGTTTTTTTTTAATATTTGATAATGCAATTTTGAAAAATCGAAAAGGAATTTCAAAATTCTGACTCTCACCATTTTGTTCAAAATTTCAAGAGCTATTTAATTGTGATTTTTAATAATTTTTCCAAGCCGGAGCTCGGAGAAATTAGAAAATGACAATTTTGTCCCTGTTTCTCAACATTAAGGACTGACATGAGGAAAAGATGCAATTGATATTAAAATGTCAATTTGAGATTGGAATTATGTTATATATATTAAAATATAATTTTGGGAATTTTTGGAATTTGGGAATTTTTGGGAATTTGGATTTTTGGGAATTTTTGGAATTCCTGTGTAAAATGACCAAAATGCCTCTAGGTGTCTAATAAGTCAGCTAGTATTGGTTTGACATCCAAAAAGGGTGAAAATGGTAATTTTAGTTTATTTATACATAAAATATTTAATTTTAGAATTTTTATAAAAATTTTGGTATTTATTGAATTAAAATGGATTTTCTATGAATTTTCTAGCTTAAAAATACAAAATAAATACATATAATTTGAAATAAATTAATAAAAATAAAAATTAATTATTATAATTTTATTTTTGATGAAAAATAATGTATTTGTGTAGTTTTACATTTAACTTCATTTTTTGATATTAAAAGCTAATTTTTCAAGTTTAAGCGTTTTTATCGGTACCGATTAATTTACCTACAAATCAAAATTGGCACATGGGAGCTTGGGACAGCTGGTGGAGCACGTCCCCAAGCCTAGGAGAAGTGATTCAGCACCCTAAATGGTGTATGTGTCCCTAAGTGTGCATATTTGTCGCTAAATTTAAATTAAAAACAAATTTAAAACTCGATTTATTGCATAATTACTTATGTCATTGGTGGACACCTAAGACCCCTTCTTCTTCTATGAATAGCCCCTTCCTCCTTCAAATTTTCAGCATCTCCTCTTCCTCTCCCAAGCTAAAGAGCTTTTCTTTCTAAAGTTTTCTCTCTTTAAAATATTTTTATCTAGTTTTTGTGTTAAAATTTTGCTAGTCTTCAACTAGTAGAATTTCTCCTCCTAGAAGCTTTGCACCAACAATTCCATCCTCTTCATCAACTATCTTAGAGGTAATGGGGGGAGTGGGGTTGGTTCTAAATTATTGTCACTTTACATGTTGGTAGGAAGAGTTTTTCCCTAAACCCGTTTAGGATTAAGTTTTATTATTGTTATTATTGTTTAATGTTAAATTTTAATTTTTGAAAAATTGTTACTCTGCCCAAATTTAGATTATTAAATCATAATTACTAAATTGTTATTCTGCTTAAATTTAAATTATTAAATTTTACTTGCTAAGCTGTTATTCTATTCAATTTTAGAAAATTAAAATGCATTTGCTAAGCTATTACTCTACTCAAATTTAGAAAATCAAAATGCATTTATTTATTTATTTATTATTTTGCCAAAATTTTAGTAATTAAATTATAATTACTATATTGTTATTCTGCTAAAATTTTATATAAGTACTAAATTGTTATTCGGTTAAAATTTTGGTATTATACAATTTTTGCAAAATAAGGCAGAAATATTGATTGTACTGGTGCTCAAATTAAATGAAACCAGGAAAACATCTACTTGAGAAGTTAGAAATTGATAGTTTAGTGAGTAATGAAAAGCGAGTGACATGTAGTGGCATGACACTGTGTTAGGAAAGCTACAATTTGGTACGCTGAGAAATGAAAGGCAGGGACCCACTTGTGGAGGTCTTAGGGGTAGGCATCAAGTGGTGAAGGTCCCAATGGCCAAGGTAGCGCCCTTGAACTGGGATATTTGCCTGACCAAACTCGATAACCCCGAAAACTGCTCAACATTCCAGGATTGGTTTGAGAGTATACCTTTATAAATGGATATCTTGACTGTTATTTTCCTCAATGATAATGAGGATTGTACCACGTGATGATGTTGAGAGAGGTATATGTACTCCCAGTCACTTCCTAGGTTTTGTTGAGAACTATTACCCATTAATGGAAAATATGAATCTATACTTAGTCAAGGGTGGTCTAATACAACTTAGAATGAACCTTATGATCCCTTTTGTTGTTAGCTATGTTTTATCTTTGTTTTATGCTAGATTTCTTATCATACATATAAAATTGATTTTAGAACAAAACACCTCACTCCATTATTTTCTTTTATGTATGATTAATTGTGATTATTGAAGATAACATTAACGCCTTGTGATGCTGGGTATGAGTTAGAAGACATCTCTACAGGAGAGAACCTAAAGACCTATAGTATTTTCTTTTTTGTATGAGGGATAGGGTAGATGAACACTGCTCTGTATAAGATCTTTTCAATGTACATATTGGGTTAGATAGTGTCTATCTTTTGATCTATTTTTTTGTTTTCAGTATTATCAAACCATAATGTATAGTTTTATGATATATATGTATATACAGTCTTATCTTTCATCTTTTACTACCATTTTCAAATTCTGTTAAGTTTGGAATTTCTTTTAAAAATGAAAAAAAAATTTGCACGTATTTTTTTTACTTAAACTTAATAACAAAATTAATATGAATTGTATTTAATGTGAATGAGTGTTACACAATGTGTGGGTTTGGGGGGAGGGGGGGTGTTGCGTGTGTGTGTGGGTATAAATATTTGTCCTTAACATATGTAGAAATAAGCAACCGAACTAAAACAAATGTTTTGGAATTAAAATTAAGAAAAAAAAAGATTTTCCAAGAACCCTAATATAGAAAATGGGTCCTTCATGGCATGGAAGTTGTTCTACTATATGAAAACCTATACATTCATCACTTTTTCTTCACCTAGGAGCATAGAAATTCCGTCATTTTAAACATAATTTAGGATCTAAAATGCATCAAAATAAAACTAAAAGCAAATTCATATAATTACATGCATGAAAAAAAAAGTCCTAGTATTATGAAGTTGCATTCAAACACATTTCGACATGATTAAACATTAATATTGATCCTAAACATATAACTAAGGCTCTAATACCACATGTTAAAATTTATCATACATCGTGATTAAATAGTTTTTTCATCATGAATAATCAAGTAAGAGCATGGTTACATGAATTAGGACACCAAGATAATAAGACAAGGTTCATGTTACTTCCCTCTCGAAGCCATTAATTTGTTCTTGAAAATCTCTAGAGTCTTCTTAAATCCACTTGAATATGTCTTTAAGTATACTTAAAATAACTTTATTTACAAGATAGAATCTTTCCTTCTTGTTCAACTTTAATGGGTAAGTATGATGATCATAAAAGTATGTCGTCATTTATATATCCAAGACACATATGATTGAGCACAAGATACAGCAATGATATAATAAGAACGTAGGACAAGTTTATCTTGTTTAAGTTTTTCTTTCATGAAAAATTCAAAATTATTTAAGTTAATTCCTTTCATATATCATACTAATATTAAAAAATGTTAAAAAAGAAAATAAAATAAAAACATTAAATTTCTATTTACACAACATATATAAAAAGTAATTATTATTATTATTCTTGTGACATTTGATTGATGAATTTTTTAATAACATGTATACTAAATAAATATTATATTTAATCAACATATCAAAAAAGTTAAACTTATGAATAAATATTTTTATTTACAAAAATATTGGATGTAGCTTTGACAATACATAAAAATAAAAATACAAAAATATTAAAAACATTTCCTTTTACATTTTGGAAAGTTACTGTGGAAGGTTACGAACATGTATAATGATAATGGATTTCCTTGCTTGATACCGCAGCTAGGCTGGAACCGGTCTTAGGCTTCACCATTCTAAAGTAAAATGAAACTGGGAGAGGAAACACAATACCAAATTAAAGAAATAAAGTTACTAGAAAACCTAATATTAATTAGGGTTTTAATGATAAACTTCCATTTGAGTCTGTCATAGGCTTTTTCGAAGTCTATATTTATGGCCATCCATCCTTTTCTTCCTTGTTTCGATCACATGAAATGAATAATTTCCTGGATAATGATGATGTTGTCGCTACTATATTGACTAGGGTTGATTAGGGACAAAGTTGTATTCAGCTAGGCTAATCAAAATCTCCATTACTGACCGGAGTATTTATGCTAGGATTTTTGTCACCACTTTGTAAGAAACATTACAAAGACCGATCTGAATTGCTTCACAGAAGTCGCCTAATCTACCTTTGGAATCAAGATAATTAAAGGTCTCATTTATCTCTTCCACCATTGTAAGATATGAGAAAATAATTTTTATGAGCTTGCAGAACGAGGGGCCAACAATCTCCCGTTGCATTTGATAAATAACAACTGTAGTCCATCATTTCCGAGGGCTTTATAGCTACTAATTTGTCTGATTGCTTTGTTATTTCTTTACCGATTACCCCTCTCTCATAAGACAATTGTTAAAATTGCATTGAACAAACAGTCAACATTGGGTTCATTAGTTTAATTATTATCTATCTTTATATTATAAATTTGAATATTTATTTTTGCGGTCGAGTTAATTTGGATATGTATTATATAGTCACGTGCTTTTTTATTTTATGGTATATGCTTATCAAATTAATAATTTTTCTTTTTAATCAATCATTCATTCAGCAAAAAAATGTTAATTTTTTTAATTAACATTACATATAATAATTTCTTTTTTTTGTAAATTATCAATAAAATAACCATCTATTAATAAAGTAAATTTTATCATTTTTATACATTTTTAAAAATAAAAATAATATTAAATTAAGACAAAATTTGATAATTAAAAATAAATAAAAAATATATTTTTTTAAACTAACCACAACTATTTATTTAGAATTGGCTTAAATATGTTTTTTGTCTTTATAAAATAAACAAATTTTGATTTTGATTCTTATGAAAAATTTTCTTTGATTTTCATTTCTAAAAAATATGAATTATTGTTTTTGGTCCCTAATACCATGTGACACTCATTAATTGCATATGTGTTTAATGAAAGGTCAAGTAACGTTCCTAGGTGTCACACATTAGTATTTGTAGTACTATGTCAGCATGTGTCACATCTAATTTTTTTAGACTCTTAAAATAAATGTTATTTATCTATCTTAAAACAAAGGTTAGGGACAAAAATAATGATTTTAAATTTTGAAAGAATGAAAATAAAGGAAAAATATTTTATAAGAACTAAAACTAAAATTTGTTTATTTTACAAAGACCAAAAATAATAATTTCAAATTTTAAAGAAATAAAATATATATTTTTTCAAATCAAAACTCACTTATTTTACAATCACTAACTAAAAACAACCTTTGAATTTACACTCTGTTTGTTTTGAGGGAAATGAGAAGGAGGGAAGGGTGGTGGAGATTGATCCCTTCCATTGTTTGTTTGGATTGAAAATTACAAAGGAAAGGAATGATTTTTTGTGGGGCTCACATAATTTAACTTCCATCCTATGTTGCCATGAAATAGGACTAAAATTGATCATATTAATGCAAATGATGTGGGTACCCTTATAAATTTGACTACTTGATGAAAAAAAGAGCTGGTAATTGGTGACATTTTTTTAATAAAAAGAAAGAAGAGCTTGTGATATATATTATTAGTATCGGTGTCACCTTTTCATGTCACGGCCTCCCCTTTTTAACAAACCAAAAAACCGTTCAAACATGGGCAGTAGATATCTGTATTCATTAACCAAATATATAATATTTTTTCAAAATATATTTCATGAAATTAATTAAAAAATAATTAGCTTTGTTGTTGTAAACTTGAAAATGTTTCTTTAAAGGGCAAAGTTGTCTTTTTATTGATTTGTCCAATTTTATTTTCTTTATTTTTCAATCTAACCAAACAATTAAAAGGAAATTATTTCCTTTCTTTTCTTCTTAATGCCATCAACACAATCAATACAATTTGTCACTTTAAATTTATTCTTATTTCTATCCTCTCTATTTCCATTTTCCTTTCTTCTTTTTTCTATTTTCTTTGTTAGCCAAATAGAGTGTCAAGGCGAACCGCTTCAGGTGATTGGAAGTGAGGGCCAATGTCACCGTATCGTATGTAAATTCAAGATAGGTTCACAATCCCAATCACCATCGAAGATCAGAGACGAGGCATGTGACGTGGACACCTGAGTTGGGTGCTAACAACCACTCTTCAAACCAAACACACATCGCCACCAAATCCCACCGGCGCAATTTAGCAGGGCCACTGCACAAGCGTCAATTCCGTATCCGATACGACGCCGTAACCGTAATGGAGAAGATGCAGCACGCGGAGGAGCTGGTGAGGGAGTTTCTGGTGTTCCGGGGGTTCACCAACACCCTCGAAGCCTACGAGGCCGAATTGCGCACCGACATCGGCAAGGGCTTCGAGGCCGACAAGGATCCTCGACCTAATCTTCTCCGTCTACGTTCCCAAGTTTCACGCCGACAAGCTCCTCGTGCTCCTCGGTTTCTTCAAGCACTACCTGTCTTCCTCCTCCGAGACGCCGCTCGTGTCCACGCTCTCCAAGTTGGAGGCTTCTCTTCTACGCTTCTACGTCGTCCACGCCGTTCAGTGCAACCGCAAGGACAAGGTCGTCGAGTTCTTCGCGCTCTACGGCACCGAATTGTTGCAGCGGTCGCGCGATTGGACTCACTGGTTCGGTGCGTTTTGCTTCTCTTATCGTCGTTTCTGTTTCTGTTCTCTTATAATGAACTTGCGCGGTGAAACGAGATACCGTTTTGTGTTGCAGCAATTCCTTATAAGAAGCACCCGCACTTGGATCCCGAGTTTCGGGTCTTCTTCTCCAAGGAGTGGTACCAGGCTTTGCATCTTTCTTCTAGAAACTTCTTTAGCGAGGTCTTCAATGCTACTCATATCCTTCACTTTGATTCCCTTTCTTGTTTATTTAATTCACAAAAATGTTGGTGATCCCTTTCACATTGTTTAGCCTTAATATTGTATCACGTCTACCTGCACTACTGAAGGTTAGTTCAGAGATGAATGCTACTAACCTACTCAAACGAGATGTTATACATTTAAATCTGAAGTTGTCGCAACTTCAGGCTTTGCTTGATGAGAAAGAGGCGCAGTTACGCCAATTTAGAAGGTAAGCGCGTGCTTATTTATTCAGTGTTTTAGCTTCTATTGGACATGCTTGGTTTTCTGATTAATTTAGATTGAAGTATGGAAGGGAGTATTGGTTCATTGACCAATTTGCGCGAAGAAAGTGCTCATATGTTGAAAGATTCTCCAGAGGTTTTTCCAGCTGGTATTCCGCGAGTAGGTCTAATGGAGATTAGCCAAAATTCAGTTGCGGGTGGACCGGGAAATGTTCATTCCGAGTTGATTGGCTTCACGTCTGGTGATGATTTAACTTTTCTATCGAATGACCGTCTGAGGAACGGCGGAGCTGACAATGCCAGTCTAAAAGGTCATGACAGTTCCCATAGAGTCAGGCATATATACTTCGATGCTGCTCACCCTCTTTGTGAAGTGATATTAATTAATTGCCTGGTCATTGTATTTTAAGCAAGTTGATGGCTACTTTACATGAATAGGCTTGTTCAAATTCGTGTGCAGACATCTTCAAAATGATGAATTATTGTTCTAAAAAGATAACTATTTAATTAGTCATTGAAGTGCTGGGAAAAGTTAGGAACAAATAATGTCAGATGTCTGTGAGTTCTGAGAAAGAAATGAAATTCCCTGGCAATATGACTCTCGTGTGCATCCTAAAGACAATTATGATATTACTTTTGCATTGCCACTAGTTGTAACTTGCAAGCCCAAATTGCACTAAAAGAAGATATTGGTTTTGTATGTGGAGAGATTTAATATATTTTGTTTTCAAATGATAGTGTTTGTCACAGGACCCTGCAAGCATAAGAAAGTATCAGACATGTAAAAACCAGTTTGTAGATATTGAATCAGTTGCAGTCTTGCAGAACTCATGGAAATCAAACAAGAAAGCTTTGTATTTGTTTATTTAACTTTCAAACAATGAAGCAACATATCAATTTATTATTACTTATTATTTCTTAAAAATTATGCTTTGTATTTACTTATTCAGCACCTAATTCTGATGCACTTTATCTGTGCTGCAAATTGCACCCAATTTTCAGGATGCTGAATAAATTGTTCTTTAAGCTGAGATAGCAATTACTAAATGTTTCAGTAATCCTTGATTGTATATTTGGAAATAAACAATTAACAATTAATTTTGTGGCAGAAAACGATGGGGAAGTTTATGGGGAAGAAGATTTTGCTGAGGTGAAAGTAGAGCACCAGGTAACATTGCCTATGGAGCCTTATTTATGCGATCCCTGTGTTCTGCATTTTCATTTTCCTTACAAGAGTATATTAAGTTCTATTGGAATCTGTGTGAATATCAAATCACGGATTTCTAGGAGACATTTTTGGGGCACACCAGTCCGATCAGTCGATGTCGCTTCTCTGCATCTGGAAACAATATTGCCAGTGCGTCTCTGGATGGAACTGTCAGGTACCCTTTTTTGGAGTTGATGTAAAGTGTTTAGCTTTCATGTAATTATTAATCCCTCAATTACTGGGCTGTAGCATGCTAGCATGTACTCATTTGCCACTATTTAGAATCCTTGTGCAGATGTATTTAGAGCAATACGATCAACTTCAGATAAAAATTAAATAAAAAAAGAAATAAAGCTTGATGCACTCCAATACATTTTTGTTTACAAGATGCCCTTTATATGTTTCCCTTCATTAATGCTTCTTCTTTACCTTTCACTCTGCAACTCTTCCTTTAATTTTACGAAATCTCTCTCAAGCAATTTTGCCTTTGTTTTCTCTGCATGTTTTAATGAAGGATATGGACATATGATACATCAACACCAGTGTCTAGAAATGCAACCATATATTGTGGCACTGAAATTTTGTCGCTCGACTGGGAATGTAAATCAGACCGCTTGGTATGTGAATTGAATTTATTCAGTTGTAATGATTATATGAGATTATAAAATCAAATTATTAAGTTGTTCCTCTTGATAAAAAGCTTCTTATAGGTACATCTGATGGGTGCATTAAGGCATGGAATGTGGATGCAAAGAGAGTGGTCTGTGACCTCAACACAACTGAAGCATTTCCAAGGTATTTCCTGATTTTATATTGGCTTAAATATGTTGAAGGTCCCTGCAAATATAGTAGTTTTTGTTTTTAGTCCCTATGTTTTTTTTTTTTTTGATCCCTGCAATGTTTGGTGTTTTTGGTCCCTGTTTTGAACTTGCCATTAACAATATGTTTTACATCTTTGCAAATATAACAATTTTGGTTTTGTCCCTGCAAATATAGCAGTTTTTGTTTTTAGTCCCTACTTTTAGGTCCCTATAAAATATAATGGTTTTTGTTTTTAGTCTCTACTGTTATGGCAGCGTCCAAAGCAAGTGAAGGCAAATATTGCAGGGATCAAAATCAAAAGAAAATTACAAGGACTAAAAACAAAAACTGCAATATTTGCAGGGACTGAAAAAATATTTAAACCTTGTATATTTGCATTGTTTTTTAACTCTCTGATTCATGTGGTTTTACAGTGTATTGGACATAAAGTGCAGTCCTGTGGAACCTATTTTTGTGTCTGCAGCAGCATCTGGAGGGTATTTGTTAAATTTTTAAATAATGAATCCTTTGTTGAACTAGTAAATTAATTTAATTTGGTGATTTGATCCTCTGTTTTAACATAATGTTAGTCTAATTATGATATGTGTATTTTGCTGTTTCGATTTTGGACATAAGGTTGAAACTATGGTTAAATACCATTGGTCAGGGTATCCTGCCTTTTATTATGCTTTCAGTGTCCATTCTTTCTGTTCTTCACTTTTTTTTAATATTACATTGTTAACACATTTTAGCAAGGAATATGAGGATCATACTGTCTATGTAGGGCTGGTTCCAACTATTTTGACAACCTGGGTTTTGCTTCATTAACTGTGTGGAACATGAAGACGTGGAAAGCCATGGTATTTGCTTCTTTGTATAAGATGTTTTATGTTTATGTTGTTTTATGGCTATTTTTAATTTTGGATTTCATAAAGGCAGTCCTTCCTCTTGGAGAAGATCCACCAGCAATAACTTCTCTATGCTTTAATCACAATGGAAAGATTTTGGCAGCTTCTGCCATTGATGGAATGATTCACATGTTTGGTATCCTTAATTTTATTCATTTGATTACTTCCTTGCTTTAATGTACTTAGTGATTCATCTATGAAATAAAATATTTTGTTGCTGTTAACATATTTTCATTATCATTTGATTTGATTGTCATATTTCCATTATTATTTGATTTGATTCTAATTTCTCTTTATTCCTTAGTTTCTTATTTACTTATCAATAATATCCATCACACTTAAATCCCCGTAATTGGTTGTATTTATTAAGTTATATATTCTCTTGCTGGACTTGCCAGTTTGCTGGGATTTCTTGTGCTTTCTGGAGGTTCCTTATTATTGGACTCAGTTATTCTATGATTATTGGGGTCAGTTATTCAGTGAAATAAAATGCTGCAATATTTTTTAGATGATAGACTGTATTTTGAATGTTCTAGCCGTGGTCACATGGTTTGACAATCATGTCATCCTTAACTAGTCAAAGACATGTCTGCTGGTCTACAAATCACTGGCTGGCCGGCACATGATTCTTCCATCAGTTCTATTCTGTTTGGACCAGATGAGACCAGCATTTTTAGCCTGGGCTCTGATGGGAAGGCAAGTATTATTAATTTAATGTTATTCCACCTTGTGAAATGGGTTTACACTTATATTAATTGGTTCTTCGTTGTCAGGTTTTTGAGTGGAGTTTGCAAAATCAAGGTCAAATCCTGTGGTCGAGAGACTGTAGTAGGTATATTTCTAGTTTGATTCCTTACGATTAGACTTACAATGTTTCCTTTTCTTTTTGTGCAGCTGAAAATAGTTTTTTACTAGCTGAAGGTAGGAAAATTAGATGCATGAAATAGAGGGTTGTCATATGTTGGACTCAAGAAGTAAACACTTTTCATTATGAATAAATTATAGAAATAATCTGTCTTTTTAGGCCAGATTTGAGTACAAACATCAACAAAGACAGGGTTTCTCCCTGGCAAGGAATTTCCTGTTTCAAAATACCAGAAATAACAATCTAACATCTTAATTACCTTCTACAAGTTTGTCCCACAACCTATATATCACTACAACTATCACACCATAATATATAACTGCCTGATCCTAAATTCATGCAAAAATAATTGCCTAATAACTTCCTAATACAGAATTAAAACATCCTAATTCAGAACTTGGCGAATCAATGCCTCTTGGTACAGAAGCTGCCTTGTCCTCATAGTTGAATTAAGGAAACCCTTGTAGATTAGCATTTGAATTTGGTTCCATCAATTCAAGCCAATTGAATTCTTCTCTCCATATTCCCTCAGAATCAGCACCCTTACTTTATGCTTTTGGACTTGGACACCTATGCAGTGGCCTAAATTGTTGGCCACGTTGAAAACAGCTGCCTTCCTCTCTCCTTCAGATATATTCTTGATAAGGCAAGTGCCTTGTGCCACTGTTATGGAATTGTGTAGGCTGGTTGCTGTCACCAGAATTAACATTCAAATTTTCAGTCAAACCCAGTGGTTTTAAATTGTGGGTTGGATGTTTATTAGTGGTTTGACTTGAACCTGATTGAACTAGGTTATACATAGAATCCACAACCTCATTTTACGCTCCTAGTTTTGGGATTTCAGTAACTGCTCCTGGTAGTACAGAATGGTTTGCAAAGTTTAGAGCAATTTGCTTTGGCCATTCTGGAACATAACTAAGAATTTCTCCAAACAACTCATCTTTAGTGGATTGTGCAAGGCAGATTGCCCTTGAAGCATGCTGTGGGTCGTGTTTTTGCACCTTGCTTCCGATAACATTGCTCAACTCATTCATAAAATATCCTAAGAATTTTTTTACTACACAAGCAACATTTCAAACTGCTGCATATAATCTTCAACCTAACTTGTTTGACAGATAGCAGTAAGTTGCTCAAAAGGTTCTCCAGTCCACTTCCAGAAGATTTCTATAACAATTCTTCAGTGTTTCCCAATTCATCTCAAGTAGTCTCTTTTTCAAATACTGAAACCAATGTACAACAGAGCCCTCCATAGTCACAAAGGCTAGAGGCCCCTTCATCTGTGGTCTTGTGTTTTGAATCTTGAAGTACTTCTCTGCCCAAGGCAACCAACCAATTGCATCACTCATCAAAATTAGGCAATTCAAACCTCTGTACTGCCTTTTTTTGGGTGTTTCAGTATTCATCTCCATCATTGGTGGAATTTGCATCTAAATGTTTATGAGGATGTATTACGGGAATCCTTGAATGACTAGGACTTCCTGCATCTTGATCACCTGTCCCCGAAGCCTTTTGCTTCTTCTATTCCTTTAACAAAGTACACATCTCAACAGGCAAGAACATCATCAGTTTAGGTGGTGAAGCCATATGATGTTGTGGCTCGATAGGCAAGAAAACAAGTCATATTCAACAACAAGGATGATAGTAATTAGCAGTAGGTTAGGTGTCTCCAAAAATGGAGCAGAGGAATTCGTTTAAGCAGCAATAGCTGTTTGTTGTGGTTTTCCATTCAATTTGAAACAATGTTCCCAGAGTGTGACCTATTTTATGACAATAAGTGCACTGGGGGCAGGGAACTACTACCACTGGCCTTGGTTTCTAGAATGAGCAACATCGGATGTTTGAGATGCAAGAACAAAGGAGTCACCAATGGAAATGACAGGAGTGGATACTAGCTATGAAACACAAAGCAAGCTGAGCAAAGACATCATCCATAGTGGGAATAGAAGTGCCAATCAAAATTTCATGACATAAAAGTCAAGATCATCAGGGAGGTCAACCAATGTGAGAAGCATGAACAAGTAGTCATGTGCTGATCTTGTTTGCAAATACTAAGCAAACATGTAATGATGGCATAGAACTGTGGGATATCATTGGTGTATAAAAGCTTCACTTTCTCCCATACCTCATAGCAAGTTTGGTATGAACTTAAGAGCAAAAAATAAAAGGTCACGATTAATGGTATTCCAAAGAACACATGGTGGGCATCGGCAGCCACCCAAGTTTTCCCATTAGCTGAGGTGATTTCATTGGCTTTCTTGGTCAAATGATCTAGAGAAACTATGCCCCTTGAACTAACGTTCAACAACGGGAGTCCATGCATCTAATTGTTACCATTCAGTGGCTCTGTAGTGATCAATAGAGACCTAGAAATGACAATTGAAAATGGACTTGCCAGTGGATTAGGACATATTTGCAGACTTGGGTGGCCCAAGGATGAAAAAAAGGTGTCAACAGTGGTGGACTGTGCTTTATAAGGGACCAAACAGCAGGGGGATTGTGACAAAATGAGGCAATATGGGCTGGGCTTGATCCATAATGCTAAGATTAGTTAGGGGGTGGAAATGGCAGCAAAAAAAGGTGCAAGACATGCTCAGATGCACTGGAAAAAGGCAAAAACTCATTGGGAAACTAGTGCAGTGCATGAAGTGCGATGGAGCACCGATGGCAGTGAGCTTTTGGGGGGTGGCAGACAAGGAAGCGGTGAACCTAATGGGAGGGGCAGGTGAACTAAACCACACCCTTGATGTGGCGGGTTTAGGAAAGGTAGCTGCGGCAAAACAAAGGAAAAAAATATGCTCTTCTTGATACTGTGTTCAGATTGAAGGATTTGGGTGAATTGTTCAGTGGAAAAAACATTGAACTAATATCCAATTTATCCTTAAAAATGGTACAAATAATATGTACAATGATGAATGATGAAGAATCTAGGAAATAAAGATGAACATAGTACAGATACAACAACTTAATGAGCCTAATATTTTGATTTTTGAACCTATTTCTACAGACTAGAAGTCTTTTAAGAATTGAAGTCACAATTTTAAGGCCCAACTTAATGGAATTATAATACAATTAAACCTAACCTTTACCAATTCTTAATCCCTACCTTTTGAATGACAATTCCTAATCCCACCCTTACCCTTGCCAATTGCTCTCTCCATTTTGATTGCTCATGCCGCCATTACAGTCACTGCTATAACTGTCGTTGCCACTGTTGTCATTACAACCACCATCACTAATTGCAGCCACTATTGTTATTGTTGTTTCTACTACCACCACCACCACTACTGCTATTGTCGCTGCCACCACATCATTGCTGTTACTGTCCCCACCATTTTCACAAGTGATTGCTATTGTTGCCATCACTGCCATTGCAGTCCCCGCCCCCCATCACCCCTACTGCTATTGTGGACGTCATCACCACCTTTTCTCCCCACACTACTAGTCTACCACCCTTGCTGTTGTTGCCGCCACCACCACCACCATCACAACCCCCTTGCCCCTAGGATTTTTACTACCTATCACCTTTGCCACCCATGGATCAAACTTTTTCTCAAACTTGAGGTAACCTTGCTCATGATTACCCCTAATTAAAGTTATCAAAATAGAATTGAAATTCAACTTGGGATTATAATTATATGCTTCAATTCTTTGCACAACCCAAACATAAGAATTGTGATTTTGATCCCATTCTAGTTGTGTACAATTCTGAACTACAGTTTCAATTTCATGTGCCAAACAGATCCTTTATGCTAATAGAAGATTAAAAATATCCTTGTTCATTATGGCATGTCATTGTCAAGTTAAATCAATGTTAACAAAATTATCATTGTTATTCATGATCAATCATTAATGGTTAATAATGTTCTTCAAGAACTACTTTTTGTTAGCCTTATCCCACTAGGCGAGTTGGGGGTATATGGAACACACAACACCATTGGGCTCAGTCAAAAGCTGAATTCTTAGAGATATTATTTATCATGAGATCCCTTTTAATAATTTTCTCCAATATCCTCTACCTCTTTTCACAGAAAAAAAAAAGAAGATCTACTCTCCGTAGTGATGCCTCCAGTGATCATCTTTGTGCATATCCAACTCACCTTAACCAATTTTATGTCATATTCTCAATAGGTGCTACACCAACATCTCATACACAACCATTCTCTATTTATCTTTTCTTGTGTGGTAACACATCCATTTTAATATTCTCATTTCTGCTACTCCCATTTTTCTCGTGTTCCATTAATACCCAACATTCATTACCGTGAAGTATAGCTAGTTGTTTGGCCGTACAATAAAACTTCCTTGAGTTTGGTATGTGCTTTATACTCACAGATAACCCAATTATTCAAATGGTATAAATGTAAATATTTTATTCAGAGTATTACTAGTAGTATAAAACTATGTACACTACAATCAAATTATGTGGGGTTTGGGACTCGAAGCACATCACATTAATTACAACTGAATGCAGTCTATTATGTGGAATGACAGTGGTACGATGTGTGCATTTTTTGGCATGCTGTCTAAAGCATTTTTTATCCCTATTCTTCCTATCCTTGGTTCTTAGATATGTTTGAAGAATTAATTCTCAGCATGACCTTTTTGACCTTTCATAGGTTCTGTTACCCCCTCAATGGTTCAAAATATTGCAGACATGAGATGGCATTAGATTCAAATGGGAGGAGACTCTTGGTAACATCCAGTTCAGTTAGAGCCCCCATATATCAGGTTGATGTTTCGTGATGAATTGTGATTAGACCATTGCTTTGAGGGCATTATAATTTACGTATCCATATATTAGTTTGACTTATAACATCCAGTAAATTTTGGCTTGAATATTTCCGGTTATTTTTGTTATCTGGAATTGTCAATGTCTGGTTGTCTCGTGTCAGGTTCATGGTCATTTGAGTGGATGGAGAACACTTCCGCACGGTGCTTCCATTACTGCCGTGGATTGGCACCCAACCCTGCCCATTTTCTTGACTGGATCAGCTGATAACTCTGTCCGAGTGACATCTTTATCATAGCACCATGTTGCAACAGTTTTTCATTATTCTTTCTTGAGACTTCATTGGATTGTTATCTTGTAATATATTGGGCGTTCTCTCTAGATTGATTGATAGAAAGATAGATAGAGTTACCAACTTATCTTATACTGTTGGTATGTTTGAGTCTGCAGGAAGGATGTGCATATTTATGCAATGGGCTTGGATGTCTCCATATTCTTGAATAAAACATCAATTTGGTCCCTAAAATTGACATCACTAGTCAATTTGGTCTCAATATATATAAAAGTAAATTTAGTTCTTAGTCTACATCTATCAGATAATTAGACTCCCGAGATTGGTATTACCAGTCAATTTGATCTCTAACAGTATGGAAGGGTAAATTTAATTTTAATTTTTGTTAACCGTTAGTTTTTTTTTTTTATGGTGTACCAACTATTAGTTAATTTGGTCTTTGATGCACTCTAACATTGTCATTATGGACCAAATTAATTGATACAAATCAACATCAGGGGTTAATAGTTAAAGTTGGGAATTTATTGTTTAATTTAAATGTCAATGACCAATCAATGGTATTACTAAATTGATGTTTTTCGTAACGCTAAGCATCGATTTCGGAGGCGGTGTTAATTTAGGGGATAAATTGACGTTTTATTGTTAAAACTGTTCAGAGCTTTGTCAGTTCTTTGTCGTGTTTATAATTAACTTATCATAATCATACAGGCATAAGGTGCGAAGAGATTTTGGCACGATCGCGCGCGGAAATTTAAAAATTTAAATTTGACGGATCATCTATGTGTTTTCAATGCAATGATGTGTTGGCACATTGTATTATATAATATTTTCAACCTTTCATGAATTGGTGATGTATCATACATGATTTTGATGAGTGCCGCGCGCGCGGAAATTTAAAAATTTAAATTTGAAGGATCATCTACGTTAGTTTTCAATGCAATGATGTGTTGGAACATCGTATTATATAATATTTTCAACCTTTCATGAATTGGTGATACATCATACATGATTTTGATGAGTGTGCTTTATACCTATTAAAATTGAATATTGTTATAATCATAATATACTGTGAAGTCATCTTTAGATATTGAATGATAGATGAAATAACGTTTAGGTGAGATTGAATTAAATATGATAAATAATATGAAATGAAATAAAATAAAATATTTATTTCGTTGTTTGAATATTTTATTGTGGAACTTTTTGACATGTGAAAGGAATAGAAAGAGTTGATAATTTAATTATTTTTAAATTACTTATATTTCAAACACATTAAAGTTTAGTTCAGTTAAATGAAAAACTAAAGTAATTCTGGTTGTCAAGAAACTATCCTAATGCTAAGTATAAAAATTGGATTGGGATATCAAACTTGATTAACTAAATAGGTCATGCGATCACAAAAATGCATAAATGCTTAAGGTTTGTTTGGTAGTTAGGATATGATAAGATAAGATATGAGAGTAGAAAAAGAGCAAGATAAATTTTAATCTTATTCAATGTTTGATGCATACCAGATAATAAATCGGATAATGTTAGCTTGTTATCTTGTCCTGTATTTAACATGAACTAGATAAATGACAAAATTACTCTTTCGTTAAAATTACATATAATTTTTTAAAAAGTAACTTACTTTAATTTCTATTTATGTAGTTACTTTTTTAAAATTATAAAAAATTATATAAGATTTTTAAAATTATAATTGTTATTCAAATATTTTTCTTAAAGAAGTTAATAATTATTTAATTTTAATATTAAGATAATATATTGAATACAAATCTTATAATATATATATGACACACACACACACACACACACACACACACACACACACACACATATATAATGTATAATACATACAATATATAATAATTTATATAAGCATATAATGATATGGGTAGGAATCAAGTTACTCCAAGAGTAACTTTTGGTAGAGTTACTCTATTCAATAGCTCTTGTTATATATTAAATTTCAACGATCTAATCATTGAATATTTTGATATTATGTTAACGATCATGCATACCAAATTGTTGGTAAATCAAATATTTGTAACTAGTTAATCATGTAGTTGACATTTACTTATAATTTAGAAAAGTATATTACATGTTAATTTAAATTTATTTAATGAAGTATCAAATAGTTTCAAACTTTATAAAAATTTATATACTTAATCTATTCAATAAAATCTTTTAATTTAATGGTTGGATTATTAAATTTTAATATATATCAAAAGTTATTAAATAGAGTAACTCTACTAAGAGTTACTCTTGGAGTAACTTGATCCCCATCTGATATATATATATATATATATATATATATATAAAGAGAGAGAGAGAGAGAGTATTCTATTCTATCCTATATATTATGCTAATATATAATATTTGAAAGAGATTTTAGAAACAAAAATTTAAAAGAAGATAATTTTAATCAAAGGAAGAAAACATAAATCAAAACACAAGATTTAGTACCACCAAATTAAACTTTTTGCATCTCTCAATCAAATAAAGCTTTATAGTAGTTTTGAAATAATGCTAATACTTACACCAAATCTCATTGCAACTTGTTGTTCAACTTTTTTTTTTTTTTTCCATTTCTGTTCATTCTTTTATATATAAGTTGCCACTATTTTTTTTTCGGATTTTTAATGAATATATAAGTTTTTTTTTTTTTTTTGTAATATGAACCAACTTGGACTTGATCTAGTTTGTTTAGTTTAAGTTGATGACCATATATTTGGTCAAGTAGTAGTTTCAATGGAATAATGAATGACTCACGTTATTTTAGTTTAAAGTTTTCTTTGGTACATATATAGTATTTATGGTAAAAAAATAGTGTCTAATTCAAGACAAGAAAGGTTTGTGAATTCAAAATATATTTATGAAAAATTTACATTTATGTCACTTCAAGAAAACGAGTATAAGAATTTAAATCTTCAATATATCAAATGTGAAATACTATTTTACTTTACTCAATCAACTTCTTAAGAGTTAAGACTATCTTAAGGTGGTTTGTTAAACAGTCATGTTAGCCGATGTAAGTAAAAAACCAAAGGAAGTTAACAGAGAACAACCATTCCAACTTTTATATATATATATTTTAAAAGCATGTTCAAATATATTCTAAATAATATTATACAGAAACATTGTAAACTGTTCACAAAAACACAAAGCTCATAGAACAAATATAAGCTTTTGCAATAGGTTACGTAACTTCAATTCGTACAAACCTAGACGTACAAATCACGATTTTTATTTATATATCTTGAATAACACATGAATCTTGTGGCCTCTTGCAAAATGTTCTGTATGAAGTAACTTGTACGTTGAAGCATGGACATTAAGGATCTGCAGCGTACAGAGCCTGTAAAGGTAAATAACGAGTAATTTATTTTCAAGTTTGAATATTACTCAGAAATTGCTATCTAAAGCGCAATCTGTATACATGTAAGGAATGTATATATATATATATATATATATTGTTAAATGAAGACAATCTAAACCATAAAACCATAAAACATAACCATGAGAAAGAAATGAGAAGAGAAGAGAGGAAAGGAGAGAGCAGAGCAATTTCATATCTGCTGTAATGCCTCTATATTCTGCATACTTCCATACATATTTTAGTGAATTACAACTGAAATAAGAGCCATATATTATACCCATACTTGCTGTCAGCAAAAAGGACATTTACCCACTCCATTAGGTGGACAATTTTCTCAAAAAACAGATCAAACATACTCATTATGCAGAACATTAGCAACTAGCATAAGAAAAGTAAATTACATCAGCCAAGAAGTATTTTAGAAAAGTTTTACATTAGTTAACACTCCTCCTTAAAACTTTTCTTAAAGACTCCCAGCTTGCTTCTTAGCTCATTAAACTTAGCACTAGGAAGTGCCTTAGTGAGTATGTCTGCCAATTGCTCCTCAGACCTATAGTACATCAATTGAACATCTCCATTCTTCTCAGCTTCCCTTATAGCATGAAATTTGACATTGATATGCTTGGTTCTCCCATGTTGAATTGGATTTTGGCAATAGAAATGGCTGAATTGTTGTCACACCATAGCATAGTAGGTTCTTCTTGTATTTAATTCAAATCAGTCAATACCTTTCTAATCCAAATAGCTTGATTTGAAGCAGCAGCTACAGCAATGTACTCGGATTCAGTTGAGGATTGAGCAACTACATCTTGCTTTTTGGAGTTCCATGAAAACACTCCACTGCCAAGTGAAAAAACATACTTAGTTGTGCTCTTAGAGTCATCAATAGAACCAGTCCAATCACTATCAACAAACCTTCAAGCCTTCCATCACTTTTGCTGTACCAAATGCCAAAATCTGCAGTACCTTTCACCATCATCCTTGGAAAGCTTTTCATTTACAGCAAGAGGAGTGGAAACTGGATTACAGCTCTCCAATTTGAATTTTTGCAGCAAATCATTGGCATACTTTCTCTGTGAGAGAAAGATACCATCATCAAGTTGATGTACTTCCATTCCCAAAAAATACCTCATCATTCCAAGGTCTGTCATTTCAAAAACTTGCAGCATGCTCTTTTTAAATTTGTCAATTTCATCAATACCATCACCTGTAACCAGCAAATCATCAACATAAAGTGAAACTACAATTTTCTTCCCATTGCCACAGTCTTTCACATAAAGAGTAGGCTCATTTTGGCTCCTCCTGAAATCATTTTGCAGAAAGTGTGAATCAATTCTGCTGTACCAAGCTCTTGGAGCCTGTTTCAGCCCATACAAGGCTTTGTGAAGCCTATAAACTTTGTCTTCATGACCTGCAACAATAAAGCCAGCAAGCTGTTCAACATAGATTTCTTCTTGTAAAACTCCATTTAAAAAAGCTGATTTTACATCCAAGTGAAAGATTTTCCATCCATATTGAGCTGATAGAGCAACAATTAATCTAATTGTTTTATGCCTAACAACCGGTGCAAATGTATCACCGTAATCAATTCCAGCCATTTGAGAATATCCCTTTACAATAAGTCTAGCTTTATGCTTATGAATGGAACCATCAGGATTTAATTTTGTTTTATAAACCTATTTGACACCAATCACATTCTTGTCTTTGGGCCTTGGAGTGAGTTCCCAAGTACCATTTTTGTTAATCATAGCCAGCTCCTCCTTCATTGCATCATTCCACTCTATTTGCGTTGAATCCTCTTCAAAACAAGAAGGCTTATGCACCACAAATTGCATTTTTCATAAATTTCAGCCACAGACTTGGTTTTTAGCATTGGAGAATTAGATTTAGCAATCTTATTTTCATCATCATTTGTAACTTGCTTCTGGTCATTAGATGCATTGGAATTGGTTGTCAACTGTTCTGACTTCATGCTTCTTTGAACCTGATTATTTTCCCAATCCCAATATGCATCTCATCAACTTGAATATCCCTGCTAATCACAATCTGTTTTTACTTCATATTGTACACTCTGTAACCTTTGGAGCTTGTAGCATAGCCTAAAAAAATCCCCATTTTAGCTTTGTCATCTAGTTTGGATCTTTTAGCTGCTGCAACATGAATATAACATATTGATCCAAAAATCTTCAAGTGTTTGGCAGAGGGCTTCACTCCTAACCAAGCTTCAATTGGTGTTTTCTCTTGAACAGCTCTTGTTGGTAGCCTATTCAAGAGATATACTACTGTAAAAATAGCTTCAGCCCAAAAGCTTTTTGGTAGCCTTTTTTCTGCAATTAAGCATCTTGCCATTTCCATGACTATTTTGTTTTTTCTCTCAAAAACTCCATTTTGCTTAGGGGTATAACTAACTGTCAATTGATGAATAATCCCCATATCTTCACAAAATATATTAAATTCATTGGAGATATACTCCTTCTCGTTATCTGATCTCAAAACTTTAATCTTGCAGCCACTTTGAGACTCCACCATAGCTCTAAACTTTTTAAAAACATCAAAAGTTTGAGCTTTGCTTGATAAAAAATACACCCATGTCATTCTAGTCAAGTCATCAATAAACAAGATGAAATACTTATTTTGGCTTAGAGAAGGTACACTCATAGGACCACATAAGTTAGTGTGAACAAGCTCTAATTTATTCTTTGCTTGTGTGACATTTGCTGATGAAAAAAACTTTCAATGCATTTTCCCCAATTGACAAGCATTACATAAATCATTAATACAACTTATCACAGGCATGTCTCTCACCATATCATGAGTTTGTAGAAATTTCAATGCACTCATGTTAAAGTGGCCATATCTTTTGTGCCATAGTGCAGAATCATCGTGTTTGGAAACAAGTGCTGAATGATTCACTTGATTCAAACTAATTGGAAAACTATTATCACACATTTCAACCTTAACAACTTCTGAATCATTAGGATCCAGTATGATACAACCATTATTTTTAAAGGAAAGTGAATATCCTTTTTTCATTAATTGAGCAACACTTAGCAAATTTTGATCCAAGTCAAGAATCAGCAAAACATCATGAATAAATTTAGCACCTTTGCTAGTGTAAACAGAAACTGTACCTCTCCCTTCAGCCTGTACAATATCTCCATTTCCAAGCTTGACTTTGGTTTGGACAGCCTTATCCAAAGAAGTGAAGAGACTTGAGTCCCTTGCCATGTGGTTTGTGCACCCACTGTCTACATACCATACATCCTTTGAACTTGAACTACATGTTTGAGTAGCCATAAACAAGTGATCTTCAACCTGAGATTGCTCATCAGTGAAGTTAACTTGATGTGCAAGTTGTGGTTGAGATTGGTTCTGCTTAAATATGCAATACTTCTCTCTATGTCCCTATTGCTTGCAATTATGACGTTGAATTTGAGGCTTCCCCTTTTACCAACAATCTTTTGACAAGTGATTTGTTCTTTTGCATGTAGAACAAGGAGGAAAATTGTTCTTTGCTGCAGATTCAGTTGAACTTCCATCCATCTTTCCTTTTCCTTTTTGATCACCCCCTTTTTTATAATTCTGCTTCTTTTGATTCTTTTGACCAGATTGCTTTCCCTTGTGTTTAGCTTGAGATGCATTTTCAGTTGCATCATCCATTCTCATAGAAAATCCTTACTCTTGAGCTTGCAATTTACTAACCATCTCAGAAATAGTTAGCTTCTTGAGATCACATGATTCTTCAATGGCAGCAACTTTGGCTTCAAATTTTTCGGGTAGACTGATCATCATCTTTTCTACTACCTTGTAGTCTTGCACAACCTCACCATACAACCTCATTTGGTTCACCAAATGGGACAGCTTTGAAGTGTACTCCTTGACAGACTCATTTTCTTTCATTTTTATCATTTCAAACTCTTTTTAAGAGTCAATAGCTTGATGGACCTTACCCTTTCATCACCTGCATACCTTTCTTTCAGTTCATCCCATATTTGCTTGGCTGTTTCTAGATGCATAATGCATGTCAACACATCATCTGTCAAAACTGAGTGCAGACATAAAACAGCTTTCTCCTTCTTCAAAGTCTCCTCCTCATGTTGCTTGATTTGAGCTATGGTTGGATTAGCTGTCAACGGTGGAACTTGCTTGTCTTGATCTACATACTCCTATAAGCCAAAAGACTTCAAACATGATCTCATTTTGACAACCCATATATGATAATTTTCCCCAGAAAATTAAGGAATAGCAAAGACAGCATTGTTCCCTGAAGCCATTTGATCTCTCCCTACTCACAATTGTTAATCTCTCCTCCCAATTTTTTCAGACCCACAGCCTATAAGAACATTGCTTTGATACCACTGTTAAATGAAGACAATCTAAACCATAAACCATAAAACATAACCATGAGAAAGGAATGAGAAGAGAAGAGAGGAAAGGAAAGAGCAGAGCAATTTCGTATCTGCTGTAATGCCTCTATATTCTGCATACTTCCATACATATTTTAGTGAATTACAACTGAAATAAGAGCCATACATTATACCTATACTTGCTGTCAGCAAAAAGAACATTTACCCACTCCATTAGGTGGACAGTTTTCCCAAAAAACAGACCAAACATACTCATTATGCAGAACATTAGCAACTAACATAAGAAAAGTAAATTACATTAGCCAAGAAGTATTTTAAAAAAGTTTTACATTAGTTAACATATATATATATATATATATATATATATATATATATAATGAACGTATACGTACCACAGGTCTCAATAGATGAAGTTCATCTTTTGGATCACAATGTCATATACTCGGCGCAGAAATCTAAAATAAGCATGCCTGCATCTCTCCTGTTGAACAAAATGGCGCCCAAAACTCCCCAAAATCCAACGGCAAATCCAATTCCTAAGCCCATGTAGAACCACGAATATACTTCAAATTATCATCGTCATCTTCTTCTTCTCCCGTGGGTTTTGGGTTGTGGGATTCTTCATCTTGTGGGCATATCTTTGTAAGTGGAGGTCCACAGAGGTCAGGATTGCCGATATAGCTAAGGTTTGTAGAACCAAGTTGGGTACCTGATGGGATTTTGCCCATAAAATTGTTGAATGACAGATTCAAGATCGCAAGATAATGCAAGGCAGACATGGACTCAGGAATTTCTCCCGTGAAATGATTTCTTGAGAGATCAATGGACTCCATTGGTAACAAGTTGCCAATCTCTTCAGGTATGGTTCCCATTAATTGATTATGGGACAAATTCAAGGACTGTAATCCAGTGAGCATATATATCTCTAAAGGCACACTTCCAGACAAGCTGTTACTTGATAGATCAATCACATTCATCAAATTCATATATTGCCCCGCGTTGCCTTTTATAAACATCCTAAGACCACAGCCAATGGTTACCCGGAAATCCGGTGACCAAAAGGTAAAGCCAACTTTACGAGTAGATGCATAACTGGAAAGCATGGCTGTGATGTTATGTAAGCAATTGGGTATTGGTCCTGATAATCTATTACTTGCAAAATCCATCACCATTAAGGAATGAAGTTGGCATAGCTGCGTGGGAATATTGCCACTGAATTGATTGTATCTCAATTTAAGACCTCTCACACTCTGGCCCAACCAGCTTGGTATGACTCCAGAAAGATTATTGTGACCAAGATCAAGTATCCAAAGATTCTTGCAGTTTTTTAGTGAAAGAGGTACCTCTCCGAAGAGCTTATTGCTTTCCAGGTACAAAAAACGAAGGTTGGGCAAGGAGCCCATTGAGTGAGGAATCCTTCCTGTTAGGTTGTTGTATTCTAAACTAATATAAACCAACGATGTCCAATGATTCCAACAATCTTGTGAGTTCTCCGGTTAAATGATTATAACCCATGTCCAAGTCCATTAAATTGCTTTTATCTGTCGTATTGTGACACAAGAGAGGAGAAATGGGTCCAGACAATGAGTTATCATATAACGTAAAAGGCGCACTTCTGGTGATAAACGAGGCATGCCACCTCTTAAATGATTGGACTCTAACCAAACAGATTTCGAGCTTAGCAACACATTTGATATGTCCGCATTGACCGTGTTGTTTTTCAAATGTAAACGTTCAATTTGAGTAGCAAAGTTCCAAAACTTGTCAAGAGGTTCAAATGAAGCAGTTGAGTCTACAATCCTAAGATCTTTTAGAGAACTCTGTGTGAATAGCCATGCAGGAAGTTTGTCTGTCACATAGCCCAATCTAATACTTTCAAGTTGAAAGGAAGGGACCCATTCAGGATCAAAATCAAAGATTAGGGCTGGCGAATTCATGGATAACTGCTTCAAATTTGAAAAAGAGAGTAAATTTCTTTCAGACACAATTCCAGTCAAGGAATTTTCTGCAAGTAGAAGGCTCTCCAAGTTGAAGAGTTGCCCGAGATTGTCTGGAAGATTTCCATTCAACTTATTTAACTCGAGTCTCAAATTAATCAAGGATGATAGATTTCCCAAACTTGCCGGGATTGGACCAGATAAATAATTATGATAAAGATCAAGTTCTTGTAGTTGTTCAAGTTGTGCTAACCAATTTGGAATGGGTCCTTTGAGATAATTTTGAGATAAAACCAACGACATAATACTTCTAAGTTTTGGCAATGTTTTGGGTAGTTGGCTATATATATGACTTTGGCTAAGGTCAATATGAGTGATGTCACAACTAAGATTGAATAACCAACTAGGCAACTCAGATAGAAAATCATTGCCAGCGAGATTTAGAACTTGAAATGGATAGATGTTTTCTAGTTGACAACTCTCCAAGTGTAACTCTAAAAGTGAAGGGAGCATGGTCACTGATTGAAGCCAATCAATTTCCATGGGAAGATGAGCACCACCAAGTTTAAGATATTGCAATGAGGAAAGAGGGGAAATCCAATGGAGATTATCGACAAGAAGATCATAATTATATGATAAATCAAGATAATGGAGGTTGGTGGAGTTTCCACACAGATGGGGAAGGTTACCTCTTGACAAGTCATCACATTTCTTGCTACCCATTGAATTATACTGGATAGACTTGAAGTCATTGTTCGACAAATCCAAGTAGCTCAAAAATTCAAGTTCCAGCAAAGTCAGGCTGAATTCACCTGTGAGGCAGTGTGATTTGTCGTCCATCTCTCCATGATCAGCAATGTTAGGTGGATTTGTATGACAGGGGAGATTAAGCTGTGTAACTCTACCTGTGATATTATCACAATTGACTCCAGTCCATTGACAACAATCTAATTTTGGGAACCATGAGAAGAGCACGCCTGAAGGATCTACGACTTCTTGTTTGAAGCGTAGGAGTGTGTTCATGTCCTTCTCGTTGCAATGAATCTTCAAACTGCACATGACAGAGTTGAACACGATTGTACATAATAAGCAAAGTAAAAGGAATTTAGTACTCGAGGGAGAGGCATCCATGATCCCGCAAGAGGATGTGTTGATGATGGGAAGGTATACAAATTATACAATCCACTACAAGTATTTATAAGGTTGAAGTAAGTCTTCCATAAATGTGTACATTGTGAAAATTAAATAATTAATTAATCCAGTGGTCTTTCTGGTGTGCAAGGTCTTCCTCAGTTTTCCACAAATTTAGATGATGTCATTATAATCATACATTCACTCTCTCTCGTATCTCATTTTTACTTTCATTTTCTTTTATATTTCTTTTCCTTTTCTCTCTATTTTTTCTTTTTATCTGCGTTTTTCTCCACCCCATTGCATCATCCCATTTTCGGGTGGACCTTTAGTATTTCCCTTTACATAATTCCTAAACTAAAAAAAAAAAAGGAGAAAATTGAAAAAATAAAATTAAAATAACTAAGTCGTAAGTTAGTGATCTAAATTATCTTTTCCACATTGTATTGCTTGTTGACGCTTTTACAAGATGTTCATGGGTTAACCTTTTCCGTAGCAATTGCAATTGCTGTTAGTTTGGATGAGTACAGGGAGGGACGACTGTCTTTTCTCGAACCTGAGCTGAGACGCAATAATGGTATTACAATAAGCAAACCATTAGATTTGGCTGTTAACCTTCACAGGCTGTTTTCTTGCAATTTCTGTTAAGACGGAGACTGGGAGCTTGTATTTGCAACAAATATTTAGTGTCCAGCATTTGCAACTCGAAGTACGAATGCTGTGGTCATCTGTTCTGGAAAAAAAAAACAAATGGAAATGAAATAGAAACAGCAACCGGCTGTAGATGTGTATAAAATCGCGGAAGAAATAACACGTTCCGTCCAACTTAAATTCGAAGGAACAATTACTGTTGTTTTAGTAAGTGATTAGTTCTCTTTGAAAGTTTAACCTAACATGCAAGAAGTATTATATAATAGAATTATCTGTTATATGTTTATAAAGTGTGAAGGTAGTATTAAATACATTTCATTAAATATTTAGCTATTTGAAATAGCAAGTATGAATAATTTTTGCATATTTGACATAATTAATATTTTTATAATATAAATTTCTATTTTTTTAATTATTTTTGTCACGTGCCAATGAACAAGTACAATAAAAAATCTCTTACATAAATAACCAAACTATTTGTGCAGTGAAAAGACTAAGTCAAAAATAGATTAGAAAAGTATGTAAGAATCGATTAGACAGTTTCAAATTGATAATTTGATCCGAAAAAATTTAAAACTAAATAAATCATTAATTGATAATATGATAATCTTCATGTTTAAAATCGAATTGAATCGACTAGGTCCAGCATAATTGGTAGACAGTTGGGCTCCTTAAGCATGCTGACAGGAGTTTGATTTCATGGTTGTGTATGAAGAAGACTTTGATGAGAAAGACAAAACCCATTTTAGTGATCTCTATTCCTCAAAAGAAATTAATCTCTGACTATCAATTGAGGAATATTTTTAGTGCAAAAATAAATAAATAAATTGAATCATAAACATATTAAATTTATATATTTTTTATTTTATCCTCAAATAAACTCTAACCTTATTTTGAATATGTATTTATATTTTAGAAAACTTAATATTATTTTGACTTGTGATATGTAATTTAGATGGTGTTGTGGTTTATGATGAGATTATTAATAGTTTGAACAATCTTTTTTATTTGTCATGTATCATAAATTTTTATTAAGGTTGAATTATTTATTTGATCCTTATACTTGCATCATCTTTACCTTTTTGTTCATATGCTTAGAAACTATCTGTTTTAGTCCATACACATGCACTTTTATATTGTTTGGTCCTTGTAGTAAAGTGTTTCTTAACTGCGTGAAATAAAACAGTCATGAAATAAAAATTCGTCGTGTAAAATCGCCACAAATTTTCTGCCAGTTTTTAAACTGCCACAAATTGGTCTCATATAATAAAAAACGCATAAAATTTGTGATGGTTTAATGAACCCCAGAAAAATTTGTGACAGTTTTACATCACCAATTTCTATTTTGTGACGATTTTACTTCATAGAGTTAAAGCATACTTCATGACAAGGACCAAAATAATATCAAAAGTGCATATGTATGGACTGCAATGGATAATTTCTAAGTATAGGGACCAAAAGGTAAAGATAATGCAAGTATAAGGACAAAATATGTGACTAAACCTTTTATTAATTCTTTTTCTTGAAAATGAAAAATTAGTCACTAGAGAAATTTATGTATTAGTTTAGGATTCTATTCTCATTAGTGGAAAAAACACATTTAATGACGGTCTTTCACGTCAGTTATATGAAAATCGATGTAGAAAAATGTGCGGTGGCGTTTTTGTATATGAATGGTGAACATTCTACATCGGTTATAATATAACCAACATAAAACTTCCTTTACTATTTTACATTGGTTAAAAATATAACCGATGTAAAAAGGAAGTTTTTTTACATCGGTTGCAACTATAACCGATGTAGAATGTTCTTTTAAGTTGGCACCCAAGTGACTCAAGGTCATTTTTCTCCATTCAAAACTACTTTGCTTGCGACCTTATGCCATTGCAACTCCGATGCTGCCAATGTGAACATTTCTTCTCCAACTGCGACTCCGTCGCCGTCAACATGTAGGTAAATGCTTCTTCTCCTAACCCTAAATTGTGACTCCATTGCCCATAACCCTAACGCTTCTTCCCTATGCTTCTTCAAGCCATTGCCTACCATGGACCACCATTGTCTCTTTGGCGCCTTTGAAAACCCTTTGTTGTTGCACCATGTTGTTGAAGTCTTAATGAAATATGAAATGCTCTGTGATTGTTCCTTAGCATTTCTTTATTCTTTGCATGATTACCATGTTTCATATAAGTCAAGGATGCCATGTTAGGAGGAACTTGTTTCCGAGACTGAGAAAGTTTTGTTGTTTGTGAGATTATTGCTTGTGCACCAATTTGTTTGTCAAAGAAAACATGAATACATGATATTTCATGTTTTCTTTCATTCTTTTTTCTAAAGAGGAATGCTAGCGTCACTTTCTCTAAGACTTTTTCTAACACTCTATTATTGCTTGGGATTTATTGGAAATCATACATTTTGGTGGATCCCACTTCTAAATCAAGAGAGTGACTCATTAAATAAGAGGTGGGACCCACCAAAATTTGTGATTTCCAATAAATTATAGCTAATAGTAAAGAAAGTATTAGAAAGAGAGTGTTAGCCAGAGTGACACCAGCATTCCTCTTTTCTGTATGTAATTGTTGTAGTTTCAGAAATATGGCATTCATGATTGGTAGAGTATATGTTGATTGGTGACAATGTATAGTGATTGCCAAGAAAATTTAGTAAAATCACATGTATTTTAGAAGCTCCATTAGTAACTATAAGCTCCTCGTTTGTATTGTTAAGTGTCGCTATCATTGACGAGACGCCACCATTCGCGTACCACCACCTACCTTTACCTCTCCCATCGGTTTCCAGGTTCATTATATTAAATAACTATTAGTCTTTTTTTTAATTTATGGTTCTGCTGTTGCTTAGGATAATTGAATTGTATGACTATTAAGGATTGTGCTTGTGATGTGTTTGCATGCTTAGTCACATAGAGCTTAGTTGGGCTGGTGTGATGTTCTTGGTTATTGATAGGATTGTTTAGCAGGTTTACATGTAGTATTGTGATTAATTGGATATAGAAAAGTACTAGAAAACATAGGAAACTTTGCTAGATTTTTTGTAGAAATTATGATTGGATTGTCTAATTTATTTGTTAACAAAGAATAAGAATGACCATATAGAGCTTAATTAGGCCTTAATATGTGATATTTTAATTAGGTATTTGCTAATTTTAATTCTATGACTCTTGAGGATTGAGATGTGTTTGCATGATTGGCCATATAAAGCTTATTTGGGCCTTGTGTGATGTTTTGACATTGTGATTGAATGAATACATATAAACAAGTATATGAAAAAAGTACTAGAAAACAGAGAAAACTCTGCCAAATTTTATGTAGAAATTGTTTATGACATTCTTGTTTATTAGGAGTTTAGGGATGTTCTTTATCTTGCTATGACCTTTGTTATTTTTTTGACTAAACATGCACATGGCTAATCCATCTAGTGGCCCCCCTTCATAGTTTATGTCAAAAAATATTAGACAAGCCACACGACTGAGAGATATGGCCATTAGGTGAGTTGTTGAGGAAAAGGTACGAGTTGATATACATCCTTAGACCGACAAAGCTTCATGGCCAAATGCAAGTAAATTCACTAATTATCTGTGGGTCCAAGCTCGATCAAAGGTGTCTATTTTGGTCCCTAATTGGGATTGTAACACCCCAAATTTAAGTACTAAAAAGAAATCGCGAGGTAACTCTTAGCATCATGTATTATTGGATAAAAGACGCTTTAAGAGTTACTGTTATTATTATATTAATTGTTCCTATTGTTGTTATTATTATATTTATTGTTGTTTTTGTAGTAGTTATTGTTATTATTATTTTGTATTGTGTTGTTATTATTTATTGTTATTATTTATTATTGTTGTTGTTATTATTATTATTGTTATTAACACCTTAGTATTAGATATTAGTAAAAATGTTATCATAAAACCCAAAAGAACTTCTAGGGCCCAATAGGAGACTAAAGTCCAATAAGCTACATACCCACCTACATGTTATAAGAGGGAATAGGGAAGGAGAATTAGATTTAGCCGTCACAAAATAGAAGAAAAAAGAAGGTAGAGAGAACGAGGAGAAAAAGAAGAAGTGGAAGAGAAAGAGGGGGATAAAAATTGGAGAACCCAAACTCTAGAACTCAGCTTTGCATGTCCCTAAAGGTGAGTGCTATCCTCCATGTCCTTCCTTATCTTTTATGTTGTGCTTGTTTATCTATTTATCTTTTCCCCCTTTTTATGCCTAAGTTAGGGTTTTGAGGGGATTGTGAGTGAGTGAAGAGTTTATAGATTAGATTGACCAATTATCAAGGTAAAAGAAGTGATTAAGAATTTAATTATTTGTTTTGGAGCATTTAGAAGTAAATTAAAGACTAGGAAAACATATTAAAATTCGTACTTCGGATTCGCCTGGTGGGGTCAAATAGCTGTTGGGTAACTTTTTTTTTTTGAAAACTGAATTCTGCGCTGGCATCGGGCAACCGTGTTGTCCGTCAGGCACGCGAACCCACCAGGCAAGATGTACAATCCACCTTCGGTCTTGGTGTGACCGCTAGGTGGACCTCTTGTCCCGCTCGGCAGATACAACCTTGGTTATTCTATTTTTTTGTGTCTATGAACTCCTTTTTGCAGTTTTCAATTCATTTTTGCTTCTTTTTGATACTTCGTTAAGTTTATACTTGTGATTGTTATTTACCTTGAGAAGACTGAGTGTGATATGAATTTATGCCAATGTTTCGTGATAAAAGCCTATGAAAAGCTGTAAGCATTGTATGTGACCATGCATCATAACATTTGAGTTATGTGATAAGGAAAGTATGTAGAAATCTGGCTGGTGGAGGTCGTGATGAGTTGTCTAACCCTAGCCTTAGGAGTTATCTGGTTGCGAAAACTCTAATGGTCTATGCTGATATTGACACCCATTCACATTGAACACAACCCAAACTTATTTACTTATGTAAAAATGTGAGTAAAATTTTTTCTCTGCTTTTAATAATAGAAAATTTGTAAATTTGACAGAATTTGAAAATGATAGTAAAAAAAAAGAAAATTTGTATGTATTCATTGTAGAACTGTACATCATGATTTCGTAATCAGAAAAATTATTGAAATATAGGGAGATTAAAATATAATAGTTACTACTTATTCCCAATACATCAAAAAGATCCTAGTTAGAGCAGTGTCCGTCTACCCTATCCCATAAAATAACAAACTATTAGACTAGCCTTATAGGTCTTCATCAACAGCCGGGTATTCATTAACCGTGATCAATCATGCATAAGATGAAAAATAATGGAGTGAGGTGATTTGTTCTAATATGACTTTTACATGTATGGTAGGAATTCTACTACACAATACAGATAAAACACAGTTGATAATAAAAAGGGAACCTAAAGTTTATTCTATGTTATACTATCCTTGACTCGGTATGGATCCATACTTTCCATTAGTGGGTAATAGTTCTTAACAAAACCTGGGAAGTGACTGCGAGTACATATACCTCTCTCAACATCATCTCATGGTACAGTCCTCATCATCATTGAGGAACAAAATAACAATTTAGGATATCCATTTATAGAGGTATACTTTCACCAATCTTGGTGATGATGAGCAATTGTCAGGATTATCAAGTTGGTTAAGTGATTGTCCTAGCTCAAGAGCGCTACCTTGGCCATTAGGACGCTCACCACTCGATACCATACCCTCTAGACCTAACCATGGATCCTGCCTTTCATCCCACAGTGTACCAAACTGTAGCTTCCCTAACAGGGTGCCATGCCACTGCATGTCACTTGCTTTACATTACTCACTAATTTATCACTTCCTAATTTCTCAAATAGAGGTTTCCTTGGTCTCATTTAATTTGAGCACCAATACAATTAATATTTCTGCCTTTTATTGCAGAAATTGCACAATACCTAAAATTTTAACAAAATAACGATATAGTAGTTATAGTTTAATTATTAAAATTTTGGCAAAATAACAACTAAATAAATACATGTTAATTTGTTAAATTTGAGCAAAGTAACAGCTTAGCAAGTGCATTTTAATTTTCTAAAATTAAGCAGAGTAACAGATTAGCAAGTGCATTTTAATTTTCTAAAATTAAGTAGAGTAATAGCTTAGCAAGTATAATTTAATAATTTAAATTTGAGCACAGTAACATCTTAACAATTATAATTTAATAATCTAAATCTGGGCAGTGTAACAACTTAGCAAAAACTCAAGTTTAACATTAAACAATATAACAATTATAATAATAATAATAACAAAACTTAAGCCTAAACGGGTTTAGGGGAAAACCCTTCCTACCAACATGCAAAGTGACAATAATTTAGAACCAACCTTACTCCCCCCATTACCTCTAAGGTGGTTGATGAAGAGGATGAAATTGTTGATGCAAAGCTCCTAGGATGAGAACTTTACTAGTTGGAAAACTAGTAAAATTTTAACATAAAAACAAAATAAAAGAAAATTTTTTCTAGAAAAAGAAGCTCTCTAAGAATTTGGTAGCTTGAGAGAGGGAGAGGTGCTGAAAAATGGTCCAAGACCATGGGTATTTATAGAGGAGGAGAAGGGGTTAGGTGTCCATAAACTTACATAAGCCATTATGTAAGCATTATGTCATAAATCCAATTTTTATTTATTTTTAATATAATTTAGGGACTCATACACCATTTAGGGTGATGAATCACCCCTCCTAGGCTTGGGGACATGCTATATGAGCTGTCCTCAAGCTCCTCAGTGTAAATTTTATTTGTAGGTGAATTAACCGGTATCGATAAAAATGCCTAAACTTGAAAAATTAGCTTTTAATATAAAAATAATTAATTTTAATGAAAAACTGGAAAAATACATTATTTTTACATCAAAAATAAATTTATAATAATTAATCTTGATTTTTATTAATTTATTTCAAATTTTATCTATTTATTTTGTATTTTTAAGCTAAAAAAATCATAACAAATCCATTTTAATTCAATAAATACCAAAATTTTTATGAGAATTCTAAAATTAAATACTTCACCTATAAATAAACTGAAATTACCATTTTCACAATTTTTAGATATCAAACCAATACTGGCTAGCTTATAGGACACATAGGGACATTTTGGTCATTTTACACAAGAATTCTAGAAAATTCCCATAAAATTTTTAAAATTATATTTTAATATATATAACATGATTTCAAGCTCAAATTGACATTTTAATGTCAATTGAATCTTTTTCTCATGTCAGCCCTTAATATTGAGTAATAGTGACAAAATTGTCATTTTTATGAGAATTCTAAAATTAAATACTTCACCTATAAATAAACTGAAATTACCATTTTCACAATTTTTAGATATCAAACCAATACTGGCTAGCTTATAGGACACATAGGGACATTTTGGTCATTTTACACAAGAATTCTAGAAAATTCCCATAAAATTTTTAAAATTATATTTTAATATATATAACATGATTTCAAGCTCAAATTGACATTTTAATGTCAATTGAATCTTTTTCTCATGTCAGCCCTTAATATTGAGTAATAGTGACAAAATTGTCATTTTTTAATTTCTCCAGGCTTTGGTTCGGAAAAATTATTAAAAATAACGATTAAATAGATTTTGAATTTCTAAGCATAATGGTGGGGATCAGAATTTTGAAATTCCCTCCCGATTTTTTAGAATTAAATAGTCAAATATTAGAAAATAGTTGAAAAACTGAAAATAAGAATGTTACATTTTTCACCATTTTTCTTTCAAATAAAGTTTTTATAATTACAATATACCTAGTATAAAATTTTTAAAATACTTTGAAGTCAAAAAGTCTTTAGTCTGCTCCTGCAGTCAATTATGGGTATTTTGGTCATTTCACAAAATTGTCTTAATAAATTTTTTAAAAATTTATGAAATTATTATTAATTATTCTAAGCACATAAATGACTTAAAAATAAATTTTAGACGCTTCTAATTATTTTTATCTATTTTCTTAATTATTCAGTCTTTCTAGGGTCAAAATAGTCATTTTACCTTTTTTTTTGGGACTCCATTTCCCAAAAATTATTAAAATCTAAAGTAAGTACTACTAAATAATACAAGCATAACCATAGGGATCAAATTTTTGAGAATCTCATCTGGTTCTTCCAAAATAAATACAGAATAATTAGGAAAATAATTTGATATGCAAAAATAGGGGTGTTATACTGATTCCATGGAGCCAAAGCGTACTGGCAAAACTAGATAACCCTGACTAGTCGCTGGGGGATATCATACTAGTTGAGGATGCGAAAGCCGAAGGCATCAGTACCGATGATGCTTCTTATGGCTGTGCATTTACTCCTAGTCTACTTTCTGACAAGTTTAAGTTAGTACCACATGTGCATGAGTAGTGATTTAGGAACCTAACATGCATATGCATCCTGTTGTAGTGTGATATGTTAAGTGTTCTGCATTGTAACTTTGTGAAGTCTATGCAATCTTGTTCATGAGCGATTGATTTAATGTGTACATATGTGAAAATGTAAGTGTATCTCGTAATGAAGCGTTAAGATTATATATATGTGATCATGTTATGCATGTATGTTATTCTTGTTTGATGAAAGAAAACAAGGTGTGTATCTAGTTATTAGGCAAACGATGTGAAATAAATGTATGCTTGTAATTAAGATTGCCTTTGCTACCTTAAGGATATGTGGGGGGCTAGACCTTAGGATAGTGTTATGAGGGTTATAGTTGGACAATAATAGTTGTGACAGAGATAGAAAAAAGGTGAATTCCCATGCGGTGTAATAAAAAGGTATGGGACTAGTACTAGAGAACAAAATGAGAGTATCAAGCCAAGTGTTAAAAGAGTGTTAAGGGTATTTTAGAATGTCTGTAGCCTTAGACTTGACCTCTAGAGACAACTTTGAATATCAAAAGGAAGAAGAGTAAATTATAAACATGAAGGGTTTAAACACTAGAGAGGGTTTTGGGTAAGAAAATATATGTAACGAGGATGAGTTCTTAAATTGAGAATGAGATAGTAAGCTTGTATAACAGTTGTGAGAATAAGAGAGGAGTTAACAGGTAGTATTAATTGTTGAAAGGTGTAGACTTGACCATAGGTATGGAGAATTATGAGAAACCTAATGAGGCTAAAGCTATAAGAGATAAGTAATGAAGGTTGTCTGAGTAGAAAAGTCTGACCTAGCTATAGAACCCTTAAAGCACTTAGTGAGACATTATGTCTCACTCCTTTAAGTCTCCCCTTTCTCAGGATACAGGTGAAGACATGTGCAGATGGAGCTTGGAGTCACGTGCAAGATAACGTAGTCTAGTTTACGTTATGTTTTTGTATTCTTCTTTATATTTTGTACAACACCTTCGGATGATAGATGAGTTGTATCAGGTATGTATGTTTTTTTATTGTATTGTTCGTATATAATATCTAATTATATTTATGAGTAGCATTTGCATGTTGTTTTTACCTTTTTAAGTTTGTTTTCTTTTTTCGTTCTTAGAAATCTAGACTTAGTTACGGTAATACCCCTTGGGGTGTTACCGAGATCATGTATCGGAGGTTGAGAAAAATCTGGTTTGGTGGGATATTACGGTATTTTCCCTAATAAATCCATGTTATGGTATCTATTATATTTAACCATATTATTGTTATACACTAACTCTTTAATTTTGATTTGTATTGCAGATCAGCTTTGATATTCTTCAAACATAAATTGTGAAGAAAAAGACACTTTCATTTATGGCTACAAAATGGAGGCAATTTAAGACAAATCTCACCAACAAGTACATATTTAGGGATAAGAAGGACATATCTCCTTGTTAGAAGTATGGTTTTGATGAGAACACATGGCAGAGGTTTGTTTAGAGCTAGATGGATGATTCCTGGGAGGTTAGTTAGGGTTATTGTTTTTAAAGATGCAATTTATATGTATTTTATTATTTTACTGAAGTTAATGGTTTGTTATTTTTAATAGGGAATAAGAAAAAAAAGGTACAGAATAGAAAAAGAACAACACCCCTCATAGATTGTCTCGTGGGTGTTATAACTTGCTTGAGAAGAAGATAATGGCAAAAAAGTTGAAAAAATGAAAGGAATTAGACCAATTTAATTCAACAACAGTTATTGATCCTCCATGACCACCTACACATGCCTAGAAATGGATGCATGCCTGCATAGGACCAAAGGACGATTATATTACTTAGGAGGCACTTGACATTGGTTATAGGATTATAAGTTATTTTTTTTTTAATTTTAATTGTAATAAGCCTATAAATTGTCTTACAAATTTCTTATTTGTTGGTTGTAGGAATTCCTGGTTGAGCAGAGCACACATGGTTCCTTTAATCCCCATGGATGTCAGGATATACCAACAACTGCCATTGGGCAATTAGAACACCTAGGCCGTGTATGTACTGCTAGAGTCGGTGTGGGGATTTGTTATTACTTTGGACCTCCTTCACATGATTCCCACACCACTGCATTGGTCAACCAGAAAGTAATGGAGCAGCTGACACGAAAGATAACACAAGAGGTTATAAAGAGATCGAGACGACAATTCAACCAGTGATTAGAATCTCTTGGTTTTTCCCAGCAAGTTGCTCCCGCTGAGCCACATGCAACACCTTTTGCTATTTGTGTTAGCACAACAGGGAGTTTTGCTACTATTGTTGCTCCAAATTTATTAGGAGCGGAGACTCACATTGATTTTCCTAATTAGTGTGAGTTGTATGTTTTGGAGGATCCTCTTTGACTAATGGCCATTGAGAAAGTTTTTGAGGGGGTTCAACCATACACCACATGCACATGCAGGATGATTGGTTAGGGTGGTGGTTGAACAGATTCGAGATGTTGATGCTCGAGTCCTTATGCCTACTGCAGAGATTCAGTTTGTAGGGTAGGCCCTCAAAACTTTCATTGCATGGCCGAGACATCTTATGAAGTCTGTTTCGACGAAGGTATATTATTTACCTTTTTTCTATTATCAAATTATGTTTCTTTTGTAGGATATTGACAAACCATAGAGAAAACCAAAAAAAAAAGGTTAGAATCCCTACGTGATGTGATTGCAGGCTTGCTTGATTTGGCTAAGGACCACCAGACTGAGCTTGCATAGGTGCCGTGGGATGCTAGTGTATTTGGCAAGGAGAGCATTATCTTGTTGTATATATACTTCAACGATGTGTTGGAAATAAGCAGTGGCAATCGAATGCTCAACATGTCAGTTTTACAGTTACAGATGATCTAAGTACATTTTATTTGTAAGTTCATTAGCAAATTAAGTATTATTGATTTATAATTAACATTTATTTCTACATTTAAGATATGTGAATTACTTAAGTATGAAAAAGGGCATGCAGAAACATATGGTTTATTTAAGCCTTAAGCCATTCATAAGTTAAGGAATAAGAAAGAAGAATCCCAAACGTACATGTTCAGATGGATGAATAGTTCGAGGAAACAGATTTACATGGCACCTGTTATTCATCAATAAGTACAAGTTTAGAACTACTTTTAAATTATGTCATTGTTATCACTAATTGTTCCCCAATATAGGTCCCATTGGCAACTCTTGATCGTTTGTCCTATTGCCAATGTTACCTTGTGGTTATATTCTTGGCACAAGAACCCCATGAAAGAGATGTAGAACTTGGTACAAATGTAAGCTTTAGTATATAGCTTATTTGATTTCTACTATATATTATAAGTCTTAATCTTATAAAATACCTTACATTCATATGTTTTTTAATCAGTACTCATATCATATTTTGGAAGGTAGGCCCATGGTAAACTCAAACTGTAACACCCTAAGGGGCATTACCGTAACTAGGTCTAGATTTTAAAAAAACAAACTGAAAAAGGTAGAAACAACATACAAATACTACTCATAAATATAATTAAATATTATATACGAACAATACAATAAAAAAAAAAAACATACATGCCAAATGTAACTCATCTATCACCTGAAGGTATCGTACAAAATATAAAGAAGAATACAAAAACATAATATAAACTAGACTACGTTTTCTTGCACGTGACTCCAAGCTCCATCTACGCGTGTCTTCACCTGTATCTTGAAAAAGGGAAAACTTAAAGGAATGAGACATAATGTCTTAGTGAGTGCTTTAAGGACTCTACGGCTGGGTTAGACTCTTCTATTCGGACAACCTTCATTACTTATCTCTCATGGCTTTAGCCTCATTGGGTTTCTCATAATTATCCATACCTATGGTTGAGTCTACACCTTTCAACAGTCAATACTCCCTGTTAATTGCTCTCTCATTCTCACAACTATTATATTGGTTTACTATCTCATTCTTAACTTAAGAACTCACCCTCATTATTTATACTTTCTTACCCAAAACTCTCTTTAGAATTTACTCTTCTTCCTTTTAATATTCAAAGCTGTCCCTTAGGGTCAAGTCTAAGGTTACAGACATCCTAAAATACTCTTATTTCATTCTCTCTCTTACTTGTCTTATACCTTTCTATTACGCCATGAGGGAATTCACCCTTCCTCTATCTTATTCACAACTATTATTATCCAACTAGAACCCTCATAACACTATCCTAAGGTCTAGCCTCTCACTTATCCTTAAGGTAGCAAACACAATTCCAATTACAAGCATATAATTGTTTCACATTCTTTGTCTAGTAACTAGACATATACCTCGTTTTGTTTTATCAAACAGGAACGACACTCGTGCAAGATATGATCACATGTCCACAACTTTAACATTTCATCACAAGGCACAATTGCATTCTTACATAGAATTCACATAAATAGGGTCACATAGAATTCACATAATTACAACATAGCACACTCTAACATATCACACTATAACAAGATACATTTGCGTGCTATGTTCCTAAACCACTACTCATGCACATGTGATACCAACCTAAACTTTTCGGAAAGTAGACTAGGAGTAAATGCAGGCCATAAGAAGCGTCATCGGTACCGATGCCTTCGGCTTTCGCACCCTCAACTAGCATGATATCCCCCGGTGACTAGTCAGGGTTACCCAGTTTTGCCAGTACGCCCTGGCTCCATGGGATCAGCATGGACCATTGGAGTTTTCCCAACCGGATAACCCCCAAGGCTAAGGTTAGACAACCCATCACGGCCTCCACCAGCCAGATTCCTACATACTTTCCTCATCACATAACTCAAATGTTATGATGCATGGTCACAAATAATGCTTACAACTTTTTATAGACTTTTATCATGAAACATTGACACAATTTCATATCACACTCAGTTTCTTTCAAGGTAAATAATAATCATACAATATAACCTCAACAAGGCATAAGAAAACAAACAACAATGAGTTAAAAACTGCAAAGAGGAGCTCATAAACACAAAGAACAAAATAACAAAAGTCATATCCGCCCAGCAGGACGGAAGTCCCGCTCAGCGGTCCAGCGAACCCGCCCAGCAGGTCCGCGTCGGAACCAAACCCGCCCAGCGGGTATTTCACCCCTCCCAGCGGCTCTGCGTGCCTAGCGTAAATGCAGAATCCAATTTTTGAAGAAAAGTCGCCCAGTGACTATCTAATCCCGCCGGGCGGATCCGAGGTACTAATTTTAATTTATTTTTCCTATTGTCTTTGGGTTCTAAATGCTTCACGATAAATAATTAGATTCTTAATCACTCTTCTACATCGATAATTGGTCAATCTAATCTATAATTTCCTTACTCCTTCACAATCCCCTCAAAACCCATCAAATCCCTAAATTTAGGTATAAGGAGGGAAAAGATAAATAGATGAACAAGAACAAGGAAGGACATGGGGGAGAGCACTCACCTTTGTGGACATGCAAAGTTGAGTTTTAGGGTTTGGATTCTGTGGTTTCTATTCTTCCTCCTTCTCTTCCTCTTCTTCTTCTTTTCTTTTCCTCATTCTCTCTAACTTTTTTCTTCCTCTATTTTGTGACGGCTAAACCTAATCCTCCTTCTCTATTCCCTTCTTATAACATGTGGGTGTGTATGTGGCTTAGTGGGCTTTAGTCCCCTATTAGGCCCTAGATGCTTTTTTGGGTTGTATGATAATATTCCTACTAATTTATAATACTAAGGTATTAATAACAATAATAATAATAACAACAACAACAACAATAATAATAATAACAATAAATATAATAACAACAACACAACACAATAATAATAATAATAATAATAATAGGAAATATAATAACAATAATTCTTAAGACATCTTTTGTCTAATAACATATGAGAAGGGTTCTACTAAAAGCTACCTCGTGGTTTATTTCTAGTACTTGAAATTTGGGCTGTTACACAAACAAGCTTCAATGGATTCTCCTCAAGGTAAGTAGTTTACGATCCTGACTTTTAAAAACAAACTTTATTAGTTTTTATGTAAAACAATTACATGATATAATTACATTTCATATTGAATTCTTGTGTAATAAACAAAATGGAGCTTATGAGTGTGGCTATTACATGATGCTATGGATGTTGACCATAGTCCAAGAGAATATTGTGGATTCTTGGAATGAGGTAATATAATTTTATTTTAACAAGTTACATTGATTAAATTTTTTATTATTTATGATCTAATGTTACATTCTTATATATTGCAGTTATTCGACAACTTAGATCCATTGGGTGATGAGACAATTGTTGACATCAATTCACTTGGGCAAAGTTCTTGGTAGAATTTAGTAATAAATAATTTTTATCTTTGTTTAGAATGTATTTAGGTAGTTTAGAATTGCTTTAAGTGTGTTTAGGAGGTAGAATTAGTTGTTGTAAAACACAAAGATAATACAAGAAGGGAGGTTGAATTGTGTTATAGCAAATTTTTGCAAAACTTTTTTCAAACATGTATCGTCTAAAGGATTTGTTAATAGATTTTTAAAAATGTTATTGAGAGAAAGACGAATACTGAAAGAAAGACAGAAAAGCATAGAGAGTTATATTGGTTCGTCTCACCCTAGAGACTATATCCAGTTCTTGGTAACCACCAAGTTCCATTAACTTATCCAAGTTACAAGTATTCTTTTAACCAAGCCTCTTCAGGCTCACCCCAAGTAAACTTTAACTTGCCTCTCTAAGCAAAAACCCAAGTATTCTTTAAATCAAAGCCTCTTCAGGCTTCTACCGATTTCTTAAAGGAAAAGGTTGATAGTGAATTATCTCATTGAGTTTATCGTCCTAACAGACGAATATACAATGAAGTATAAATGAAAATTTTACAAGCAATGTATATGAATATTACAAGATTAGAGCTTTTCTCAAAAGATTAGAGATTTCTAATCAGCCAGCTAACTGACTTTTGAGACTGAGGTCTCTTTTCTATTTATAGGCTTTTCTAGAAAAATATTCGTTGTAAGTGCTTTGCAGGAGACAATCTTCGTCCATTGAAAAAAGTCTTGAAGCATTAAATACAACATTTAATGCCTTTCACCAACTTGTTACTTTGATAAGGTAAAGCAGTTTGCTTATCTTTACCATTCTCGTACTCAATCTTGTAGCAGTGGACATATATGCTTTTCTGTTCTGACATCCGCACGCACATTCCTTCTTTTACGCATAAAGTGAACTTTCCTTGAGATTAAGTGTGTAGACTTCATTTATTTTGAGGTTGCTTACGCTTTTACAAACAACTAGTGTGCAGATTGTTAGAACATCATTTGAAAGCTTGTTAGTTACTGAATCTTTTTAAAATAAAGATAAAGACGGTATAAGCTCAAGTGATCAGACGATCAAGCAATTTTCGAGTCACTAGACGATTGATTGAAAAGCTCTTTTTTAACTGTTTGCTATTATCAAAATATTTGAGGATTATAAAATCGTCCTTTATTTTAACAATCTCCCCTTTTTTGATGATGACAAACATCTTTACTATTCATAGAACGTTTTATATGAAAAACCCTTTTGTAATGGTAATTTTAGTTTAGAAAGCATTTTTCATACAGATATACTTCAGTTAATCAGATGCAATATCAGAGAGAAATATAACTAAGTTTAGTAAAGGAAATATAACTAAATGAAACCAGACAATATTCATACGTAAAAGAAAATTTCAGTGTATATATAAGAAAAATACTCATACTCCTCCTACAACTGATCTTCCTTCTGCTCTCCGCCTTTTTATTCTTTTCTCCTTTCTCCCCTTTTTGGCATCATCAATCAAAAGATTCTGAGTCTGACAGTGTGGATGATGAGCCGAGTTCACTCTTGAGGCGTTTTTCCAACTTGGATAGTAGAGCTTCTACACGTTTACGTTTCTTGTGTTCCTTGACCAGATCAGCTTCAAGACGTTGGACGACGTGCTTCAATGCTTGGAATTCTTGTTTGATGTCTTAAGGTTCTGGCGCAGGGACAAAGCTAGTGGCTTCATCTTCATTGGGTTCCTTTACAAAACATAAGTTAAAAACATATGGAACAGGGGACCCACAAAACCAAAAGTGGCCGCAGGGTAGGAAAACTTCAAAAGTATTTCTGTCTGTAGAGAAGAAGATGTAAGTCTTGGGGTAGTTTATTGTGAGTTGATTGTTGGGGTTGGATGTACTGGTGGAAGGTGATGGGGAGACTTACATCTAGTGACCTGTTGGACGGATGACAGCTTTATGGCTTAGAATATTTTTCTCTTCCGCAATTAGACTTGAGAAGTGGTTAAGAGCTTCAACATGTTCTTATAGTCTTTTCCGGTCTGAGCTTCGTAGAGTTTGTTTTCCTTTAAGGATAGCCAGCTGTGTAGGTGAAAGCGCTCTGTTTTGGATCATCAAGTGTCGTCTGGGGTCGCGTCTGAATTTGGGCTATTTTCCTTTTCTCATAGACAGGTTTTGACACTGGATTGTCTTCTAGCCACAAATGTGGAAAATGGTCCATGGCTTCATCAGAAGCGGCATTTGAGTGGTCGTTAGCCTAGGCGAGCCTAACTCAAGGTCTGGACACCTTCTCTCGCAAATTGCGTGCTGTAAAGAGATAAGCATTTTCTCTATCGAGAAGTTGTTCATCACCCTTCCCAACTCCCAGTCATCATCACCAATCCACCATTCTTCAACGTCTAGATTGTCTTCTAAACGAATGGTGAGAGGATAAGTCTTGATCTTTCTATGGTAGAACGGATAAATTATCTTAGGCTTGTAACGATATGTTCTACACATGATCAGATACTCAAAATAGTTGCATTTTAGCATAAAAGGGGATGTGTGGTAGAGAATCCCGGGTTGTCTCCATACTTCACGTCCAGGTGGGAATCTGGTTCTGGTTGAAGGAGGGTAGACGAAGATTGGAGCGTCTGATAAAGTGTTGTACCCTTCCTCCTAGACATATGGAGTGATGTGGGGCTCATATGAAAGTGTTGGGGTAGTTGCTTCTTCAATATCAGGGAACTTCTCAGCATACCCATGGCGCACCAATAGTGGCCATTCTTTAGTGATGAGAGTTGTCCACGTCCTTGGGTTATTTACTTCGCCCAGTTCGTAATTGACAAGAGCTTGAAGGATCTCTAGGTTGAAGGGCTTTGGAAGCTGAAACTCTTTTGTTTTGCCAACACTTTGAGGCTCATCCTCTTCGAAGTATGTGACTTGTCACCTTTGAAGTCTTTCATACAGAGGAATTTCTGAACGGTAGAGTTCTGGTGAAACTTTGTCTATCATAGTTTCAGATCCTCTAGACAATTGGCTTTCTCCTTCAGGTAAATTGAAGGAAATAGCCCTTGCAGGCTGATCAATGCTTGGTGTAGCTCTCAGGTCTATTGAGGTAGCAGTGACGTCCTCTTGAGTAAACAACTCTTGCTCATCAGGTTCTGCAGCAGCTGTTTGCAGCAAATGCTTAATAACAAATTGAAGCACCGCTTCCTCCATCTGCTCTTGCTCTTCCTTAGCAAGCTTCTCTTCATTTGCCTTATTTTCTTCTCATCCCTTTTTGATTCAGCTCTGGCTCTCTTTACCTGCTTTTCCTCTTGAGCTCGAGTCTTAAGAATGGGAACCTTTTTGGAAGGTTGGGCAAAGGCAATGGGTTTAGAGGTAGTAGGTGGTGGAGGTGGTTGTTTTGATGGAGGTTCAGGGATGGTTGTGATGGTGGTTGTAATTAAAGTGTTAATAGGAAGGTCATCGTCTGAGTCAGGTTGAGGAATTGGTTTGAATCTCAGACAAATGGTTAGTGGCTTTTGTTTTTTGTTAGAGGAAGACAGTTGTGGTTGTGTTTGTGGTTGAGGGTCTTTTAAAGATGGTCTCTTGATGGGTAGTTTAGGTTTTTGAGGTTTGGTCTGTTTGGGTTGAGGTTGAGAAGGTTGAAGTTTCGTCTGGGGTGGAGGTTAAGCAGATGTAAAACCAGCAGAAGGATTGGCAGACGATCCAACTCGAAAGGCAGTTCCAACCATTTCTTCAGGAGGTTCTTCCTTGATTAGAGCCAACTCAGGATATTGGGCTATGTATCCAGAAAATAAATGGGCTATCCTCATCTTTCTGATTATTGATATGTCAATCTCAGAACCTTGCTTCTTTTTTTCCCATCCAGACTTATTGACGCCTACCAATCTGATGATATCAGTGAAGAGCATGGCATAGGGAATAGGATACCTCTATTTGCCTTTGGATCTCTCTTTTGATTTGGTGAGGCATGAACGCCAGTTATCTAACATTAGAGCCGGCAAGTTGACCTTCTAAGTCGTCAACATCTTATAAATGCAGAATCTGTCCTTGGAGGATATGTTATCCTTTGAGCCTTTTCTTAGCAAGATAATATGTAGAAGGACGTTGTGGATGAGTCTACATTCTGGTTTCATGTTTAAAGAGTATAGAAACCTCTTCAGAACATCCTTGTTTTCAGTTTGGGCCCTGGGGTTTCCATATAAGGCCAAGTCGACTATTTTTGGGGTAATGACCTTCTCCTAGTCTTCTGTGAACAAGTCACCTTCTTCCTTGTAGCTAGACGCTGTAGTAATGGTGTCTGTTGAGATGATGATGGCTTGATTATCTACGGTTCTAGGGATGGTTCCATTTACCTCAGATGCCGAAGCCCAGAAATATGCATACGGTGCGTGATACCAGGCAGTATGTTTTTGAACAAAAGATGCCTATCCAATGTTGTCTATGTACATTCGTAAAGGGAATCCTTCTTCTTCAAGTTTTTTCAGATCGACCCATTTTCTAGCAATGAAGTCACCTTTCATAGGGGCAAGTTGTTTCTGGGTGGCCATGAATGCAGGTTTGAGAGGTTGAGAAAACTAAGAATGAAAGCGAGAGAAAGAGTTTGGGTGCAGAGAGTATGAAGGGTTTTCAGAGAGTGTAAAGAACAAGAAAGAGTGGTTATTTTGAATATATGAGAAGTTTGAAAGTATTGAAAGGACGTGTATTTATGATGACTTGATGTGGTAGGGAGGACAACGTACATTTCTTGGGAGGTTATCGATGAGTAATCATAAGGGGAAAGATTAGACAGATACATAAAAACTCTACATATTCAGGGAAACACGTGTTAGTAAGACGGAGCGTAATAATAAAATGTAAGATGATATAGCATAAGATGAAAGCTTTAAAAAAAATGATAAGACGACGCATGTAAGGCGTTTTACTTATGAAAAGGTTTCATGTGTAGGTTTTCTATGATAAAGTTAAAGCGTTTTTCAGGTAAAGCTTTTGTAAAGATGTTAGCCCATTGATGATCTGTATCAATAAATTAAATATTGAAAACACCTTTTAAACATAATCACAAATAAAATTATGTCTTATTTCTATATGATTTGCTTTAGAATGTTGAATAGGGTTTTTAGATAGATTGATTGCACTAGTATTGTCACATAACACTGGAATGTTATGCTTAAGGCTAGAGTAATCATCAAGTTGATATTTTACCCTTAAAAGCTGTGAGCAACAACTAGCGGCTGATATATAGTCAGCTTCAGCAGTAGAGAGTGCAATTGAGTTCTACTTCTTACTAGTCCAGGATATAAGACATGGTCCGATGAAGTGACATCCACCACTTGTGCTTTTCCTTTCAATTCTGTCATTAGCATAGTCTACATCACATTATCCTACTAACATGAAATTTCTATTTTTCTCATAGAACAAGCTTAGGTTAGAGGCACCAACAAGATATTTAAAAATCCTTTTAACAACTTTCAGGTGAGACTCTCTAGGGTCAAATTGAAATCTAGCACATAGACAAACACTATGCATGATATCTGGTCTGCTGGCAGTCAAATAGAGAAGTGAGTTAATCATACCTCTGTAGACAGTCTGGCTTACCAGTTTACCTGATTCGTCCTTTGTCATGACAACAGACAGATGCATTGGTGTGCTCATAGGTTTTGATACATTCATCTTATACTTTGAGAGTAGTTCTTTGGTGTATTTTTGTTGATGAATGTAAATACCTTTCTTCTCTTGTTTAACTTGTAGGCCAAGAAAGAATTTTAATTCTCCCATTATGCTCATTTCAAATTCACTCTGTATCAAATCTTTCCATCTTCATTAAGCTTATTGAGAAATACCCATCTTGTTCCAATGATGCTTTTATGTTTTGGTTTAGGAACAAGGATCCACACATCATTTCTTGTGAATTGATGTAGTTCCTCTTGCATAGCTATCACCCAATCATCGTCTGACAGTGCTTCTTCAATAGTCTTTGGTTCGATTTTTGAAACTAGAGTTCAAGGAAGACCTTGTCTTTACATCTTTAGTCTATTCTCCAATGATTTGATCTTAAGGATGATAGGTAACGAACTTCAAGTCCTTGTGAGATTCTTTCGTCTGATTTTTAGTTTGCCGTTGTTGAGAAATATCTTTTGATTCCTTTACTTCGTTTGTTCTTATTGGATCAGACGATCCTATCTGTAAGTCTACAAGATCTTCTTCTAAATCTGATAGTCTCCTATCAAGGGTTAGTGTATCATTGCATTTAATATGAATGGATTCTTCTACAACAAACGTTCTAGAGTTAAATACTCTAAATGCTTTTGATGTATCAGAATATCCTAGAAAAATACCTTTATCAACCTTAGAGTCAAATTTTCCCAGTTGATCTCTAGTGTTGAGAATATAACATTCACATCCAAAAGGATGAAAGTATGAAATGTTGGGTCTTTTACCTCTCCACAATTCATAAGGAGTCTTATTAATTAATAGTCTAATCAATATTTTATTTTGAACATAGCACGCTATATTTACAACTTCTGTCCAAAAGTACTTAGGAATTGAATTTTCACAGAGCATGGTTCTTGTCATCTCTTGTAGAGTTCTGTTTTTCCTTTCAACTGTCCCATTTTGTTGAGGAGTTCTCGGTGAGGAGAAGTTGTGAAAAATTTCATTCTTTTCACAAAAGAATTTGAACTCGGCATTATCAAATTCAGTTCCATGGTTACTTCTAATTGCAGTAATACAAAAACCTTTTTCATTTTGAACTCGTTTACAGAATATTTCAAACACATTGAAAGACTCATGTTTGTGGGTTAAGAAATAAACCCATGTATATTTAGAATAGTCATCAACAATAACAAAACTATACTTTTTCCTGCCAAGACTAAGAGTTTTTATAGGTCTAAACAAATCCATATGCAACAATTCTAATGGTCTAGAAGTGGAAACAACAGCTTTGGATTTAAAAGAGGTTTTAATTTGTTTTCCTTTCTGACATGCTTCACAAAGAAGATGAGTTTTTCAAGAAATCTCAGGCAATCCTTTTACTAAACTCTTTTTATATAGTTTCGAAATATGTTTCAAATTGATATGCCTAAGCTTTTTATGCCAAATTCATTTTTCATCTTCTTTGGTTATTAAACAAGTAACATTTTGTTTGTTCAGATCATCAAACTCAATCTTGTACAAATTGTTATGTCTTTTGGCAGTAAAAAGAATAGATTCGTCATTTCTTTTGACTATACATGATTCCTTGTTAAAGGACATAGCAAATCCATTGTCTCAAAATTGACTTATACTAAGTAGGTTATACTTTAGTCCTTCAACACTTAAGACATTATCTAAAGATGGAAGAGGAGGCTTACCAACTTTACCTATACCAATGATTTTTCCTTTTCTATTTCCACCAAAAGAGACCATTCCTTCATGTGGTTGGATGTCTAGGAACATAGACCTTTCTCCTGTCATGTGATGTGAACATTCACTGTTCAAGTATCAAAATGAATCCATCCTTTTTCCTATTAAGGATATCTGCAATAGGAATCATTTGAGATTTTGGTACCCAAATGTTTTTAGGTCCTTTTGTGTTAGTCTCAAGGGTCTTATTTGACCTTTGCTTCCTTTTGTGTTGACACCTTTGAAGTGAGTGTCTAGATTTCCCACAAAAGTTGCAGAAGGTTGAATAAGATTTAGAAGATGATGGTTTAGAATCTTTATCTTCTACAAACCCTATGCCAAATTTGTCAGATGGAGGTTTTCTATGTTTTAAAATTAGTTGAAGTTTTGAAGATCCATCCACAAATTTAGCCAGATCATGTTTCAGACTAATGACTTCTTTCTTTAGTTTGTTAACTTTAGAGAGAAGCATTGTCTTTTCAGGATCTGAGGCTTGACTCTTATGCATTCTCTTTAGATCTTTCTTGAGTATTTTGTTTTCTAAAATAGCTTCTTGATACTTTTTGTTAAAACTAAAGGCTGGATCCAAAAAGGGGGGTGAATTGGATCTTTCAAAAATTTCAAAAATCCCCAATTTCTTTTCAATAGTAAATAACTAGATTTTTCAAAAACTTTGAATCTTATTGACTTGGTTATATGAATGAAATAGGATCGGATCAATTTATTTTGAACTTTTCTATGCAGAGAGACTCATGATTTTAAATACAAGTGATCAAGATTCAATATGCTAGCAAGAGAGTAGTGGACAGAAAAAGAGGAAACAAGATTTATATTGGATCAATCATTACCACTATGATCTATATCCAGTTTCCAATCAAACCGATTGGTGTTATCACTAAGTAATTCAAATGTTTACAAATACTATGCAAAAAAAATAAGAATTACAATCAAATAAACCGCACAATCAAGTTTTTTAAACCCTATCAAGAAAAACTTCAATCCTTTCTTATGGAACTCTACCACAAGGAAGATTTGAGAGACACCCTCTCAAGAACGAAAGTCAAATTAAAAGAAGGTTAGATATCACCTTGGTTTGTGATAGATGGAAAACAATGAAGAACCAATCAAACTTCATCCAAGAAAAGACTTTTCTTTATTCTCAAGGTTGATGCATCATGAGCTCTTTGATTTTTGATCCAAAACATGTAATGAAGATGAAGAGTAATATGAATTCTCTCTAGAAAAGCTCTCACTCAAATTTAGAGAATTGAAGTTGTATTGAAATTATGTAGAAAGACTCACTAAGGTTCACTTTATATAGAGAGTTTACTGGAATAATTAGTTATTTAGACTTGTAATCAGTTATTTTGTTATTAGAAATATAGAAATAGGAGTTTTAATGGATTTAACTAGTTATTTTCGTTTATAACTAGTTAAAACAGCATGTTTGCGTTTTATTCTTTGTTGGAATAACTAGTTACATAGCTTTGCAACTAATTATTTTCGCATAAGACAAAAATAGCTTTATATTATGTTACTGGTTACAGAATTATATAACTAGTTACAGCAGAAATAACTGATTACATAATGTTGTAACTAGTTAAAACAGAAAACATGTAACTAATTACATATCATTGTAACCAGTTAAAATAGTGTAAATTTCTACTGTTTATGTGAATTCAAATGAGTTTAACAAATTACAAAACTAATTTAACCGATTAAATGGTTTTTAAACATAAGATTGAATTGTTCTAATTCTTTAATATGTAGCTTTCATTTCCTTTCAATTTAAAATAATGTTTTATCCAATTATTTTCTTTAAACTCAATTTTAGACTTATAAAAACATGTTTCCACTTTGTTAAACCTTTAACTCTTAAACTTTAAGCTCATCACCATCAAACCATCACTTTTGTTTGTATTTCTTATACTCAAAAGCAATCATGTGAGAATTGGCAAAAAGAGTGTCATATGACATTTTTTCTTCATCATCAAACTGAGATTCACAACTATCAGACTTATGCAGATTATTTTTAGAGATAGATTTACCTTAGATGTTAGTTGCTCAGTATTTGCCATGAGATAGATGTTGGCCTTTTCATCATTTGAATTGCTATTGTTGTTGTCTAGATCTTTCCATGTGGCTAGAAGATTCTTCTTTTTGTTTCTTTTTTTGAACTCCATCGTCTTTTCAATTTAGGGCATTCAGCCTTTATATGTCCAGGCATTTTGTACTCGAAACATATAATTTCGTTGTTTTCTTCTTGAGGAGGTTTCCTGTATCTGTTGTCCTTCTTTTTGGAGGATTGCTTGAATCTCCCTTTCTTCTTGAGCATCTTCTTGATTTTTTTGGTTATGAGAGAGATCTCATCATTTGTAGAGTAGCTGGAGCTTTCATTTGAGCTCTTAGATTCATTAGATTGAACCTTCAGGGCTTTGTTCCTAGCTTTCGTCTCAGTCTTTTCATTTGCTCTTCGACTCGATTTTCCACTTTTTAGAGCAATAGGGTCATTATTTTTTATTTTATCTCTTTTAAAGAGATGAACTTCATGGACTCTTAAGGCTCCCAATAACTCATCTAGAGTTAAACTCTTCATGTCTCTTGCTTCAGCTATATCTATAGCCTTGGGTTCCCACACTTTTGGAAGACTATCCAAGATTTTGAGAATATTCTGAGCCTTAGAAAACTTAACACTGAGACTCTGAAGTCCATTGAGAATTGTTTGAAATCTTCCAAATATCTCATCAATAGTTTATGTCTCTTTCATGGTGAACATCTCATAGTGTCTTTGAAGAGTTGTTGCTCTTCTGAGACGAACATCTTCTGCTCTTTCATGTGTTATGCATATAGCATCCCACATTTCCTTTGCAGTTCTGCAACTGCAAAATTTGTTATATTTAGTTTTTGATAAAGCACAGGTTATAATATACCTAACTTTTGCATTTTGCTGTAGCATGTTGAAGTCATCTTGATTGTATTCATTTTCTGGCTTTGTTACAACAAGATCTCCATGCGTTACGATTCTCCAGATGTTATAATTGGTGGATTTGATGTACATCTCCATTCTGTCTCTCCAATATGCATAATCTTCTCCATTGAAGGCTGGAGGCCTTGATAATGAGGTTCTTTTAGGAATGAACTGTCTTTCAAGGTTTGCCATGCGGATCTTTTCCTCTGACACTTGTTAAGGTGCTCAACCCTTTAGCAGCTGAGCTCTAATACCAAATTGTAAAACACAAAGATAACACAAGAAGGGGGGTTGAATTGTGTTATAGCAAATTTTTGCAAAACCTTTTTCAAACACATATCGTTTGAAGGATTTGTTAATAGATTTTTAAAAATGTTATTGAGAGAAAGACAAATGCTAAAAGAAAGACAGAAAAGCACACGAGAGTTATACTATTTCGTCTCACCCCAGAGACTATGTCTAGTTCTTGACAACCACTAAGTTCCACTAACTTATTCAAGTTACAAGTATTCTTTTAGCCAAGCCTCTTTAGGCTCAACCCAAGTAGTCTTTAACTTGTCTCTCCAAGCAAAAAGCCAAGTATTCTTTGAATCAAAGCCTCTTTAGGCTTCTACCGATTTCTTAGAGAAAAAGGTTGATAGTGAGTTATCTCACTAAGTTTAACGTCCTAATAGACGAATATATAATAAAGTACAAATAGAAATTTTACAAGCAATGTATATGAATATTACAAGATCAGAGCTTTTCTCAAAAGATTAAAGATTTCCAATTAGCCAGCTAACTGACTTTTGAGACTGAGGTCTCTTCTTCTATTTATAGGCTTCCTAGAAAAGTATCCGTTGTGAGTGCCTTGCAATAGACAACCTTCATCTGTTGAAAAAAATCTTAAAGCATTAAATGCAACATTTAATGTCTTTCACCAACTTGTCACTTTGATAAGATAAAACAGTCTGCTTATCTTTACCATTCTTGTACTCAATCTTGTAGCAGTGGATATATATATGCTTTTTCGCTTTGACATCCGCACCCACATTCCTTCTTCTGCTTATAAAGTGAACTTTCCTCGAGATTAGGTGTATAAACTTCATTTATTTTGAGGTTGCTTACGCTTTTACAGACAACCAGTGTGCAGATCATTAGAACATCGTTTGAAAGCTTGTTAGTTACTAAATCTTTTTAAAATAAAAATAAAAATGGTATAAGCTCAAGTGATCAAACGATCATGCAATTTTCGAGTCACCAGACGATTGATTGAAAAACTCCTTTTTAACTGTTTGTTATTATCAAAACATTTGAGAGTTATAAAATCGTCCTTTGTCTTAACAGTTGTACATAAAATTTATATGTTTAGAATGTATTTAGTTAGTTTAGAATTGTTTGAAATGTGTTTATGATGTACTTGTGTATATAAGTATGAACAAATGTGTATAAATAATATTTATTGATGATATTTTCGATTTAGTATATTTAAATATGATTCAATTGTTTGCCTGGGTCTGCTTTTACTTTTTAGGTTGGGAAATTTAAAAAAACAAACAAAATGTTAAAACAAAACATGACTTTCTACATCGGTTAAAACTTTAACTGACTTTTGACATCATTGAAATTTGTAAACCAATATAGAAAGTCATTTTCTACATCGGTTAATATCTAAACTGATGTAGAAATGTGTTAATTTCTACACATATAAAATGACTTTCTATATCAGTCATAGCTTGAACCGATTTCTACATTGATTTGGTTTTGAACTGATGTAGAAAGTGAAACCTTTCTACATTGGTTTTGTGTCCAATATAAAAATGTCCCACTTTCTACATCGATTAGATCTACATCGATTCAAGAACTGATGTAGAATCCCCAAAACAACCGATGTCGAAAGCCTCATTTGTAGTAGTGTCTTATTCTAATTAACAAAATTTCATTTGTTCGTTGATTAAAAAATAATGTGTTGTCCATTAAAAATAAAGAGACAAAAATCAAAATAGCCAATAAAAAATAAACCACAAAAGATTAAATTAGTTTAGTTCATATTCGATATTATTTTCGATTTGGTTGAAATCAAACGACCATTTTTATGATTGAATTAAATAGTTTTTTACACAAAATTAATTCAAAGTGAATCTCAACACCCCTAATAAGATGGTGAAGGCGACGATGGAAACTCAATCATGTCTCCTACCATGGGAAAGTGTCTTGATGTTGTAAGATATATTATTTTTTAAATTGATGGCTAGTACTTTTTGTTTTTCGTTTTCCCTTTCTACTCCTTCTCTTTCTTGATTACATTTTTCACTCTTTCTTCTTCATTGGTGGCCCTCCCCCCCTACCGTTTGTAGGACACTGGCAAACCAGCGCAACTTTATCGCCACAGCTAGAGAACAACCTTTGTTTCAAACACACTTTCCTAATTTCAAGAACAACTATGATTCAACAATCCAAGTGTAACAATCAGATCGCAGGAACAAGATGATTGGAGCATTTCAGATTGCAAAAATGTATAGATGAAAAAATGAAGTACAAATCAAATCCAAAAAAAAGGAGCCGTGGAAATCAGATGGAGAAATCAAATGTTAGATATAGAAACAAATCTAGAGCTCCAACGGTTTTATCTTTGCAGGTTCATCATCTTTTCACACTAGCAAAAAGCTCCAGCAAAAACCTACCTCCTAGCAACGACACTACATTTTGTCTTTGCACTCACACTAGTAGGGAGCCTCGACGTCGCCATCACGTTTGCGCCCACAGGGAGCCTTGATGCTGCCCTCGCGTTTGTGCTCGTAGGGAACCTCATCGCGCTCCTCCACTTCCTCGATGTGCCAAATATAAGGAACAACTCACAGGGAGTCTCAATGCTGCCATGACGTTCACAGGGAGCCTTGACGCCATCATCGCGTTCACGCTTGCAAGGAGCCTCATTGTTGCACTCCTCCGCTTCCTCGAAGTGCTAATCACAAGGAACAACACTCCTCCATGGACTTCACTCTGTTGCTACTAGGATAGCCTCTAAAAGGAGAAATTAAGGTTACAATTTACAAAGAAAATCAAGAAAGAGAAAAGATAGAAAGAGAAAGAAGAAAAACAAAAAATATTAACCATCAATTTAAAAAATAATATATAAAATACTTTTCCATGGTGAAAGACAACACCGTAGTCTTCACCATAAAATTAGTGAATTACAAGAAAATGCAAGGTCATGAAAGGCGGATAGAACTTGTGAGATTTATTTTCAAATTCAAAAGTAAAATACTAATTTATTCCCTTCACAACACGCGCATGCACAAAAAGACATACTTTTTAGGAGAGGATCATATTCACTTTAATCTTTATTGAATTCTTTATTCTTTTGATTTTTTCTTTGGTTTAATTGCATTTTTTTATACTTTCATGTTATTATGTATTTTGTCCCTCAAGTCTTTTTTGGCACATTTTGCTCCATATTTTAAATTTTTGAGAAATTTGTTCATCTGTTAATTTATCATTTATTGTCGTTAATTGACTCTGATGTAACAATATTGATCGGTAACGTGATGCTCTGATGCTAATGTAATACCTTCACTTTTACTTATTTGAATTGTTTTTCTATTTATTCTGTATTTATTTCTGAAAATGGAAAAGAATCTCAAATTTTTTTCCACGGTTAAATTCAGAATGTTGACAGTTATCTAATCGTGATTTTTAATCATTTTTCTAAAATGGAGCCTAGAGAAATTTAAAAATGACAATTTTGCCCTTATTTCACAACATTAAGGGCTGGCATGAGAAAAATATTCAATTGACATTAAATATCAATTTGAGCTTAAAATCATGTCATATGCATTAAAATAAAATTTTGAAATTTTTTGAAATTTCAGTATATAATGACCAAAATGCCTTTAGGTGTTTAATAGACCAACCTACTATTGGTTCAACATTCAAAAATGGTGAAAATATTATTCTTAGTTCATTTTTAAGTAAAATATGTAATTTTAGAATTTTCATAAAATTTAGGTATTTATTGAATTAAAATGGATTTAATATGAATTTTCTAACTCTATAATATAAAATAAATCAATAAAAAATTTGAAAATAATTAATAAATATTAAAATTAATTTTTGATGAAAAATAATATATACTTTTAGTTTTACATTAAATTCATTATTTTGATATTAAAAGTTAATTTATTTAAATTTAAGCAATTTTATCTGTATCGACTAATTTAACTATACTAAAATTAGCACAGATAAAGTTGGGATAGCTCATGGGACACATGTCCAGCCTAATCCGAGATGATTCACCACCTATTATGTATATGTATCCCTAAAATTAATTAAAAAGAAAATAAAAAAGAAATTATGACATAATGGATGATGTCATCAATTGGACACCTAAGCCACTTCCTCCTCTATAAATACCCATGCATTTGAACAAATTTTCACCATCTCTCTCCTTCCTTGGCTGGCTGAAATTCCTATGAGGAATTTCTATCTCTAATTTGTTTTTACTTTGTTTTTATGTTAAAATTTTACTAATTTCCATCAACTAGTAAATTTGTCTTTCTAAGAGCTTAGCATTAATATTGCCATCAACTTGTCTCCTGTTCATCAACCATCTTTGAGGTAATGGGAGGAGTAAGATTGGTTCTAAATTATTGTCACTCTGCATGTTGGTAGGAAAGGTTTTCTCCTAAATCTTTCAAATGTTTAAATTTACTACGTTTCATTATAATAACGTTCAATGTTATATTTTAATTAAGTTGTTATGCTGCCCAATTTAGATAATTAAAATGCACTTATTAAGTAGTTATACTGCTCAAATTTAGATAAGTATAGTATAATTGCTAAATTGTTATGTTGCTCAAATTTAGATAATTATAGTAGAATTACTAAACTATTATACTGCTCATGTTTAGATAAAATTTCTAAACTATTATATTACTCAAATTTTGATCGTTAAATTGTTATATTGAAAAATTTTAGTAACACTAAAATTAGTTTAGTGAAAATAGTAGGAGGAACAATAATAATCTAAATTTATAAATTCATAAAATTAGAGGATACATTAAAATCATTCTGAGTTATTTATGAATTTATTTTTATAAAACTATTATAGAGATTTCAGTTCAAGTTCTCCTTGTTCAGGTAAGATCTAGACATACTAAGAGACGACCTGTAAAATTTTTATAATTTTTAAAGTTTCTTTACTATTTCTAATTGTGCTCTATAAGTACTTATGGACACTTTTCACTTAAATATATTAAATTACAAAATTTTTTGAAAAATTCTAAAAATTCATGATAAATTTCTAATTATTTTTCTAGGCTTAAAAATTATTTTTATGAAAAATTTTGACCATTTTATGATTTATTTCTTAATTATCCTTTTTTGTTCTAAATTTATGCTTTTATTTTTATTGAAATAATGATTATGTGTTTTTTTTTTTTGGGGTAATATGTAATATACTAATGGATTCAATCTCTACAATATAGTATAGAGATATTATAAATAATTATGTTGGTACTCAATTTAAATGAGACAGAGAAGAACCTTTACTTGAAACTTAGAAACTGATAAGTTAGTAAGTAATGTAAAGTAAGAGATATGCAGTGACATGATACTCTGTTAGGAAAGATATAATTTGGTGCACTGCGAGATGAAGGTAGGGACCATTATTAAGGTCTAGAGGGTATGGTATCGAGCGATAAGCATCCTAATAGCTAAGGTAACGCTCTTGAGCTGAGACAATTATTTAACCAACTTGATAATCGTAACATCTACGCAACATCTATAAATGGATGTCTTGAACTATTATTTTGTTCCTCAATGATGATGAGAACTGTACCATGTGATGTTGAGAGAGGTATATGTACTCCTAGTCACTTTTCGGTTCTGTTGAGAACTATTACTCACTAATGGAGAATATGGATCCATATTAAGTCAAGGGTAGTCTAGTACAACTTAGAATAAGCACTAGGTTCTCCTTTGTTGTCAACTGTGTTTGAAATGTATTTTATGGTAGATTTCCTACCATGCATGTAAAAGTGATTTTAGAACAAATCACCCCACTCCATTGTTTTTCTTCCATGTATGTTTGATTGTGATTATTGAAGACGATGAAAATGCCCAGTGATGCTAAGGATGAATCAGAGGACACCATACGAACAAGGATCTATAGACTTAGTTTATAGTATTACTTTTTTTGTATGAGGGTTAGGGTAGATTGATATTGCTCTGTATAGGATTTTTTTAATGTATATATTGGGTTAGTTGGGTCTATCTTTTGATGTAATTTTTTTCTTTTCTATATTTAGTTATTTTCTTTTATGATTGATATGTATTACGAAATCATGATATATATATGTGTGTGTATTTGTATGTGTGTGTATACAAACTTTATCTTCTATTTTTTACTCCCATTTTCAAATTTCGTTAAATTTAGAAATTTTTTATTATAAAAATCAAAAAAATCTTACTCGCATTTTTATCAACTCAAACTTAATAACTAAATAAGTAATTAAATAAATATGAGTTATGTTCAATGTGAACGGGTGTTGCAGTTGATGTTATACTAAGCGTGGCACTGACATGGACTGCTAACAATGTCGTTGACATGACACTAACATGTTGATGTGACGTTGATGTGCAATATTATTTTGAAAGTAGTGAGCAAATAATGCAATTAAGTCTTTAGAGGTGAGACTTAAACCATTACTACCATCAAAACTACTAAACCATATGACTTGTTTGATTTATAAATAAAAAATATTTATATATACCATTATTGCATTTGTTAGTTGAACTTTTGGTTCTCGAAAATGACCATTGAGTGAATTTTAATTTTATTTAATATTGAAATTTATTATTTCAATTTAAAAAAATAAATAAAATATAAATATTATAATATTAAAATAAATAATACAGTATAAGTGATGTAATGAAAAAAGAATAGAAAGATAAGAAGAAAATAGGATAGAAAAAGAGATGAAAAGACAGTCAGAGTATGTTACTACTTATTGTATGAAAAGTATTAAAATTAAGATGATTATTTTATTTATTAAATATTTTTTATTTTAATCATACAAATTTATAAATTATACAAATTTATTTATGAAATTATATAAAATTATTTATTAGTTAAATTAAGATGATAACTTAATTATATAAATAATTTATTATCTTAATTTATCATCTTAAATATTACGCCCCATTAAAGGTTTATTAAATTTGTTTAATTAAATTTAAAATAAAAATATTTAATGAATATTTAATTGGATTAGGTTGTGACAACCCAAACTTATCCTCCTCAAAATACATCGGATCTAATTTCTTAAAGTCAAATCCATCAAAAATTCATTCGAGCTGAGTCTACAAGTCATGAACACCTTTAGGGAAGAGGAAAGCATAATTAAATTAGTTATCTTCCACCCTTTGTTTGAGATTGAAATAAGGAGGGAAGTAACAAAATGTACATGAGACTCACTAAAAATTAGTCCCCTACTGCAAGATGTTAAATTAAATTGTTCACAACTCTCATTTTTTGCCTCTCATTTCAATCATTGCCTACGTTCATCATCAAATATAAAAATTGTTTTACTTATTTTTATTTGAAAAGTTGCTTTCTGAAATAAAAATATTTAATAAATAAATTTATAAAATTTTGTATAATTTAACTAATAAATAATTTTATGTAATTTAATAAATAATTTGTATAATTTATTAGTTAATAAATAATTTTATATAATTTATAAATTTTGAATAATTTAAATAAAAATATTTAATAAATAAATTCATCATCTTAACTATTAATATTTGGTCATATAATAAATATAAACATAACCACTTTCTCTTTCATCTCATTTTCACCCTATTTTTTTTATATTTTTTATTTTTTCCATCACATCACTAATACTATATTATTTCTTTTAATATTATAAAATTTATATTATTTTTTATTTTAAAATTAAAATAATAAAGATTTGATATTAAATAAAAATTAAATTCACACTAAGGTCATACTTGGAAAACCAAAAGTTCAATTAACAAATACAGTAATAATATATATATATATAATATTTTTTATTTATAAACCTAATAAGCCAAATAGTTTAGTTACTTACATAGTAGTGAAAAAGGAAGGAGTCAACGACAATGGATGACTAACGGATGAACAAAATTCACAAAATTTTAAAATAGGTGGGTATAGTGAAGAAAAAACTTAGGAGTAAAATGCGCAAAATTATGAAAGCAAAAAATAAAATATGCAATTAACTCGTCTTCATTTATGAACAATTGACTTACCAAGTCAATCGCTAGGTCTCAGATTTTTGTTGGTTTATTGAAAGAAGGTTGAAAGGTGTGGGCGTTTGCCGTCTGGCTCAAGTAAGAAAGACCAGGTCGATGCTTGTGTTTGTTTGTGATTTTCGAAAAAGAACAAGAGAGTTAAAAAGTGGACAATGAATTGTGAAGATTAAAAGTTAGTAAATGCTTACATGATCACTTATAAAGTCATGTGTATTTTTCTTTTAATTTCGACCATTCAAATATGATTTAATGTACCCATTTGATATGCTTTTATATTCATATAATTGACAATTTTTTTAAAAAATTTCAAAACTCAATATGCATGACAATAATTGACTCCCATGGTGGAAATTGGAAGTTAGAGTTGGAGGAACCTTTGATGACAAAGAGTGTTCATATTTCCTTCATAAGACTCTTATGATGAAAATGACAGAATGGCCATTTGATATTGAGATTAACGTTAGCTATTTTGATATATCTTTTAATTTCAAAGTCGTCTTTATGCAGGACAAAGCTAATTGAGTAGCTACAAGGGTGGAAAGTAGAAATTGGAGAAACCTGTGGTGACAAGAGCGCTCATTTGTCCTTGATAACACTGTTGATGAAGTGACGAATAACCATTTGATTAATACTTATTTTAAAGTTTGTGTGTGGATCCTTGTATAAGAGTGAGGGAGATTTAATTTGTAAGTATGCTTAGCCTAAGTTGCGTGTTTGTCAAAAATTGCCTTGGGCTCAATTCAATACTTTCAAGTTGAAAAGGAGGGACCCATTCAAGATTAAAATCAAAGATCAAGGCAGGCGAACTCATGGAAAAATCCTTTAAATTTGGAAAGGAGAGTAAATTTCTTTCAGACACAATTCCAATCAAGGAATTTTCTGCAAGTAGAAGGGTCTCCAAATTGAAGAGTTGCCCGAGATTGTCTGGAAGATTTCCATTCAACTCATTTGACTTGAGTATCAATTTAACCAAGAATGATAGATTTCCCAAACTTGCAGGGATTGGACCAGAAAAAAAAATTAAAAGAGGTCAAGTACTTGTAGTTGTTCAAGTTGTCCTAACCAATTTGGAATGGGTCCTTTGAGATAATCACTACATAAAACCAAGGATTTAATTATTCTAAAATTTGGTAATGTTTTAGGTAGTTGGCTATGTATATGATTTTGGCTAAGGTCAACATGAGAGATGTCACAACTAAGATTGAATAACCAACTAGGCAACTCAGATACAAAATCATTGTCAGCGAGATTTAAAACTTGAAGTGAAGTGAAATTAGCATACTGAAGAAATGGATAGATGTTTTCAAGTTGACAACTGTCCCAGTGTAACTCTAATAGTGATGGGAGCATGGTCACTGATTGAAGCCAATCAATTTCCTTGCGAAGATGAACACCACCAAGGTTAAGATATTGCAATGAGGAAAGACGGGAAATCCAATGGAGATTTTCGACAAGAAGATCATAATTATATGATAAATCAAGATAATGGAGATTGGTAGAGTTTCCACACAAATGAGGAAGGTTACCTCTTTACAAGTCATCATATTTATGGCTACCCATTGAATTATATTGGATAGACTTGAAGTCATTGTTGCTCAAATCCAAGTGCCTCAAAAATTCAAGTTCCAGCAAAGTCAAGCTGAATTCACCTTTTAGGCAGTGTGATTTGTCGTCCTTCTCTCCATAAGCAACAACTTGAGGTGGATTTGTGTGACAAGGGAGACTGAGCTCAGTAACACTACCTGTGATATTATCACACTTTACTCCAGTCCATTGACAACAATCTAATTTTGGGAACCATGAGGAGAGCAAGCCTGAAGGATCTATGACTTCTGTTTTGAAGCGTAGGAGTGTGTTCTTGTCCTTCTCGTTCCAATGAATCTTCGAACTGTCCATAATAGAGTTGAACATAATTGTACACAGTAAGCAAAGTAAAAAAGACTTAATACTCGAGGGAGAGGCATCCATGATCACGCAAGAAGATATGTTGATGATGGGAAGGCATACAATTCACTACAAGTATTTATGTGGTTGAAGTAAGTCTTCCATAAAAGTGGACGTTGTGGAAATTAAATAGTAGTAATTAATTAATCCAATGGTTTTCGCTGTGTGTATGGGCACATGGAGTGGGGTTTAAAGAGGAAACTCTTTAGTTACTCCATATGATTGCATGGATCGGATATTTTTGTTTTTTAATTAAATTTTAAAAACACTCCATTAGTCTCTAATTTTATAAAAAGCTACTCGTTTTTGTCTTTATTTTATAATTCACTGTTGTTTTACACTAAAAAAGGCTAAAATAAATGTCATTTTGTAGAGTCAGACTAATAAAATTTAAGATTATTTTGATGTCGGCAGACTTTACCTTAAGACTTGAGGACTACTGAAAAGCATGAAAAATATGGTAAATTTGCTGCATATCCCCTGTTCCATCTGTATTCTTCAAATTCTGAGTCGATGGACCGTCTAATTTCTCCGCTATTTGATCTCATGATATGTACACATCTCATATGCACTGTCCTTTCAATATGTGAGAGTGACATTGAATTATTTTTTGTATTTTAAAATAATAATTTTTTCTATTTTTTTACTTTTTCACACGTGTCAATAAACACAATAAAAAACCTTTTAAATAAATTATCAAACTATTTATTGCCTGGTGAAAAGGGACTAGGGTAAAAATAAGTGTGTAAGAACTGATATGTACCAGTTCAAATTGAAAAACTGATCCTAAAAATAAAAAAAAATTAAACAAATCACTAATTAAAAAAATTAAAAACCAAAAAAATTATATTCTTTTGTTTTATTTGGTTTTCAATATTCAGTAATGTTTTAATTTGTGTATTGCACAGAATAAATATTTATTTTATATAACTTAAATTTATAATAAATAAATACTTATGAATATATAAATTATATTATAATTAAAATTCATAATAAATAAATATTTTTAAACATATAAATTATATTTTAAATTTATAATAAATAAAAAATTAGTGTAATATAATTTTAATTATTGATAATTTTTTTAAAAAAATATTTAAATTTAATTTAGAACTAAAAATATTAAAATGATAGATTGAAAGAGATAAAAAATTAAAAAAAATTCTAAAAATATTCTCGTTCAAGACAGCTATTCTAATTTATATAAAGAGAGGATAGAGGGTATCTAATTAACAGAAATTTCATTCGTTTGTTAATTTAAAAAATAAAAGTGTTGTCCCTTAAAACAACAAGATAAAAATCGAAATAACCAATTTAATCCAAACTACAAAAATCAAATTAGTTTAATTCAGATTTAATATTATTTTCAAACTGATTCCAACTGTCAATATTTTTATGATCCAATTGAATGCTTAACTCAAAATTGATCCAAACTCAATCGCAAACAACTCATAATATATGTACCAAAAAAAGATAATAAATTGGGGGGGGGGGGGGGGGGGGGGGTAGGGGTGGAATAGTACGTTAGGAAATGCTGTTGGCCTACTTTATATGTATGTGCTTCCGCAGCAACTTACATGCGGAGCTCTTGGCAATCCTACACAGACTGAAATTAACGTGGACATTGGAGATTCGACAAGTGCAATAATGCTAAACAGACTCAAAGCGTGCCCTTAGGTATGATCAATCAGCCTCCATACCTAACCTCAGTCATTTATATGCTCCTTTGTTCAATCTATTCGAGACGTTTTGGCACAAGAGTGGACGGATAGGCGCGACCACACAATTAGATAAGGCAACCAATGTGCTGATCATTTGGCAAAAGGACATCTTAAGATGAATAGATGATTGCTTGAAGATTTTGACAGGCACCTCAAGGGCGATGTTATGGGAGTACCCTTTATGCGGGTTGTAGTTTTCTTTTGTTTTCTTGTTCTTTTCGTCCCGCTACAAGAAAACGCAAGGTTGTGAAAGACAGATAGAACTTTTGAGACTATTAATTTAGTCTATGAAATATTATTCTCCATTTACAGTTTTTAAAAGTAATAAAATTATATAAATAATTCTTCAAGTATTAGAAATCATATTAAGTAGTGTTTTAAGTATTAAAAATTCTATTAAATTAGTCTTTTAATATTAGTAAAATATATCAATTCAGGAATTAAATTAATAGATATACGATACTTGAAAAATTATTTATATAATTTTATTAGAAATATATAAACTAATGGTTTATTCTTTATTTTTAAATTCAAAAGCAACTTAGCAGTACTGATTTATTCCCTTCCCAACCTGCACAAAGAAAAAAGGACACTTACTTTTTAGGTAAAGGGTCGTGTTCGCTTTAACTTTTATTAAATTATTTTTATTTTCTCTTTAATAAGCAATTGACTTACTAAGTCAATGGCCCATAAGCCTCAGATTTTTGTCGGATCGATGGGTCTCGTGCAGCCTAGTACTGCGAAAGAAAGTTGGAGACTTGGGGGGTGTGGGTGTTTGCTGTCTGGCCCAACCGCCCAAGTAAGAAAGACCAGGTCGATCGTCGATGCATGTAGTTGCTGGTGGTTTTCGAAAAAGGACAAAAACTTTAACAAGTGAACAAAGGATACCGCGCTAGCTACTGATCTAAATTACATTTTCCACTTTACTGTAGGTTAATTACTCTCTACGATGTTTATCCAGTAATATCATTTCGAAGTCATTGCTAGCAGGTCGACAGGGAATACCATTTTGCAATTAATATCTTACCCATCCTCTTCATAATTAATCTAGTGCGCATGTTACCTTTCACTAGTTTTCTTTTACACAGCAATTTGAAAACTGAAAAAATATGGCATTTGGAGCTCGAAAGGTACGGTAGGTCATCTTCAATGGAAAAGAAGGGAAATAAATGCATGATGATGCTATATGTTGAGTTATCTAATCAATTTTACTGATGTATTGAACAAGTTAAAGTAGATCATTGAACGCATAGATCAATTGGCATGAGGTTATTTAAGCTTAATTAGTGGTCAAGTTTGAACCCTGAGTATGTAAGTGCGTTCAATACTCGGAAGAAAAACTTTGTTGTCCCCAGGTTTAAGTAAGATTGCCTTCCATAAAAAATACATGTGGTTTCTACCAAAGAACGAAGTATTAGTTCCATCATGCAATTTTTATGTTCAAGTTTGGTAATTTATTTTTTAAATTCCTTCTCTTGTTTAAGTTGATTATCATGTTTATATTTAATTCGTATTTTAGCCCATATAATGTATGTATGGATAACTTTTATTTTATTAAATGCAAAAAAAAAGTCATATTTTATTAATACTTTTAAAAAATTTTAAAAATTAAGTATAAAATATAATGTACTTTAAAATTTAAATAAAAGCATTTAAAGGATAAAAATATTTTTTTAATTTATTAATTATTTGCTTATTATTATAATTTAAACTAAATTAAAAAGTAATGTGAAAAGTATTAGACAAGAAATTCAAATTTTTTATAATATTAAGAATTTTTTTATTACTTAATATATTTTAAATAAATAAAAATTGCATGGATAATATTAGTAAGGATAAATTTAAATTAATAATTTTACATGTCTATTTTATACTTTATTTTTATTCTACTTTTTAAATTATTTTTCTAAGCTTTTCTTTTAAACAAAAATAAAAATATTTTAGATTTACTATTTTGCATATTATATGCAATATTAAAATTAATAAAAGTATGTTAAATTTATTTACACAATAAAAAGTAGGAATGTACATGGGTGAAGTTAACTCATAATTTCCCAAACCATTAAACTTCTACATACTTGTTTGGGGCTGCTATTCTCACCCCAACCTTCACTCTTTTCACCCCAAGCTTTATTTGTTAATTTTTTTTTATTTCTGAAAATGCCTTTTGACGGAAACACGTTTTCACTGTGTATTATGCACAATGGAAAAGCATTTCAATTGTGCTAGGGGGTGTACCCTTCATATACAATAAAAATGCATTTTCATTGTGTACAATACACAGTAGAAACACATTTTTGTTGTGTGTCACTTCGATATACAACGAAAATACGTTTCTGTTGTGTATTGAACTTCGATACACAATGGAAACTCGTTCCTCTTGTGTTAATTTTTTTGAAAAAAACTAATTGAAATATTAATTATAATATAATTTACCCTTTTTAATATTAATCGAATCAATAATGATATAAATTATCATTTTTAATTGAAATTAAATTAATTACAATACAATTTATCATTTTTAATATTAGTCAAATAATTATGATATAAATTTACCTTTTTAATAGTAGTTAAATTAATTATGATACAATTTTAAAAAATATACGATAGAAGTTACTATTTTTAGTAATAATCAAATTAATTATGATATAAATTATCCTTTTTAACAGTAATCAAATTAATTATGATGCAATTTATGATATTATTAAAAATGGTAATTTGTATCATAATTAATTTGATTACTATTAAAAAGGGTAATTTACATCATATTTAATTCGATTATTATTAAAAATTGTAACTTAGATCATGTATTTTTTAAATTGTATCATAATTAATTTGACTACTATTAAAAAGGTAAATTTATATCATAATTATTTTGACTAATATTAAAAATGATAAATTGTATTGTAATTAATTTAATTTCAATTAAAAAGGATAATTTATATCATAATTAATTCGATTAATATTAAAGAGAGTAAATTATATCATAATTAAAATTTCAATTAATTTTTTTGAAAAAATTAACACAACGAAATCCTGCTTTCATTGTGTATCGAATTTGATACACAATGAAAACGTGTTTTCGTTAATAATATAGGGGTGGGAAGAAGAGAAAGGGAGAGAGTAAAAGAGAATGAGCACAAAATGTATATTTTACACATTTTTTGTAAAAGTTGGAGGTGAAAAAGAAAAAAAAAAGTGGGAATAGCAAAACCCTACTTGTTTGGTTCACATGATTAGGTTAGGTTGGGTAAAGGTTATACTCTAAAGGCAAGTTTAGTCTCAAGTTAACAGATTCCAAATTAGCAAAACCTAAGTTGAGCCCTCATTTTTTTTTCTTTTTAATTTTTTCCTATTTATCCATATAACTAATTTTATTTTATTTTTTGGATTTTTAATGAATATTTAAAAAGTCCATTTGTTTTTTTATAATTTGAACCAACTTGAGCTTGAACTTTATTTGAATAAACTTTTCAATAAGCACTTATAAGAAAATAAAATAAAAAGTAAAATGAATCAAACTTGTTTTATAAGTTAAAATCAACTTTATGTACCTCAATTTTTGAAAAGTTAAATAAAAGAATTTTTATAAAAATTGAAGTGTATAATTAATTTTAATTAATGAGAATGGTTTTATTCATTTTACCTTATTTTTTTCTCCTATAAATATTTACTAAAAAATTAGTATTTTAGCTTGTGCAACGCACATGATAAATGTTTATTTCATATAATTAAAATTTATAATGAATAAATATTTTTGAATATATAAATCATATTATAATTAAAATTTATCTATAACTATAATAAAGAATATACCCTCTTTTGGTTTTCACATTTTATTAGATTACTATATCCTTTAATTATTTTCTAAATTATCTATTACTTTACCCTTTAACTATTTTTTAAACTATCTACTACATTCTCTTTTTTTTTCTTTTTTCTTTTTTTTGAGAATGAAGAGAGGCACGAAATATTTCTCTTTTTTTAGTAATAAATAAATATTTTTAAACATATAAAATATATTTTAGATTTATAATAAATAATTTATATTGTGATACAAGGATATTTTTAACTATTAATAATTTCTTTTAAAAAATATTGAAATTTAATTTAGAAATAAAGATAAAAATATATATTAAAAAAATAAAATGTTAAAAAAATCTTTAAAAATGCTTTCATTCAAGATAATTATTCTAATTTATATAAATAAGTGATTTATTGAAACAACGCCTTGATCTAATTGGTTTAACTTAAGTTGAACGTAAAAATTCGTGAAAACCAACTTGACTTATTTAATTGCTTTCGATGAAAAATATTTTTAAATTCGACCCACCTTGAGTTGTAACTACGCCTACAAAAACGTATTTATACTTGTAATGACGTGATTTGATTAATAAATTTTAATATGTCCAAAAATATTATATCTAATAAATATATTAGAAAAGTTATAATTGAGAACAGATATATCACATGAATAACTAAAAATTATATCATAATTGAGTCGTTTGTGAGACAACTATAAATAGAAATGTTAAACAATATCTTAAAGACATATACATACAACAAAATTGTGAATAAGTAGCTTCACCAATATTGCAATTACCCGTTCAATTTTAGACATTGAACTTGAAGCTGCAGGAAGAATTTGTTTTGTGATTCTATAAATGACACATAAGTCTTGTTTGTCATGTACGTGTACAAAGAAATATATGCCTTATTATTCATGTATCTGATATGAGCAAAAATATTTTCGAGTATGTTGGGGTTTTGTTCCTGGAATTATTTCCGTTTTCTTTTTTCTTTGTATACTTTTAGTATTTAATGTTTATTTTTTTTTTAGGCCAATGTTAATGTTAAAGTTATTGAAAAAATGCTTAAAAATTTCTGTATTTTCTAAAATTCTTTCTAGATAGTTTAAGAAGCTATCATAAGTTGATAACCTTCTAAACTATTAAAAAAAATCATGTTAATATTTTTAATTTATTGCCAAAGTTACATCCAATATCTTTGTAAATAAAATTAATTTTTCTTAATTTTAATTTTAATATGTTAATTAAATACGATATTTATTTATTGGACATGTTATTAAAAAATTCATCAATCAAGTGTCACCATAATAATATTTATTTTTTATGTTGCGTAAATGAAATTTAATATATTTTATTTGATTTTATTTTTTATTTGTTAATATTGATATGATATATGAAAGGAACAAACTTATATAATTTTAACTTTTTAACGAAAGAAAAGCTTAAATTAGATTAAATTCTCTTTATTATTTTTATTATTATTGTATCGTGCGTTTCCTGGGTTGTATCATATATGTATGTGCCCTGTATTCATAAATTTTGTTTCTTGTGTTGAATATTATGTGTCCTGTATTCATATTTTGTAGTCAAATGGTTTGGCTTATTGAATAAATTACATATTTTGGCTTTTCAAAATGTAATTTACCCTTTTCTAACGTGTATTTATTGTTAGGAAGAGGAAGAAAAATATATTAATTAAGGTGACAAAGTGATAATGGCAAAAAGTGCAAAAGACAAAATGTCACATTTCATAATACAATATTTTTACGTAAATTATGAGTAAAATGTAATTTACCCTCAAATTAATATACCTTATTTCATGTACTAGTAATTACTTACATCTTTGCATTACATGCACTTCATTCTTAGGATATGAAGTTGGGTTTTGGAAGGAAAAGGAATAGAGGATATTTTTTATTTTTAATAAATAATCTCTAATTTGATAATTTTTTAAAATAAAAAAATAAGATGATAGATTAGTATAAATTTAATGTCTTGATCTTTTGTTTATTTTTCTAAACATTACATAATTTTCTTTATTTTCTAAAACCTAACTCCCAAACATATCCTTAGCTTGTGACTTTCTACTTCCTTTTCCACACCTTTACATTTTAAAAATTTTGAAGATTCAGTATCATTAAAAAAAAAAAAAGACATTAATTGATGACTTCACTAACTTTCACTACAAGAAAACACTGAAATAGCGTCCATACCTTAGTGCCAATCATGACACCAACGTTAGTAGCATTGGCTAAGGTGGAGGCAAAGTTTTGATTTTTTTTTTTTTGAATATGATAATATTTAGCGTCGGTGATAGCCGGTGCTAATTTGAATTTAGCGTTGGTCGGACCAACATTATGCAGACACTAGTGTATTAATATACTTAACGGTTTGAATTAGCTTACAATTAGTGTCAACTAGACTAACGCTAAAGAGATATTTACCGTAGCCTTTGTCTAGTTGATGCTATAGTGTAATTAATGTACTTGACCATTATGATTTAGCTTCCAACTAGTGTTAGCTTAGACTAACGCTACGGTTAATATCTCTTTTAGTGTCAGTTGAATTGACACTAGTTGGAAGCTAAACCATAATGGCCAAGTGCATTAATTACACTAGAGTCCGCCTAGCTTGACTTGGCTGACGCTAACAATGAATACATTACGTCACAACGACCCTTCTCCCCTATTTTCTCTGGTTGTTCTTTCTTCATCTCCCATTTTTCCTCCTCCTTCATTGAACCACCACTATGTTGCTGCTTTCCACAACTGCACCATCACTGCGTCACCCCCTTCCCTTGTTGCACCATCACTAAGTCACCCCCCTCCCTCGTCGCACCACCATTGTATCACCTCCTTCCCCTATTGCACCACCACCGCATTGCCCCCTCCACAGTCACACCACCATTGTGTTGCCACCACTCCACTGTCGCACCACCATTGTGTCACTACTGCAAGAGTTACAACTACTTAAGTCTCTTTTATTTTTTTTGGTTTTCTATATTTTTGGTTTTTATGAGTTTAAGGCGCTTTTGGTTCTTGGTTGAAATTTGTCCTGTCTTGTTGTTTATGGTTGCTCTGATTATTGATACTTGAATTTTATGTTCTTGCTCTATGAATTTTGATGCTGCTAATTTGTGATTGCTCTAATTTTTTGTGCTGGAATTGTGCTCTATATTCTTGGTTGAATTTTGCCCTGTGTTTTTTGTTGAATTTTATGCTGGAATATTGATTTCTTAAATATCGATTTGATGTCAAAATTTTGATATTGCTAATTTGTTCTTGCTTCATTATTGCTCTGAAATTTTTAAAATTTATTTGAATTGTGCCAATTAAGAAAGGGAACTTGTTGGAATATGTACGAGTAGAAGTATAAGTACAATAGGTTTGTAATTAATCAAGGCATATGTCCGTAAAAATTTAAGTCCCGTTATCAATTTTAGCCTCACTTTATGGAGGTTTCTAATTAAGCAAAATCTCATATTCAAATATTTTAGAACTTATTGATCTTGGGGAGTATAAGTGTGAGCAGAGAGAAAACTAGCAAGGTTTCTCTCTACTAAAACTCTCATAGTGCAATAACATTAGTTAATTTTTCAAAGCATGTGGAGGATCTTTCCTGCTTGTGCTTTGGAGGACCTCAATGTGTCTCTTCTAGTCTGCATTGCCCACCTCCCTAGGCAACCTTTGGAGCTTCTTCATCTTGTACGTCAAGCCTTCTTGCCTCTTTGTCATCTTCGACGCCATTACCATCTCTGCTGTTGCATCCTGTAGGTTCCACCACTTAAACCCCCAACACAAGCCAAATCCTTGACCACAACTTGAATTCCTTCCTACACTCAACATTCCAAAATCACCATTTTTGAAAGTAAAAGTCATGTAGGTTGACAACATAGCCGTGGTCAAAGAAAATAAAGAAGAGAAAAAAGTAATCGACCTTTGTGGCAGTTTTAATTTTATTGTTCAACAAACTAAAATTCCTATAAATACTTGCTAAAACAGTTGGTGCAAGAGCTATTTTAGTCCTTCTCGCTAAATTTATGACAATAAGGAAAACACTTTTCAAAATAGCTTTGAATGCCCTAACAGGTAAAACAAACCTTGACAACCACAACGACAAGAATTCCTTATTCTCGACATGGCTCTCATTCCTCATGAAATGCTCCATCCATGGAGTATTGTCTACCCTTTTGACTGTAGATTTGAAAAACAATCTAAACACTACAATCAGTTTTTGTTTTATTTCCTTTTCCTCATTATTGACATTGATATCTAGAAACAGGAACTTCCATAACAAAATAACCTTAACAAACCTAACATTGTTTTAATCCAAATATGATTGCAAGATTTTAGACAATACAGTTATATTTTATGACGTCGTTTCACTCACCCCACTCCGTTCACCCCCCACCTTGTCACACTATGTAATCGCTTGGTTGCTTACTTCTTCAGTCTTTTTCATTCTCTACTCTTGTGAATATATGCCATGTCACTTAACCCTTTAATGTGAAAGCTTTACTTTTTTGAAAAACAAATTATTATTATTAATATATTAGTTTTTGCTACCATTTCATCTGGTGATTGTGTGTGTGCTTTTGAAGAGTTTCCTAAGTTGTTACATTGTGAACTTGATTACCTACTTTGTTGTATACCATTCCATAAATCGGTTGTGTGGTGGGATCCATTGGATCAAATTGCCATTGACCAGGCTCCGCCCAACCTATTTCAAGTGTTACTTTACTCGGTCAATCTCTTAAGACTACCTTAAGGTCATTATTTAAACAATCATGTTACCTATTACAAGTGAAAAAGTAAAAGGAAATTAATAGAAAACGATCATTCTAATTTATATATATTCTAAAAACATCTTCAAATATATTCTACATAATATTATAAAGAAACATTTCAAATAGTTCAAAGAACACAAATCCCATAGAGCAAATAGAAACATTGACAATAGGCTAAGTACCTTCATAAAAACCTAAACGTACAAGTCACAATTTCTATTTATATAGCTTTGAATAACAGATGAACCTTGTGGCCTCTTGCAAAAACCTCTGTATGAAGTAACTTGTCAAAGCATGAACATCAACGACCTGTAATGTACACATAAGAGACTGTAAGGGAAAATAACAAGTTATTTGTTTTCAAGTTGAATATTACTTAGATATAATGATCTAAAGCACAATTTCAATACATGTAAGGGTAAATTTAAAATAATCCAGCATTTGCATGCACATGGATGTGCGCGCGCTGGGTATTGGATCAAAGAGAGTAAAAGTATGTACTTACATTCTAGTCCATTCTAGATAGTGGATAGTATATTTGGTTTAAACAAAAGACAAATATATAAATCAGACTCAATTTAAGTATCTTAAAAATTTGATCCTTTACGTACCATGGTTGCAATTTCTTAGATTTCAACATATCATGGGCTCATCCTTTGGATCAAAAAGTCATACGTTCTGTGCAGAAATCTAAAATAAGCATGCCTGCATCTCTTGTTGAAGAAAATGACACCCAAAACTCCCCAGAATCCCACGGCAAATCCAATTCCCAGGCCCATGTAAAACCACGAATATACTTCAGAGTTACCGTCATCATCATCTTCTTCTTCTCCCACAGGTGTTGTATCGTCGGATTTTTCATCTAGTGGGCAAATCTTTGAAAGTGGAGGTCCACAGAGGTTAGGATTGCCTATGTAGCTAAGGTTTGTTGAACCAAGTTGGGTCCCTGATGGGATTTTGCCCATAAAATTGTTGAATGACAGATTCACCACCGAAAGATAATGCAAGACAGACATGGACTCAGGAATGTCTCCCGAGAAATTATTTCTTGAGAGATCAAAGGATTCCAATTGTTTCAAGTTGCCAATCTCTTGTGGTATTGTTCCCATTAATTGATTATGGGACAAATTCAAGGATTGTAATCCAGCGAGCATATATATCTCTAAAGGCACACTTCCAGACAAGCTGTTGCTAGAGAGATCAATCACATTCATCAAATCAAAATAATTTAACTCGTTGCCTTTTATAAACAATTTAATACTACAGACAACAATTACTGAGAAACCTGGTGACTGTACAGTAAAGCCGACTTTACGAGTTGAAGCATAACTAGAAAGCATGGCTGTGATGTTATGCAAGCAATTGGGTATTGGTCCTGATAATCTATTACTTGCAAAATCCATCACCATTAAGGAATGAAGTTGGCATAGCTGTGTGGGAATGTTGCCACTGAATTGATTGAATCTCAATTTAAGACCTCTCACACTCTGACCCAACCAGCTTGGTATAACTCCAGAAAGAGTATTGTGACCAAGATCAAGTATCCAAAGATTCCTGCAGTTTTTTAGTGAAAAAGGAACCTCTCCGAAGAACTTATTGCTTTCCAGATACAGAAAACGAAGGTTAGACAAGGAGCCTATTGAGTGAGGAATCTTGCCTGTTAGGTTGTTGTATCCTAAATCAATATGAACCATCGATTTCCAATTATTCCAACAATCTGTGAGTTCTCCGGATAAATGATTATAACTCATGTCCAAGTGCACTAATTTGCTTTTATCTGTCATATTGTGACATAAGAGGAGAGAAATGGATCCAGACAGTGAGTTATTATATATACGTAAAACACGCACCTCTGGTGATAAACAAGGCATGCCACCTCTTAAATTATTGGACTCTAACCAAACAAATTTCGAGCTTAGCAACACATTTGATATGTCCCCATTGATCGTGTTGTTTACCAAAGATAAATATTCAATTTGAGTGGCAAAGTTCAAAACTTGTCAAGAGGTTCAAATGAAGCAGTCGAGTCTACAATCCTTAGATTTTTTAGAGAACTCTGTGTGAATAGCCATGCAGGAAGTTTGTCTCTCACATGGCCCAATTCAATACTTACAAGTTGAAATGGAGGGACCCATTCAGGATCAAAATCAAAGATCAGGGCTGGCGAACTCATGGAAAAGTCCTTTAAATTTGTTAGAGAAAGTAAATTTCTTTCAGACACAATTCCAATCAAGGAATTTCTTGCAACTCGAAGGGTCTCCAAGTTGAAGAGTTGCCCGAGATTGTCAGGAAGATATCCATTCAACTTATTTGAGTTGAGCATCAATTCAATCAAGGATGACTAGATTTCCCAAACTTGCGGGGATTGGACCAGAAAAATAATTATTAGAAAGATCAAGTTCTTGTAGTTGTTCAAGTTGTCCTAACCAATTTGGAATGGGTCCTTGGAGATAATTATTAGATAAAACCAAGGATTTAATTCTTCTAAGATTTGGCAATGTTTTAGGGAGTTGGCTATTTATGTGATTTTTGCTAAGGTCAATATGAGAGATGTCACAACTAAGATTGAATAACCAACTAGGCAACTCAGATACAAAATCGTTATCAGCGAGATTTAAAACTTGAAGTGAAGTAAAATTAGCATACTGAAGAAATGGATAGATGTTTTCAAGTTGACAACTGTCCAAGTGTAACTCTGAAAGTGAAGGGAGCATGGTAACTGATGAAAGCCAATCAATTTCCTTAGGAAGAAGAACACCACCAAGGCTAAGATATTGCAAAGAGGAAAGACGTGAAATCCAATGGAGGTTATCGACAAGAAGATCATAATTATATGATAAATCAAGATAATGGAGGTTGGTGGAGTTTCTACACATATGGGGAGGGTTACCTCTTGACAAGTCATCACATTTCTGGCTACCCATTGAATTATATTGGATAGACCTGAAGTCATTGTTGCCCAAATTCAAGTAGCTCAAAAATTCAAGTTCCAGCAAACTCAGACTGAATTCACCTGTTAGGCAGTGTGATTTGTCGTCCTTCTCTCCATAAGCAGCAACTTCAGGTTGATTTGTGTGACAAGGGAGATTAAGCTCAGTAACTCTACCTGTGATATTATCACACTTGACTCCTGCCCATTGACAACAATCTAATTTTGGAAACCATGAGGAGAGCAAGCCTGAAGGATCAATGACTTCCGTTTTGAAGCGTAGGAGTGTGTTCATGTCCTTGTTGTTGCAATAAATCTTCGAACTGCACATGATAGAGTTGAAAATGATTGTACATAGTAAGCAAAGTAAAGAAAACTTAATACTCGAGGGAGAGGCATCCATGATCACGCAAGAAGATGTGTTGATGATGGGAAGGCCTACAATCCACTACACGTATTATGTGGTTGAAGCAAGTCTTCCGTTTATAAAGTGTGGACAGTGTAAAAATTAATTCCAATGGTCTTCGTGATTAACATATTGAAAAGATAATCACGATTTTACCCATCTGTTCCGGTCTAAAACCGCTGTTTTGACCCACTGGAATCGAAAACAGGAGACTGCATAATTTGACCATCAATTTGCCAGAAAACAGAGCAGAAACAGGACGGATCGTATTATCAATGCGCTAAAACCGGGACAGTTGGAGTAGTTGAAGAAGAGAATGGGAAAACATATCCCAACTATTTCTATTTTTTAGTTTTTTAAACAATTGTTTTGAAAGCAGTCAATAGATTTTAGATGGAAAATTAACTGGTGAGTAATGAGAAATTGTTTTAGAAAACAGTTTTTAAAATCCAAATGTGAAAAGGGAACCAAATATACCCTAATTTAGTGAAGCTTTGGCTTATTGGGTTGACAAATACAAATTTTCATATCTCTTATCTTCTCTATGTATAAATTATAATAATTATATTGAACTTCAAGGAGTTAGTCGCGTGAAGTAAGACAAGGTCTTGCATCTTTCAGGTCACAGATTTGAACCCTCACTTGTCTCTTTGGAGAATGGTAAATATAAATATATCTATAAGCTCTCTTTAAACTCGGAAACTTTTCTTGCCTTAGACTATTTTGAATATATATATATATATATATATATATATATATATATATATATATATATATATATATATATATATATATATATATATATTAAATGAGAATATTTTTAGGAACTATTTTTCAACAAAAGTTCTTTTAAGAATTTTTCTTCAACGAGAGTGTTTTTAATAGTTTTTCTTCGACGATAGTGTTTTTAGAAAATTTTATTAACCTCTTGTCTTTTTCAATATACATCTTTTTTTTTTTTTCCAAATTGAATTTCAATATTTTTAAAAAATATATCAATAGTTAAAAATAACTTTGCATTACAATATAATTTGTTTATCATAAATTTAAAATATAATTTATGTGTTCAAAAATATTTATTTATTATGAGCTTAATTATAATATAATTTATATATTCAAATTTTAATTATATAAAATAAACATTTATCTATTGTATTGCAAAGACTAAAATGCTAGTTTCACTTGTATTCTTCCATATTGAGCAATTTAAAATATGTACATAGATGTTGTTGTAAATTATATTGAAAAAGTCTTACTCATTTTAAAAGTATAGGGAAAAATATCTTATATTTGCTTTGAAATTCAACAAAAAATTAGCATTGAAATGAATATAGAACTTAAATTTTATAAAAATAGTATGATCATAAAAAAAATATTTTGAAGAAAAGGATAGTGGCAATATCACACATTCAATTGAAGGTTAATTCTTTTGGTTCTTATAAAAAATCACTTTTGTCTTTTTTATTTTATTCTCAATAACTGAAAATTTTAAAACATGATGAATTGAAAAAAACATTGTATTAGTTTTGAAATAAATTTAAGTTTTAGTAAACATTAATTTGATACTGATGGTCTTAATTTATTTTTTTCTAAAATTGATGGTATTGAAAAAAAAAAAAGTTAACAAAAAAATAATAATGCCTTATTAAAAATATTAAATTATATTAAAAGATTGATTCTTAAATGCATGTAATGTTTATGGAATTAATATTATTAACAATACTTGTAGTTTTTGTCATTAGTAAAAGAAAATTTTTAAAATTATGTTGCAAAGTAGTGATTGAATAGATTACCATAAAGTGAACTGTTGAAATTATTTCATTATAAAACTTTAATTAACAATTTCATAATTCAGAAAATTAGAATAAATTAAATAAAAATTGATGATTTATATTAAATCCAAACTCATTTCTAGACACAATCCTACTATGAAGATTCCTGATATGTACAACATCCCATAAGCTGTCCTTTCAATAAGTATCAGTGAAACCATCTCAGCCGGCGCCACATTGAAGTTTCTTGCCGTTGGTACGTTCTGTCAAAATATGAATTTACACAGTTTAGTTTTCCACTAATTTACACAAGTCCTGAAGTAAAAAAATAAAATAAAATAAAATAACTAAGTCCTATGTTAGTGATCTAAATTATCTTTTCCGCACTGTATTGCACGTTGATGCTTTTACGGGATATGTATTTCAATTAACTGGATGATAATTACTTACTAAATTACTTTAAAGGTAAAGTCATTTCAAAAGAAATGATCAATTCAAAGTTTAACGAGGGCTATCTTGTTTTATTCATTGATCGGAATTAGAAAATATTTTATATATTCTATTTTGTTCTGCAGAAATGTATATATGTACCCAAATCTGGTGCAGTAAGGCCTAGTTATTTAATAGAATTTACATAAAATACACCCAATAAGAGAAGAAACTGGTTAAGTAATTATTATTATTTTTGGTTAAGTAATTATATTTAGGAATTCGTCTAAGATTAAGGGATAAAAATAGTTAATTAATTCTTTAATTCGTGATTGCTAAATGAATTGGGTACATATTTTTATGATCGTGGAATGTTACAAAGAACTTCAAGTAGCTGAATTATGCAAATTTTCGGGGAAAGAAAATTTGAAATTTTATTTATACAGTAAATGATTCCTATTCAGAGAATGTTTATATAATCTTATTTTACACTTATTTAGACTTAAGCCTTGTTTAGATAAACTTTCTCCATAAATACTTATAGGAAAAAAAAAGGTAAAATGTATTGGAAATTAAAATCAATTTATGCACTTTAGCTTTTGGATAAATTAATCAAAAGAACTTTTAGAAAAGTTAAGTATATAAGTTGAGTTTAGCTTTTGAGAGAAGCTAGCTCAATTCATTTTATTTTTTTATTTACTTCTCCTATAAATGTTTATGAATAAGTTTATTCAAATATGACCTTATAACATGACCTACCTAGTTAATAACTTCTCAGCTATCAGTTAAATTTTAAACTAGTTATATCAAATATAGTCTAAGAGAAAATTCATAGGAAATAACTCTTACGTGATTGTTTGTGGACTGGTTGGCCTGCAGTCAGTTTTGCCACTATCAATCCTGCGCAGTATGATCTAGTGGCTAAATTTTTTGTATATTTTATTAATTTTATAAAAATTGAAAAATAAAATCAAAAGTTGACATTCAAGTTTTATTCTCTTTCTGACGTTGAGAATCCTCATCCATTATTTGTCAAACCCATGACTTTCAATATTGAAGGTGATATATAACATTTTTAGTTATACCCAACCGACGACTTTTGACAGGGAATAACTCCTACATGGTTATTGGAAAGTATATTTTTTTAGTTTCAAAGCCGTCTATATGCCTGACAAAGCTGACTACAAGGGTGGAGAGTGGAAATCGGAGAAATAGTTGGTGACAAAGAGCACTCTCTATTGCTTGATAACACTCTTTCGACTTGATGGAATGACCATTTGGTACTTTTCGTTTTTTTTTTTTTTAATTATGTTATATGTGTAAAGTATTCACCGGTTTTAGCAGTAATTAATTTTTGTCAAAGAACTTAACTAGCTTTTTTAGTAAGACCTTTTCTTTTAATCAAATTTTTTTCACACTAGTACAAAAAGTAGTTCTCAAAAACAGGCTTTTAAAACGTTTTTTTGTGACAGACTAATTGAGATCAACTTAAACAAAAGAAGGAATTAAAAAAAATTAAAATATCAAAAACTTAAACAGAAAAATTGCATGATGGAACTAATACTTCCATCAATATGTACTTCAATAAAATTAATTAGATAACTCAACACATAGCTTCATAGTCTCAGCTGTGTATATATATATATATATATATATATATATATCTTGCATTTATTTCCCTTCTTTGCCATTGAAGATGACCATAATATCTCTACTTGGAGTTCCAAATGCCATATTTTCCAGTTTTCAAATTGCTGTATAAAAGAAAGCTGGTGAAAGGTAACATGCACATACTAGATTATAGGATGCGTAAGATAGTAATTACAAAATGGTGTTCCCCGTCTACTTAGTTACTAGCAATTGCTACAGACAAAGTTATATTGATAAACATCCTAGAAAGTACATATTAACCTACAATAAGGTGGAAAATATAATTTAGACCATGAGCAGCTAGCACAGTATCCGTTTTTCAGTGTTTCTTTGTCCTTTTTCGTAAATCACCAATATATATACATGCATCGACCTGGTCTTACTTTGGCCAGCACCCTCCATCCTTCTTCTTTCATAATACTAGACTTCACGAGATCCAGAGACTTTTTAAGCTTTGATGTAGTAACTAGAATACTGCACATATATAGTCTCTTCCAAATTTCTGCTGGTATGGTGTGAGAAATCTGAGGCATTATATCCTGATCAATCATGCAATGCCAATGCAGGTGTGAATATTATTTGAATATATGTAGAATGATGAAACATGGTTCTGATTTTCTATCCGCCCCACACCATCTTGTCAATTCATCCACGAAATAGCTTGCTGGAGAAAGTCCTATATTGGTGGGTTAAACATAAATTAAGAGGTATATTTGCCCAAGGCACTTTTGGACAAGCAGGCAACTCAAGTTAAACTTGCTTACGCACTTTCCCTCACTCTTAGCACCCAAAATTCTAATATAGATAACTTTGTTTAATCTCATTATCAAATGTTTATTTTGTGAAACCGTGTAAAGCCACTTTTGTGGCTTGAAAGTCAAAATGTTTACGGTGCATTTATGTTGTAGTAAATTTTTCCTTCTTTTGTGTAGTTGGTGGTTAAAAGTTAGATGCACTTTGTTCCTATAAATAGCACCCTCTTTTTATGAGTTTTTGCATCCCATCCTAGAGAGAAAAACATAAGTGTTGTGTGTTTCTCCTATATTATAGAGAAAAGCGTATTCTCTTATTATAAGAGAGAGTGTGTGTAATTGTTTTCTCCTTATATTTAGAGAGAGGTTGTAATTTTTTTCTACTTAGTGAAATTATTTCTCGTGCTTTGCCCATGGTTTTTTCCTTATCAGTTGAGAGTTTTCCACGTTAAAATATTGTGTGTTAATTCCTATATTTTTTTTTCTCATCTCTTATTTTAGATGTGTGATATTATTTTGTCATTCTGGTACCCAACAGTGGTATCAGAGCCAATAGGTTGTTGATACTATTCCGCTGCGACACGCTGGTACGGTGCCGGATTCTTAAGAAAATTCTTAGTATGCTCTGTGATTGCAACTTAGTCTGATCTTCCATATTCGAAAATTATTTTTCTTGCTACTGGTAATATAGTGTGGTAGTGTGGAAGTGCAGGTCTAGAAAAGTTTTGGCTAGGAAAGACTTAGTATTTAAGTGTGTCTATTGGTGACCCATCTCTCTTTCCTGGGAACTTGCTTGTGTACTGATTCATGGACTATAGCCACTATTCCAGTATACGATACTATTCACAGTGGAAATTGTGCAAGTCGGTTCAACTGGAAATATTATTTGGTGTAAAACCATGGCAGCAAAATATGAGATAGAGAAGTTCAAGGAGAGTAATTTCTCCTTGTGAAAATTGAAGATAAGGGCAATTTTGAGGAAAGACAACTATCTAGATGCAATTAAAGGCAAACCCGCAAATATCACTGATGAAAAGTGGAAAGAGATGGATGCCAATGCTATCACCAATTTGCACTTAGCAATGGCAGATTCAATTTTGTCCAGTGTTGCGAAGAAGAAAACTGCAAAAGGCGATTTGGGATGCTCTCATCAAATTGTACGAGGTCAAGTCACTTCACACTAGAATATTCTTAAAGAAGAAACTCTACACTCTTCGAATGAGTGAGTCCTCATTAGTGACGGATCACATCAACAATCTGAATATGGTATTAGCTCAGCTTACAGTGTCAGATTTCAACATAGCAGAAAGTGAACATGCGAAGCTTCTACTTCAGAGTTTACCAGATTCGTTTGAGCAACTCATCATCAACATAACAAATACTAATGTTGTTGGTCGTCTATCCTTTGATGGTGTTGCCGGAGCTATTCTTGAAGAAGAATCCAAGCGAAAGAATAAGGAAGATAGGTTGGAGAATTCTAAGCAAGTAAAGGCTTTAACGATGACGAAAGGTAGATCAACGGAACGTGGCTCTAGTGGGAGTCAAAATCATGGTAGATCAAAATCTCAAAGAAGGAAGAATCTCAAATGGTACAATTGTGGCATGAGAGGGCACTTGAAGAAAGATTGTTGGCACAATAAGAAGAATGGAGGAAAGAACCCTGAAGCATCAAACTCTCAAGGTTGTGTTGCAAGTACCTCAAAAGATGGAGAAGTGATGTATAGAGAAGTAGCAATCAACTCTAAAGGTGAAAAACAACTACATGATGTTTGGATAGCGGATTTAGGTGCAACTTGGCACATGATGTAACATCCCAGGCGCTGATGAGGGCGAGGAGTGATCGCCGGTGCAAAAGAGATGAGGCATAGACAAGGAGCGGCTCCTGGTAGACTTCTAGCAGGAGGGGTACATGAATGAATCGAATACACACCAGAATGAGAGGGATCTAGAGGTTGTGCAGGTATGAGACTGTATAGTTGAGGATAGCTTAAAGGAATTAATAAAGTACTATCTATACTAATAAGATGCATCTACGTTTCGGTAGCCTATCACTTAAGAACTCCATAGTTAAACGTGCTTGACTTGGAACAATTCTGGGATGGGTGACCTCCTAGGAAGTTTCCTAAGAAGCGTGTGAGTGAGGACAAAGTGTAGTGAAAAGTCTTGTGTTGGTTTGTGGGGACAGTCACTCATCCTGAAAGCAGCCAGGCGTTACACATGACTCCACACTGAGATTGGTTTTGCACTTATGAGCCTATCTTGGAAGGATCTGTGTTCATGGGTAATGATCATGCCTTAGAAATTACTGGAGTTGGTACTGTCAAATTGAAAATGTATGATGGTACTGTTTGCACAATTCAAGGGGTACAACATGTGAAAGGCTCGAAGAAGAACTTATTGTCCATTAGGAAATTGGATGACCTCGAGTGCAAAATTCATACTGAAGGTGGGATCTTAAAAGTAGTGAAAGACAATCTTGTAGTGATGAAAGCAGAGAAGATCATAGCTAATCTATACATGCTTTTGGGAGATAAGTTGCAAGAAGCAGATGCATCAATTGCAGCAGCAAGCTAAGAAGAAGCAACGATGATGTGGCATCATAGACTCGGTTATATGTCAGAGCGGGGCCTGAAAGTCCTTGTAGAACATAATCTCCTGTCCGAGCTCAAAACAGTGAATTTACCTTTTTGTTAGCATTGTGTGATAAGCAAGCAACATAGATTGAAGTTTGCTAGAGTAACTACTAAGAGCAAACACATGTTCGACTTGATCCATTTTGATGGATGGGAATCACTAGAAATATCCATGGGAGGAGCAAAGTATTTCATATCATTCATTGATGATTACTTCAGGAGATTATGGGTGTACCTAATCAAGAAGAAGTAGATATGTTTCCAGTATTCAAGGAATTCAAAGCACAAGTGGAGCTTGAAACTGGTCAAAGAATTAAGAATTAAGTGCTTAAAGACAGACAATGGAGGAGAATACGTAGATGGTGACTTTCTAACATTTTGCAAGCAAGAGGGTATTTCAAGACAATTCTCAGTTCCACATACACATCAGCAAAATGGTGTAGTAGAGCGGATGAACAGAACTCTCCTAGATAGAACAAGAGCTATGCTAAGAATAGCGGGAGTGGCCAAATCTTTCTGGGCAGAAGTAGTTAAAATTTCTTGTTACATGATAAATTGATCACCATCGATGACAATTAGTTTAAAGACACCAATGAAGATGTGGAAAGGCAAACTAGTTGATTATTCTTCCTTACATGTGTTTGGATGTCCTGTGTACGTGATGTACAACTCCTAAGAAAGAACAAAGCTGGATCCAAAATCTAGGAAGTGTATATTCTTAGGTTATGCTAACAATGTTAAGGGGTATCACTTATGGGATCCCACTACCCACAAGGTTGTTGTTAGCAAAGATGTAGTTTCTGTAAAAAATGAATTGCAAAGTGAGGAGAAAAATGACAGCACTTCCCTAAAGACTACTTTAGTGCAGATAGAGGGAAAGTCTAAAGAATATGATTCTTCTAAAGCAAAGCCAGAGCACAAAGAACAAGAACCAGATGAGGTCAATGATGGAGGAGATATTCGACGAACAACACGTCAGATAAGGAAACCATCTTGGCATTTAGACTAAGTCATGGCAAGCCATGATGCGTACTGTCTTCTAACAGAATAAGGAGAACCATCAACTTTTCAAGAGGATTTGAGCAATTCATATGCTTCTCAATGGATGGTAGCAATGCATGAAGAAATGGAAGCCTTACATAGAAATAAAACATAGGAACCTGTTAACTTCCAAAGGGTCGAAAAGCCATTGGGAACAAATAGGTATACAAGATCAAACGAGATGACAATGATCAAGTGGAGTGATATCGTGCAAGAACCATGGTCAAAGGATATGCTCAAAAAGAAGGTATTAACTTTAATGAGATATTCTCGCCAGTTGTCAGACTGACCACTATCAGGGTTGTTCTGGCTATATGTGTTGCATTTGATTTACGTCTTGAACAGCTAGATGTAAAGAATGCTTTTCTCCATGAAGAACTTGAAGAGGAAGTATATATGCTCCAACCAAAAGGCTTTAAAGAACAAGGAAAAGAAAACTTGGTTTGCAGGTTAACCAAATCTCTGTATGGTCTAAAGTAGGTGCCAAGGTGTTGGTACAAGAGAATTGATTCCCTCATTATAAGCCTTGGTTACAACAGACTAAGTTCAAACCATTGTACATATTACAATAGGTTTGATGATAATGATTTCATCATTTTGCTGTTGTATATGGATGACATGTTGGTGGTAGGCCCTAGCAAAGATCAAATCCAAAAATTGAAGGCACAATTGACTAGGGAGTTTAATATGAAGGACCTGGCACCGACAAACAAGATTTTAGGGATGCAAATCACTGAGACTGAAAACATAGAAAGATTTGGCTTTCTTAAAAGAATTACTTACAGAAGGTCTTGCGGCACTTCAACATGCAAGACTGTAAGCCAATTTCTACCTTGCCTCCTGTCAATTATAAATTATCCTCAAGTATGAGTCCCAGCAATGAAGTGGAGAGGATGGAAATGTCTTAAGTACTATATGCATCAGCGGTAGGAAGCCTTATGTATGCCATGATATGTATAGGACAAGACATTGCACAAGCAGTGGGAGCAGTTAGTAGATTTATGGCAGATCCTCGTAGAGAGCATTGGAATGTTGTTAAGAGGATCCTTAGATGCATTAAAGGAACCTCGGGTGTTGCATTATGTTTTGGTGGATCAGAATTTATTATCAAAGGCTATGTTGATTTAGATTTTGCAGGTGATCTTGATAAAAGAAAATCTACTATTGGCTATGTGTTTACACTTACAGGAGGGGTGGTAAGCTGGTTATCCAAAGTACAGACCGTTGTAGCTTTATCTACTACGGAAGTTGAATATATGGTAGCTACTCAAGCATGCAAGGAGGCTATTTGGATTCAAAGGCTGATAGAAGAACTTGGGCACAAGCAATAGAAGACTATTGTGTATTGTGACAGTCAAAGTGCCTTGCACATTGCTAGGAATCCAACCTTTCATTCCAGGATAAAGCACATAGGTGTTCAATAACACTTTATTCAAGAAGTAGTAGAGGAAGGGAGTACGGATATGTAGAAGGTTCATACCAAAGACAACCTAGCAGATGTTATGACAAAGCCTGTCAACACTAATAAGTTCATATGGTGTCAATCCTCCTACGGCATATCGAAAAGGTAAGCAACAAGGAATTAGCAAGAAGAGAAGTTTTTGAAAGCTCACAAAAGTAGCTTTAAGTAGGAGATTGTGAAACCGTGTAAAGCCACTTTTGTGGCTTGAAAGTCAAAATGTTTACGGTGCATTTATGTTGTAGTAAATTTTTCCTTCTTTTGTGTAGTTGGTGGCTAGAAGTTAGATGCATTTTGCTCCTATAAATAGCACCCTCTTTCTATGAGTTTTTGCATCCCATCCTAGAGAGAAAAACATAAGTGTTGTGTGTTTCTCCTATATTATAAAGAAAAGTGTATTCTCCTATTATAAGAGTGTGTGTGTGTGTAATTGTTTTCTCCTTATATTTAGAGAGAGGTTGTAATTTTCTTCCATTTCGTGAAATTATTTCTCTAGTTTTGCCTGTGATTTTTCCCTTATCAGTTGAGGGTTTTTCACATTAAAAGATTATGTGTCAATTCTTATATATTTTTTCTCATCTCTTAATTTAGGTGTGTGATATTATTCTGTCACTTTGGTACCCAACATATTTCAGGAGTGTTATCAAGGAAAAAAGCCAAAGGATTCTCCAATTTCTACTTTCCACCCTTGTAGTCATTAGCTTTGTCATGCATATATACAAACGACTTTGAAATTAAAATATACATCAAAATAACTTACTAATCTCAGTACCAACATTACATTGGTTTGAGTGGAATTGGGCTTGGATTCTTTAAGTAAGGTTTCGAATTCGAGTTTTGCAGATGCATTTATGTGAAAACCACTTTTTAAATCGCTTAAAAAAGATCTTTTAAATCAGTTCTTGAACCGATTTAGATACAAGTAGTATAAAAAATGAGAATTTTTTAAATCGAATTTTGAATCGATTTAAAAACAATTTTTAACTCAATTTACTTTGAAACTAATTGAAAAAGTGGTGAGGAGCATTTGGACAAAGTAATTTGGCATCTTCGCACCATTCTCCTTTAGTTTTGTGTCGAACTCCTCAACATTCTCCAATGCTCGACCCAACTCTGTGATGAACTCGGCCTAGAACCTTGTGAGACTCCAATTCGGTGCACACTTTCAACACCAGCGACAAGTATTATAGCTTCATCAATCCATCTTCAGGGTTATCCACAGCCATCTATTGAAACCCAAATTAAAAAAAAAATTCGCCAAATTTGATTGAGTTCAAAATAAGTACTAAAATTAAGATACAATCTTTTTCACTAAAGCAAAATTGATTAAGAACTAGAATGTATGGTTCAAGAACATGTGGCATCGTACCTACTAAATGAAAAAACAAGTGTGTATAGGTTGTGTCCCCTTGCAACAGTTTAAGAGTGGTTTCTAAGTGATTCTAGTGGCAGAGGAGGTTGGGGTAGAGGCGGAGAAGAGAGCGGAGATGAAGCAGGAGTAGGTAAAGGGGCGAAAGGATAAGCTACAAGGGATGACGCGAGGGTGATAGTAGTGGTGTGTGTGGTGGAGGTGGGAGTTGTGGAGGAGGATGCTGGTGAAGAGGTTGTAGTCGACATTGAAGACTTTGAAGATGCAGCAATGGCTTGGTTGATGTGGCAGTATGTATGGCGGTGTGCACCAATATGCTACTCTGATACATATCAAGGTCCAAAGGCATAGCAATTTAACTTGGTTACATTATGTAACCAATTTAAAAGCATGAGACTTTAAATTGGTCATTAGTTAACAGATTTAAAAACTCTTTTTAAATTGGTTACACAGATAACTGATTTAAAAAACAAGTTTTTAAATCGGTTTACTAACAACTTATTTAAAATAGTTGCAATTATTTACAAAAGAGCCACCACGCTCTTTGTTTACATCATTTCTCATATCACACGAGTAGCTTTTATAAAAATAAATTTTAAAAAGCATGTGAAAGAAAAAAAAATGTTAAACAACAAAGAAATTATATATCTTAAGAAACAAAAAATTATAATAGGAGATGTCTTCATTGTCAAAACAAAATTTTTGATTATATAAGAATAAATTAAAGAGTTAAAACTTTTGAAAATGAAAAATAAATTATAATAATAAATTATGAAAATTGAATATTAATTTGAGGTGGTGAACCAAAATTTAAATTTAGGATTTTCTAATTTTAAAATGTGGAAAATTTGATATTAAAAATTTTGGGATTGATCAAATTTTAAGCAATGATATCTGAGCAAATAAAAAACTACTCCCTCTGTCCCAAAATAAGTGTCATGTAAGAAGAAAAAATACGTTTCAAAATAAGTGTCATTTTAGCTTTTCAATATAGTATTAATTATTTTTTCCATCTATATCTCTCATAATATAAATAGAATGTTGTTGTATTGTATCATTTTCAACCAAAAAAAAAAAGATAATTTTGTAAAATTGCTATTCTCTCTCACCTATTTATTTGTTTTTCTTAGTCTGTATAAAAAAAAACCTAGGATGACACTTATTTTGGGACTAAAGGAGTATTATTTTTGATATAAAAGAAGTTGCATGATAGATGAAAGGAAAACTAATTTGACAAAATATTTAATGTAAATAATGAAGACTTAAATTTAATATATAACTATTGCACAATTACGAGGTCTGTTTATTTGAAAAGAAATGTTATTTGTACAATAACTCATGTAACAATTTATATAACAATATTTTTTTATGTTTATCTCTCTTTTACATATCATTTATTACATCTCATAATTATGAAGAGAAATAGACAAAAAAAAATATTGTTATAAAAATTGTTGTATCAATTATTGTACATGTGCCATTTCTCTAATTAGGATTGTTGTGACTTGTGCGTACTCTTGTTTCAACAATTAATGTTGGTGGTGACCCAGTCTAATAAAAACTTGCATTATTTTTAAATGAATAATTGACTTACCAAGTCAATGAGATGACCAGTAAGTTTCGAACTTTATGTCTGATGGGCCTAGCTTCTAAATGAAGTTTGAAGGGTGTGAACAAATCAACAAACTAATATAAGGCCAGGTGGATGCATATCCCCTGTTCCATCAGTGTTCTTCAAATTCTGAGTCGATGGACCATCCAATTTCTCCACTATTTCATCTCTGATGGTTTTTTTCTTTACCACCAGGTGCTATCAGGACTCCTGATATGTGTACACATATCATATATTCTGTCCCTTAAATATGTGATGACAGTACTGAACCCATCTCAGCCACATTGATGTTTCTTGGTGTTAGTCTTGTAAAAATATTAATTTACATAAAACAGTTTTAGTTTTCCACTAATTACACAAGTCCTAAACTTAAAAAAGAGAGAGAGAAGGAAAAAATAAATTAAAATAACTAAGTTCTATGTTAGTGATCTATTTTGCTTAAACAAAATTTTTAGCTAATAAAATAAGTTTTTAGTAATTTTTCAATTTTTAACCAACTTCCTAATTATCAGTTAATTTTTCAGCTAGTTATATCAAACACGGGCCAAGAAAAAGTTTACACAGAATAACTCCTACGTGATTACTTGTCAAATGAACCCATGGCTCTAGTTACTCAAGAAAGCGATTTATAACTTCTTTAAATTAATTATACCAAAGCCACGACTTTTTACATGGAATAACTCCAACATGATTATTAGAAAGTATATCTTTTATTTTCAAAGTCGTCTACATGCATGACAAAGCTAATTGATTGTAAGATGTGTGTGGTAGGAGAATTCTTTTAAGTTTTTGAGGAATTTTAAGTTGAGCATGTTAAATTCTTATTTTTGATATGAAAATTTTAAAAATTATTTTCAGGAATTTAACATTTCTGGAAATCATTTTTTAATTAAGTTTTTCACTATGAGAGCAGGTGAGAATCCAAGATTCTCCCGAAGGAAAATTTGTTTTATAATTATGTATTTTATTTCTAAAAATATTTTAGACATACTAAACATATTTATGATATTTCTAGAAAACATAATTCCTAAGAAATATAATAACGGAATAACAAAGGAGCGCTCTTTTTACCTTGATAAGACTCTTTCGATGAAAATAACGGAATAACCATTTGATACTGAGATTAACATTAGCCATTTTAATACATCTTTTAATTTCAAAGTTGTCATTATGAAATTGGAGAAACCTGTGGTGACAAGAGAGCTCTTTCCTTGATAACATTGTTGATGCAAGTGACGAATAACCATTTGATATTGATTTTAAACAACGTTAGTAATGTTCGAATATGAGTGTGGGTCCTTGACCTTGTCCAAAAATGCCGTGGGACCTTGGAGTCTTGGACTCGTTGTCCTTTTGTTCATATAGCTCTTAACTTGTGTCTAACTCACCGTTATGAGACTTGTTCTCCGACAAGCTATTTCGTGGATGAATTGACTATGGTGTGGGGCATACAAAAAATCAGAACCATGTTTCATCATTATACTAATGTTCAGATAATATTGACACCAGCAATGTCGATTGCATGACAGGTTGGAAGGTGATCAGCATATATGCCTCAGTTCTCATACCATATCAGCAGAAATTTGGAAGAGACTACGCAGTATTCTAGTTACTGCATATCAAAGCTTAAAACGTATGTGTGCAAAACCTGTTGAAATGCTCCTACAAATGAAAGTTTAGCAAAAGAAAACTAATTGACATACATTGTTGATGGCTATGATAATAATTAACGTCAGTGAAGATCCGGTTAAATAAAAAATGTTTACTTTCTTCTTTCAATGAATAATTGATCAACTTACATTGTCAATGGCAATGATAGTTAACTCTGCCATGATGGGGCAAGCGTTCTGCTAGCTATGCTTTTGGAACGATAGCTCTCGTTGCTTATGAACATTTTAATTAGATGAATAGGCGTAAAACACCCATCCTTGGTCCTTGCTGAACCAGGAAATTAAACTGAAAATTCTCCTATCGCCATTTACAGAGCATACAACATTTACTATAGTACATAATTCTTTAAGTTACGGAATCTCAATTGAAGGTTACTGTCTCTGTCATACATTTTTACTCTATTAAAAAATGTAAGATGAGTATTTTCGTTCATTATGGCATATAAAATTTAGTGCAGATTAATCAAATTTATCGTTGTTGTTCATAACTGCTTTTTATTGCCTAAGGTTGACTAACATTTTAATGGAGTAAATATTTCGAATGACATAGTATTTTATTGGCTAAATTACATTTTTTGTTCTTCTATTTTCTCCAATCTGCAATTTTGGTCATCCCATTTTTTTAGAGACATTTAGCTCTCTATTTTTAAAAATCCGTAATTTTAGTCCCCCTTATTTTTTTTAAAGACATTTAGTCTATTTATTTTAAAAAATCCAGAATTTTGGTCCCGCTGTCAAATATTTTATGTTGACCATTTGTAGTTTAACATTAACTCTAACATGTCAATGTTGACTCTAACATTGACTAGAACTCTGAAACATCATGTAAGTACTAACATGATAGAGTTAATCTTAAACCACTAATAATCAATGCAAAAGATTTAATGGTGAGACCAAAATTACAGATTTTTAAAAATAGAGAAACTAAATGTCTCTAAAAAAAATAAAGAAACCAAAATTGTGAATTGAAGAAAATAGGAGGACAAAAAATACAATTTAACCAATATTTAGAACATTAGTGATAGTCTAAAGTTATTTATAAGTGTGTAAGACAATCCTAATCAGATCAAAGAACAACTAGGATGAAATACGTGTGTGAAGTAAGTGGTAACCATGGTATGACCAGTGCTTTTTCTTTTCTTTTGCTGTTTGAAACATTTTACCTCATTTATGTTCTGTGAGGGTCCATTCTTTCTATCTCTGCTCATTGATACTTACAGACTTAAGTCTCAATCTCAAAGCTTCAAAATGTTGCGGATATGAGATGGCATTAGGTGCAAATGCAAAAGGTTCTAAGGATTGGCATTGGACCTGGCCCTTTTTTTTGACTGGATCAGCTGACAACTCTGCGAGTAGTGCCCACACACTGTATCTTGGAGTTCCTTTTCTTTTGTGAGCATTTAAGTCGGTTCCTTCCGTTTGATTTGTAGGTTGTAAAATGTTAGTATTTGCTGGTAGGTTGTAAAATGTGAAAAAATAAGAGTTTTTTAAAAGTGAATGTGTATTGGGAATTTTTTATATAATTTTGAATAAATTCAATTTTATTTTATTTTTTGCAAGAATTTTCTTAATTTTTTATTTTTTGGGAAAGATAAGTTAGAATAGAGGTAAAGCAGCTTCTAATGGAAGTTAAACTCCAAAATCAAATTGTACCAACGAATCTGGGCAAGTATCAGACTTGATTTTAGTATTTTAACTTGAGTTGTAGCCCAATTAGAATCTTGAAGTATCTTCTGTAGCTTACATTTATATAAAGCTTTAATTAGAAAATTTAGTGGTCCTTCACAAAATGCTTCAGCCCTCATTAAGAATTGTCATGAGCTTACTCATTCAGCATATGCTATTACTGTGACATATAGCCAGAGATTGGAGTTTTGTGTCCTCCCACTGGTTCCGAGATTGGAGTTGCACTAGATTGATGCAGTATTTTCTTAGTTTTGAATTAAAATGCTGAAAAAAAAAATCATGTTCTGTAGTGCAAAAGAAAAGGCAAGCTGTAAAGATTGCAGTCTCAGATTCTGAATTAAAACGCTGCAACCTCCAAAGACCAATCAGGGGATGTCACAGGTGGCAGACTGCTTATAAATTGAATATGACTATATGAGAATATATATCGTATAATTGGTAAAAGTGAACATTAGTAGGCAGACAACTGACACTCCTAACTCCTAAGATCCGTTGAGTTATTTCAATGAACCTTAATAGTGGGAAGAAAGTCACAAAATTGTAATCAAGAGAAACAGAGAGAAATAGCAAGGTAAACATAAGCCGATGAGATCCAAATAACTGAATGATAACAATACAAATAGCTTAGTTAAATAAATAATTCTAAGCTGTTTGACTTAATGAGTTCGAAGGAATCAAACAACAAACATCATTCTCAAATTCTATACTAGTTCACCTTGGTAGAAATTCGAATAAGTTTCTGGTGTTTGAGCAATGTCAACTGGAATGTGGCTCAAAAGAAAAAGAGAGGAAACACTCACAGTTTGAACAAAGGTAAACCTTTCATTAGCTGTATGAAAATGACAATGAGAATAGCCCTATGCATGCTACTCCTATAAGGCTATTTTCATCCTAGAAAGCTGGAAAAAAATCTAGAAACAAATTATGACAAAATGGTGGTTAGTTCTCCTTATCATCTCCATTGACTTCCAAATCCACCACCATCAAATCTCCTCCACGTGAACCTTAAACACAGGACTACCAATCAAAATGCACCACCTCAATTAAAAATCCCACCTTGAATGCCATGGTGTTATTGCTAAATGTACCTAGCGGATATATGTTGTAAATATTATCTGATACTTCGTGCTGGATAAACATGTAGAGTAGATAAAGCATGATGTCCCTGGAGAGACCAGAATAATTTGCAATCTTGCCCAATTTTGTTTTTAAAACATAGAGTTGATTTCCTGAGGGATTCTTTATTCTTCCACATATTATGTTGGTTAAACTAAATGCTGCTAAATGCAAGTACCTAGTTCTCCAATACAGATCACTTTAAATTATGATTCTGATGTCATGTGTCTGCGTTAAGAATTTATGCAGCCTAGAGTCCCAATATGCTAAAGGTCATTTGTGCATTGGCAACAATGCTAAAGGTCCCAATATGCATCCTGAACATTCCAATTATTATTTTATTTTTATATATATATACGTCTTAAAACCGTCTTCAAATATATTCTATATATAATATTATAAACAAACATTGCCAACTATTCACAAAACACAAATCTCATTGAGTAAATAGAAGCATTTATAAATAAAAACTTGAACGTACAAGTGACGGTTTTTATTTATTTATAAATCCTGAATAACCCATGAACCCTGTGACCTCCGGCAAATCTGATGAAATTACTACAAATGTCTAGAAAAGTGTAGTACTAATATATGTATATGAAAAAGTAAAGAACATTTTAGAATACTCTTGTAAAATATTCACAATGTATTTAGAAAATTCTAAAAACTTATAGAAATGTAGCTTTAGGAAAAAGAAAAGTTAAGAGAAAAGTGAAGAAAACTCTAGAACAATAAAGTCTAGATATTTTTAGAACTTTCCTTGCATGCTATAAATAGGCAATTGTATCATCAAGTGTAAGCAAGTACTTGCAAATATCAAATAAAGCCTTACTATCATTCACTATCAACTACTTCTATATCATTCAATACCTTTACACATATTTTTTCTAAAACTAACAGTGGCACCAAAGTTACGTTCGATCATCTACTAAGTGTAGAGATATTATCCAACTACCTTCAAAAAAATCCTACTATATTCTCTAGCAAACCCATAATTTTTCCTTAACCAATGGCCAATACTATTCAACCTTCATCTATTCCTGTCCTTATTTTTATTGGAGAAAATTATGATTTTTGGAGCATTAAAATGAAGACATTTTTTTGCTCTCAAGATCTATGGGATATTATAGAAGATGGATTCATTGCTCCCACAGGCATTTCTACTTTGACTGCAACTCAAAAGAAGGAGTTAAATGAAAATAAGCAAAAAGATTCAAGGGCATTATTCATCTTGCAACAAGCAGTAGCTGACACAACTTTTCCAAGAATAATAGGTGCCACAAGTGCTAAAGAAACATGGAGTACACTACAGGAGGAGTTTCAAGAAAGTGCCAACACTACAACAAAACAACAAATTAGCATTGGAAACAAAGAGTCGACCATGAAGTCGACGCATATAGAGTTAGCTTGACCGACTCTAACTCGACACTACGCTATTTTTATTTAATATTTTTTCTTATTTAAAATTATTTGACCTTCCGTCAGCCATGACCGACTTTATGATCTTCTTATTTAAAAAAATTATTTAATTATATTCTGAGCGACGGCTTGGTTGACTCTGTATGCTTATACTACTCAACTCAGTTAAGAATTGCCCTCGAGTACTATAATTTATACATTCACACTACCCTACGAACCCTAATTGTGCCTCCTCACCAATGCCCAATTGAACCCTAACACACCTCCATTCTCCTAGTTGAAACCTAACTCAAAATTTCCCTCATTTCCCTTTACACCTTACATGCCCAATTGAACCCTAGTGCTTATAGCACCAACGCTGGGATGTGCAGCGCTGCAAAAGAAGGGCAGAGGAATGTGATGCCATGGCAATGAGAGGCTTTGGATGTGGTGGCGCGACTGGGTGGAGGAGGTGCAGAGCTTCGACAGAGTAAGAGAAAGTGAGAGTGAGAGAGAGAGATGCGAGGGAGTAGGGGAAGAGGGTGAGCGTGGTAGAGAGGGAAACATGCAGTGGTGCTGCCGTCGAGGTGGCCCACGATGGTGGTGTGACAAGGAGTAGGAAGGGCGATAGAGTGAGTGAGTAATAAGACGGGGAGAAAGTTGTGATGTTGCTGTCATGGCGGCCCACCATGGCAGTGGATCATGAAACGACTAGGGGAGAAAGAGGATGTGCAAGACCAAGGAAAAGAAGAAAAAAAAGGTGGGAGGGAGCGTTGCTACACACAAATATCGAAAATCGCTGCGGTGGTGCTTCAAGGTGGTTTTTGGCAACAGTCTTTCTTCTCCTTTGTTTTGTATTTTTTTATTTCTATTCTATATTTATTGCTTCCCCTTCTTTTCTTGGTTCTTGCTTCTATTCTATTGACTGATTGGGTTCTGTTTTGGTTGCAGGGGACCTTAATTATGGGTTGATGTTTGTTTGGTGGTTCAAGGCTTTAGAGTGTTCTTGTTGATGAATTTGGGTGTTATTGCTTGTGCACGATAATTATTGGAACTGGCTGGGTATTGGATGGTAAGGTGGAGGAGTAGAGCTGGAGGACAAAGTATTTTCAAGCTCCGTGTTATGACCCTTCAAGATGTTATTTTCACTAGCATTTATTTTGTTTCCATTACAAAGTATACATTGTAAACCACTAAGTAAAATTTGTTCAGTTTCTTCTCTAGATGAAGATATTCTAATCTTGATCACTTAAGTGTTTGGGCCAATTTGTAGCTGTCTAATCTTATCTATGTGTACTCAATATTTTTCGTCCTTGTATTTGAAGTGCAAAAAGCTTTGTCATTAATATCTCTCTTAGGAGTCCTTATGGATTGTGTTGTTTACATATAGAAAGGATTTGGGGTGGTATTAGGGACCTGTGTGAAATAAGCAGTGAGTTGTCTTACAAAGATGAAAGAGGAGAATTATGAATAACCATCGTTGGAGAAACAGTATTATGAGAACTGTCCTGGTTGTAAGGTGGATCAAGTCAAGGAGCTAAAAGGGATGTTTCCTTTAGAAATCTTTCTTATATATGGATGGTTGTGTTCCAAAATTCTCTTCTAGGTTGGTTTTGAGTGCTAAAGTTTGCTGATGCACTTTAGCATTTCTATTTTCTATTTTAACATGTCACATGAGCATGCGATAAAGTTTGCTGATGATGCATTCTAGCATTTCTATTTTCTATTTTAACATGTTACATGAGCATCTAAGTTTTCCCAAGGTTTAATGTGCTTAAAAAGGTTGCAAAAATTGTCAAAACTCAACAACATTACTCCCCACTTCGATTTATGACTGCAATAAAGGAGATACTTTTAAAATATTTTCATCATTTTCAGCCAAAGTTTAAACAGTAGTGTTTAAGACTTGTACTCTCTATTGCAAGACCTTAATAAAAAAATATGTCTATGTTAATCATTTTCTTTTCTTTTGAGAAGATTGAAAAAGAAAACCCTCCTTAGTGGTGACTAGTTGAACTCATGATGGTTTCATCTTTTTCCTGAACATCTAATTGTACCTTAGTTCAAAAATGGAGTGACTCCTATCAAGGTTGCATGGGAAGATTATAACTTGAATTTGTTATGGTTTCAATTCAATTTGCCATTTTCAAAACTAGAATCAGTGACTCCTATAAGGGTTGCTTTGAATAGTTATGCAGGGTAATATTTGTTTGTTTCCTGTTCAATTTTAGCTTTTTATTTAAACTGTTAAATTTTGATTAAAAATAAGTAAAGTTTATGCATTGTGCATCACTTTTTGAAAGTACTAGCTTGGTTCCAGATGCAGGTCTATTATTTTTCCATTATGCAGATATTCTGTTCCACTTTTAAAGGAATAACAAATTTTGCATTAGAATAGAGTACTCTCGTAGCTATTCTCACATAATATACATCCTCAAAGGTATTATAAATGCAAGTACCTATGCTAGTTATATGGGTAAGATTTCTGTTTGTACTTCCTTTTTTGATGTCTTCTATACCTTATTTATAAGTCCATACTGGTCCATTAAAGGTGTTGTTCTCTCTACATATTTACGCACACCTCCTCCCCCCTGCCAAACAGTTAGCACCTAGCAATTTAATGTTTCATCCAATGACATCAGGGAAAAATTAAAAGTTTGAATTTGTGTAATTTCATGGCTATTTATGTAACCCTCCTTATTCTTCCCTTACCGATCTTCTTGTTCTTCCCTATATAGGATTAATTTTAATTCACATTTGCAGCATCTATTTACACAAACTAATGGGAAATTTGCTTTGTTGGTAATGTTAAGTGAAAAATGAAATATATCGATTGGGATTCTGTCATGCTTGAGGAACTAATGGGAAATTATGAATCACTATTCCAGTTGGAGCTTTATTAAAAAAAAAAAAAAAACTTAGAGTCAGCTTGGCCGACTCTAAATAAAAAATGATTAAAAAATTAATGTAGAGTCGACTATGCCAACACTAAGTGAAACAATTTTTTTTTGAAAAAAAATGTAGAGTCGGCTTAGCCGACTCTATATAAAACAAATTTAATTTAAAATAAATAATTGTAAGCGACGGCTTTTCCTAAGCGATGGTTTAAGATTGGTGTTGCTAACTCTAAATAGTGTCAGCCTCAATTAACCGATGCAAACATATTAGTGTCCAGTGTTTTAGAGTTATCGTCGACTTCGACGCATGTCAGACGCTAAAACACTAAGTTGTGTCTGCTTTTTAAGATAGAGTCGGCCAAAAGCTGACTCTAATTACCTGTTTTCTTGTAGTGCAAGGAACATGCCGTTAAACTTCAAACTCTAAGACGTGAGTTTGAATTAATAAAAATGAAGGATTTCAAGACTATAAAAGATTACTATTCTAGGATAAAAAAAAATAGTTAGTCAAATGAGAATATATGGGGAAAATTTTCTTGATAAGAGAATTGTTGAGAAAATTCTAATTTCTATTTCCCATAAGTATGATGCTATCGTGACCACGATTGAGCGAACCAAAGATCTATCTACCATGTCGATGACAGAACTAATGGGTTCTCTTGAAGCATATGAGCAAAGATTGAGTAGGCATGATGTAGATTCTGTTTAAAATGCCTTTCAATCAAAGCTTAAATTATGGTCTCAAAATAAAGAATGTGGAGGAAAGAAAAATAGTGGAGAAATTTCTAGAAATAAAGGAATAGAGAAAAATAGGCTTAAGGTTGTGGTTTCCTTCGTGCTCTTAAGCTCCTTCACATCTAATTCTAATTGAACTTCTTACTATTCATCAATTATCAATATTCCCCTACGAATTTTATTGTCAATTGTTGATCATAAATTGCAATAGTCCTTTCTAAGTTAATTTCTCAGTTGATCATGTGAGATATTAAAACCCTAGGAAGGCATGAAGAATAAAAAGGGGGGATTAAATTAATTACTTAATCCAATTGGAAATTAGGAATGAAGGTTGATCATACGACAAAACCTAATTTGATTACCTTACACATCTACCAATTAATTGCTGTACGGCCGTCGTTCAATTCGAAGCATACAAGGATGATCAATTCCAAGTAAGAAAATAAAAATAGTAGAGCAATCTAATTGACTTAA